>JACEFZ010025811.1:252500-730000 GCA_014155875.1 Cepaea nemoralis
TGTTCCCTAACAGGACGCTCGATCCGCTTGTTGATCTTGTCCTATTCTAACTAAACGTCCGAAACATTTAATTCTTCCTTGTTATATAAAGTCAGTAATATTTTTTACTCCTATGCTTGTTCCTAGTTTCTTATTTGTTCCTCTATCTCATTTTGTTGTTCCAGCAAGAGATCCGCAACAGCTGTTGGACATTGTATTAATAATAGGGAGTACAATACAGAGACGTCCCTAGGATATCAAGACAACTGAAATGATTGTTATATAAAAGAAAATGATAACACCAAATGTGATATGACAATAGAAGGAATCATGCTTAACCAAGCTAATAAATTCGTATATGTGGGAAATCATAACATCACATGAAAGATGCGTGTTGTAGATTACGAGCAGAATAGGCCAGGCGAACGCTGGATTTCAGAAGAATAACCATATCGCATGTTTTAAATCAATGTCATTGAATGCCTGAAAGAGAGTACTGGAAGAGACAAACAGCGTTCTTTAGTCACATGTTTAGAAAAGCGGCATTGGAGAACATCGAGCCGGCTGACGAGATCAACGGCAGAAGAGACAGAGAGGTACCGAGAAAAGAGATTCACAATGGTCTGAGACGGTGGCATGGCGGAATACAATCAATAGAATTGCTACAGAACACCGAGGACAGAGATCTGCGGAGAAACATAACATCTCTGCCACTATGAAGGCCACATATTAAGGATGATGTGATATAGAACATCAAGAACCGAGATCTGCGAAGGAACATAACATCAATGCCACTTTGTCGGACACGTGATAAGGATGATGTGATGCAGAACATCAAGAACCGAGATCTGCGAAGGAACATAACATCAATGCCACTTTGTCGGACACGTGATAAGGATGATGTGATACAGAACATCAAGAACCGAGATCTGCGAAGGAACATAACATCAATGCCACTTTGTCGGACACGTGATAAGGATGATGTGATACAGAACATCAAGAACCGAGATCTGCGAAGGAACATAATATCAATGCCACTTTGTCGGACACGTGATAAGGATGATGTGATACAGAACATCAAGAACCGAGATCTGCGAAGGAACATAACATCAATGCCACTTTGTCGGACACGTGATAAGGATGATGTGATCATAATATGTGATGTAGCGAACCTAATCCCGGTCTTATACAGAGACATTTCTCTTTTGAATCATACTGGGAAAATATTTTGCAAAATTCTTGAGAAAAGATTATGAACTACTATAGAACCCCAGCTGAGCGAAACACAACTTGGATTTAGGAAAAACAAAGGATGCACAGATGACATTTTTGCAACTTATAGAAAAATCAATTAAATTTAATGATAACTCTCTACTTAGTCTTTATCGACCAAGAAAATGCATTTTATAGAGTAGATAGAAACAAGTTGTGGGAAATCCTTAAACAATATGGAGTGAGTACACATCTAACAAACCTATGTAGAGGCTTATACAACAACTAGGGAATGCATAGTGAGAGCAACTGGAGGACACTCAGAACCCTTCACCATAAGATCTGGAGTACGACAAGGTTGCGTCCTGTCCCCTCTATTTGTTATTAACCTATATAGACAACGTATGTAAGAAACCAGCCAAGCAGAAGAACCCAAGAATACCGCATGACGAGAACATAAAAGAAGAACCACCCGCAAATTACACCATTAAAGAACTCCTATTTGCAGATGACCAAGCACTAATAGCAAAATCAGAAGCTGAATTATAAGACCACATGAATAGACTAAACGAAATGTTTAGGGAACATAACATGAAAATGAGCACAAGTAAAACAGATGTAATGACTATAACTAAGGAAGAAGAAAAAAACAACAACAACAACAATTCACCTACACGAACATCCCCTGAAACAAGTAAAGAGTTTCAAGTACCTAGGAAGAATAATATCATCAAATTGCAAATCAGAAGGAAGACGAGATCGAAAATATATGCAACTAAGCAAACCAACTTATTGGAAAAATGGCACCAATTCTAAGAAACAAACATGTATCAATAGTTACTAAGAAAGCACTTCACAACACAATCTTACTACCAACTCTATGTTACCAATGCCAAACCTGGACAATGACAGAAAAATATAAAGGAAAAATCACAACAACATAAATGAGATTCCTGAGAAGAATACTTAATGTATCAAGAAGAGGTAAGATCATAAATGAAGAAATCGGGACTAAAGTGGAGCATATAGCAGTGCTAGATGTTATTATAAGACAGCAAGTCAAATGGATTGGCCATGCAAGCAGGTTACAACCTAACAGTATACCACAACAAGCTTTGATGTACAGACCAAATGGAAGCAGAGGAAGTGGCCGACCAAGTAAATGATGGACGCAGAGAATAGCAGAGTCCATGGGAATATCGATATGCGAAGCCCATAAGCGGGCACTCTCCCGCTGTTAATATTTCACCTCGATACCGCAAGGTACAAGGGGAACATGATGAGATGAATTGAGAATCCCGGTCTTTCTCTTGCATGCCTGATCTTCACCTTTTCCTTCCAGTGTTCTCATTAGGATCGTATGAAAGTCAATTCCAGTTCCAATTCCAATTTTCAAAACAAAAATTCCAAATTCGGCCTCGTTCAACCTGCCTCTTCAGCTGTGGTTATTGTTGAGGTCCGTGGTTTTTTGTGGGTTTATTCACCCCAATTCTTGTCTTGTGCGTTCTTATGAGTGAGTCCTATCTCGGACTGGTTATTTTGGTTTGTGTCTGTGACGTCAGCTGGGGGATCGGTTGGCGGCTGTCCTTTGTTACGTCTCTGGTGGTTTCTTTTGTTATTATAGGCTCCTGCTCGTCTGGCTTGACTGCTTGCAGTCCATAAAAGGACTTTTTATTTGGTATTTTTGCCTCCTTTTTTTGGGGTATTTTCTTAAGGAGCTTTTCGCTGTTTTCATTTTCCTCCTTGCGCCCTTTTTCACTTTCGATTTTGAGTTTCTGTTGCCTTTCGATTTCTTTCTCTGCCGTCAGCCATGGGATCATCTCTACGAGTTCTATATAGTACATGTAGCCGGGTCCATCCTCCCAGTCAGTAGTTCTATCCGGGTATTCTACAGGTCTCCTGAGTTTCTTGGGCTTCTTCTTTTCTCTTGTATCCCAGCGCCTTTTGAATTTCTGGTGCCTTAGTTCCTCAATCCTTGCTGACTCTCGTAGCTCCTCCAAGGTAGGCCACCGACGCCTCTCCGTGTCGTCATCAGGGTGCTCATCTAGGTTTTCTTCGGATGTCTGGCGAGATATTGGTTTCCCCTTGTCGGTCTCGGGGGTCGCGGTTGGGCTGCTGGCTTTAGCTTGCGGGTCAGACTCGGTCTCTTGGTTTTCATCTTGCGGTTTCTCTGTTTTTTCTTGAATGGCTTCTGTTGGTTTTTACTGGAAAAGCTCTATTTCATCTTTCAGCAGCTTTCTCTTCGCTTTGATGGTGCGAAGTATTTCTTCGTTTTCCTTTTTCATCTCGGCCATATGTTCCACTTCTTGCTTGATGTTTTGATGGATCTCCTTTATTTCAGCCAGCAGATTCTCATTGTCGCTGGTCGGAGTCGGCGATAGCAGTGCCTTGACTTGTTTCTTCAGCTCGTCTATCTGCTTTTGCAGTTGATCTCTTTCAGCTTGTGCTATACCCGTGGCTGTCTCGCCCCTCCGCATTGCTTCCTTGAATGGTGTCTTTGTGTTAATTGTGATCTTTAAGGCGTCTCTGTGTCGTTGCAGGTACGGACAGCCCAAGTATCTTGCTCCATGCTTGCCCAGGCAGTTGGCGCACTTTCGTTTGTTGTTGGGTGCTCGGAAGTCCGTGTCCAGCTTGGCCAGCGGACACTCCTTGAAGGCGTGGTGATCGGCGCAGTACCGGCAGATTTCCGTCTTACTGCGACATGCTGCTCTGCTGTGGCCGGCTCTCTGACATCTGGAATATTGGGTGATCCTTGGGATGAATCTCTCTGGCTGCTGCATTCTTTTGTTGATTGATACTGTGATCTACATCTCGCTGCCCTCTGTCGTCACCACCGCAAGGTTGTGGGAATCTTGGAATAGGTGAGGAGCCGCTCCGCCTTCAAGAATCGGGTGTGGAGATTCTCTTCTCGTAGCTGCTTCAGGATTTCTTCGTCTGATAGCTCCACTTGGATACGCTTGATAACCCACTTGATTGTCGGTGAGTCGGTGTTTCCGACTCTGGTGTCTTTCTCCTCTCTCTGCTTCTCAGTAGGTTTGGCTCTTGTCTGTGGTGGGCTGTCGATCTTCTCCCTCGTGGTAGCTTCAGTAATAGCTGTAGTTTCAGGTTCTTTGATGCAGCTAGCAGGCAGGCTCTCCACGTTCGTCTTCTTGACGGTCTTGTCGGCTCCCACGCTGCACATCTTGGATACCGCGTGTCTTTTGGTGTTCTTGCGACGTGCCATTTTCCCCCGTATCAGGCTTCTTGACTTGTTCAGGTGACTTGTCTTGATAGCGCTCGCAAATGTGAATGACGACGCACGAACACGCACGAACACGCACACGACGCAAGAGACCGCTATATTGGAAATCTATATATATATATATATATATATATATATATATATATATATATATATATATATATATATATCTATATATATATATATATATATATATATATATATATATATAAAAGAGACTATGTGTGTGGTTGGGGATGTATTTGCTGCGTTCGATAACGGTACATCCGATTGAGATCAAATTTTCTACACGTCTTCCTTTCATACCAGTGCAACCAACTGTAATAGTTTCTTAGGGGGCAATCATCTATTTACTTACTAAAATTACATTTTGTAATTACATGACTTAACATAAGAAATATTCTATAAAGGGATATAACTTTTAGTAGCATTGCTATATCTTAGGTTAAGTCCCCTGGCTAAATCAAATCACATCAAATCAAAAGCTATAGATAGCTAGATAGATAGCTAGATAGATAGATAGATAGATAGATAGATAGATAGATAGATAGATAGATAGATAGATAGATAGATAGATAGATAGATAGATAGATAGATAGATAGATAGATAGATAGATAGATAGATAGATAGATAGATAGATAGATAGATAGATAGATAGATAGATAGATAGATAGATAGATAGATAGATAGAGAGGGTTGGATAGACGGATGGAGAGACGGACGGGCAGGCAGACAGACAGATAGATAGACAGACCAGACAGACAGACAGACAGACAGACAGACAGACAGACAGACAGACAGACAGACAGACAGACAGACAGACAGACAGACAGTCGGGAACGGGAACTTATATGACTACTTATATGAATTAAATGAGATGCTCCCCACCAGGGACTGGGTGAAGGCCGTGCCAGGTCAGACAGACAGACAGACAGATAGTCGGGAACGGGAGCTTATATGACTACTTATTTTAATTAAATTAGATGCTCCCCACCAGGAGTTGGGCGAAGCCGGGACGCGTCAGACAGACATACATACAAACAAGCAGACAGACAGACAGACAGACATATAGATAGATAGATAGATCCAAGCCAGGGCATGGGCGGAGGCGGCCCGGGTCAGCTAGATATAGTTTTAAAAACACACAAAACCTTCAAGATTGTCTGATTCAGACCTGTGCACGTGTGGACTAAACAAACAAATCACTGAACATGTTCGCTAGGATTGTTCTCTGTACACTGGATTAAGAAAGATGTAATATTTCACTGGAAGGAAAAAAAAAACCCATCTAAACGGCAAGTTTTATGGAACTAAAAAGGAATTCTAAAAATGGTTTTGTTCATGATAAGAACTTATCTGATGGCAATCAAAGATGAAATCACAAATCGAAGAAGAATAAATTATATATATATATATATATATATATATATATATATATATATATATATATATATATATATATATATATATATATATATATATATATATATATATAAGACAATGTATGTATATATGTATGTCCTTTATGCGTTCGCGAACGGTTCATCCGATTGAGATGCAATTTTCTACAGATGTCCTTCTCGTTCCCGTGCAGCCAACTTGCATAGTTTGTTAGTTTACAAACAGTTTTATACGTAATAAAATTTAATTTTTTAATTATATTATTATTAATATATAGCAAGGGGACTTAACTTAAGAATAGTTATATCAAAGGACATAACTTTTAGTAGCATTGCTATATGCTGCTAAAAGTTATGTCCCTTGATAATAATTGTTGCATTTTTCTCAAAGTTTTATAAAATGTTTATCTACAGTTATCTACAGGCATATGCGTTATAATATAATGATAACATCTTTAAGGCATTTTCAAAGTTTTCATAAAACTAATGCGTCTATTCTAAATACGTGAAAATTTTCTAACTCATCTTTTTATGTTTAAAGAAGTTATCTACAGTCATGTCCGTTATAAACAAGGTGATAAAAAAAAAGTTTCCATTAAAAATAATGGATTTATTTTAGATACGTGAAAATGTTATTTCTGTACTTTTTTGGGAGAGAAACTTTTGCATATCGCCTCAGTCAACCCAGCATATCTTGGATATCCTTCACGAAGGATTTATTTTTCCGTTCGCTTGGCCGGGAGAAGGTCAGTACAAAAGTCACACTTGCATAAAATGTATATGCTTTATTTTTATTTTTAAAAGACATTGTTTTTGTATACAATTAACGTTTATATTTAAAATAAAAGGTGCAACAATAGTTGGCCGCGTGTGCGGTCAACATCAGGTTTTCCCAACATTTAATTCAATGGTGTGGGTGTGAAAGAGAACACATGTTGTGTGGAAGAACATTCTTAACTTAATTTTTTTTTTTATTTCATACTTTATGCATGCTATGTAAATATGTCATTTGATGTTCAAACGCCGTGATAAACAGACCTACACAAATACCATACACGCAGCACGCCTGTTAAAATACAAATAGGACATTGTTTTTGTATACAATTAACGTTTATATAAAAAAAAAGGTGCAACAATAGTTGGCCGCGTGTGCGGTCAACATCAGGTTTTCCCAACATTTCATTCAATGTTGTAGGTGTGAAAGAGAAGACAGACAGACAGACAGACAGACAGACAGACAGACAGGCAGACAGACAGACAGACAGAATGACAGACAGAATGACAGATAGATAGATAGATCCCAGACAAGGTTGGGCGACGCTGGGCCGGGTCAGCTAGAGTGAGTATATATATATATATATATATATATATATATATATATATATATATATATATATATATATATATATATATAGCCAGGTTTCATTGGTATGTTCTCATTAGACATAAGAAGTACAGTCACGCTTGTCTTGTGATTGTTACACATTGGCACAAATGAGAAATAGGCAGTCGCATAAGGTGCGTTGTTCGGGACATAAATTATTAATGGTGAACCATTCAACTAATTGTATGCCCACTTTATACCACATATCGTCAAAAATAAAACTGACAACAAACAATGATAATCTTATACACAGTAGGTGTTTTACTTCTGTTGATACATATGTTAAGGTGTGTATAATAAATGGTTTTGAAAATGCAACAGGATTGACCAGAATCTAATATTAGATGCTAATTACACACAAAAGAGTTAGTTTAATACTAGAAATTATATACAGAAATAGTTAAGCAATATAAGTTTTGGAAATCGTTTTCCTCTTCCCTCTTTCAAGATAAGTGCATAGCAAAGTGCATAATTGACCTTAGAGTTTAGTGTGTCTGACTTCAACATGCATTTTCTCCTCTACACAGATTCTATTGAAAGTAATAGACAAATCTGTGGACAGATTTTTTTAAAACTCCTAAAAAATTTTTTTCAGGACAGTGACCTTACAGCCTACTTTTTACAATTTTTAACTGCCATAGGATGTTTAGCATGAGAATCTTGCACACAGTATCTCCCGTTTTTGTGCTTTTACCCAAGGTTAGTTGTCTGATCTCACTGCACAAGAGATCAGGGACACGCGTGATATCATCATTGATAGTTCAGCATGGCCGAATGGATAAGAACACTCGCTCTTAAACATCTGGTGTGCTGATTGATTGATTGATTAAGGAACCGACATCACAGCATTCGGGGCATTCCCATAAGCGCTCCGTCCCCATCCACAGCAGCCAGCGAAGAGTTCCAACACCAATTGTACCAGCAGCAATCTGATTATATGTCCGTCTCGCCTTTCCTCAGAGCGTTGAGCGTCGGCTAGATCCCCTCGTCACGCTTCGCTGTCTCATTCTTGCCAGAACATGGTAATCCATTTGCTCCTCTAAGGTATACACGTGCTCCCACAAGGCCGCAACCACGTCTGCCTTGTCATGCATCAATACTCCACCAAGTTTTGCAGAGCCAGCCAATCTATCCGACTGTTCATTCCCCAGCACACCGGCATGCCCAGGAGAAAAGATCCAGGCGATGCTTGACACCGGTGACCTCCGAATCGAAGCAAGCCACTCCGCCCGAAGCTTGCCTGTCCTCACCTTCCTCAGCATGCTGTCTGAGTCAGTTACAATCACGATGTGTGTGTGTATTGTATTCTCCATCCAGCGGAAAGCTGCACTGACCACCTCAACCTCCATTCTTAATTTAGATGTGTTATCATAAGCCAGGCTCTCCTGCATCAAACGTCGACCATTAGCTTTTGCTAAGAACCCCCAGGCACTTCTCCTACCTCTCAACATCGACCCATCTGTGTAGATAATCACATCTCCCGGGCGAGCATTATCCTGAATTAGTTGCTGGATTTCCACTTACGTGGCCCCTGCTGGCCACTCCCGGCTCAATGTGATTATAACTCTGCACAAGTCTGACTGCTCCGCTGGCACTCTGACCAACTCCTCTCCTCGCCTAATGTTCTCCAAGGGGCACACCTGTCTGATCGTACCCTCCGCCTGAGCCATCCATGATTTCCCTCTTATCAGTCGCTGACCCTTAACGGCGTCCAGCGACTCATGCAACGGGTGATCTGTGTCTGCAACTACTTTGAGGTATGCCTTCGCCTGCATCACCTTCAGCCTACCAGCAACAGTCGGCAGACCAAGGATGTAACGCATACACACTACTGGGGTGTCTCTGGTGCATCCCAGAATGACTCGCATAGCTTCTTTCTGTATGCGCTCTAATTTCACCAGCTGACTCTTTGAGACAGTGAGCAGTCCTAGTCCATAATCAATCACTGAGAGGATCAAGTGCTGGTATAGTGTGAAGAGCATTCTCTGCTCTGTGTCAATTGCAGCCATAGTTTTAAGTGCATTGAGTCCCTTTTGAGACCTTGTCACAACCATCTCCACATGGTCCTTGAAGGACAGGCTGCTGTCAAATGTGATTCCCAGATACTTCAGTTTGTTCTCTCTGTTGATACTTCTACCATCTATTGCGAGGCTTGGGACAACAGCTATCACGATCCTGTTGTCCACAGAGCACCACAAAACAGCCGCCTTTTCTGGGTGGATGACAGCACTCATTTCAGTGCACCAGTCAATCACTTTGTCTACTGTCGCCTGCAGCTCCTGGGCTGTTTGCTTCCTATCTCTCCCCTGTCTATATGCAAGAATATCATCTGCAAATATTAGTATCCTTCCAACCCCTGGTGCTTCTAGGTTTGCAATCTTGCTCGTATACACGTTAAAGAGCACCGGTGAGATAGCAGATCCCTGTGGCAGTCCCAGGGTTAACATATGTGGTTCTAAGATCCATGCACCCAGACGGAGAGCAACCCGACGAGAATACAGGACGGCTGCTATCCAGTTCATCAACCAGGGATTTACCCCCTTTTCCATCAGTGCGGTCATCAAAATATAATATCGAACTCTACTGTATGCATCCTCGAGATAAAGCGCTACCGCCATCGTTTCCTGTCTACTCTGGAACCTCTCATAAACATCAAAGGCAAAGTCCGGTGTGCTGATATCGAAATATGGGGTGCAACACCTACACTGGACAGCTGGACTAAAATGTTGACTTCTCGTCATTGACTTGGGGACGTAAATTACAAGTACCTTTGGAGTTGGAGTGTGTTCGCCTGATAATGGCAAGGGACACTAGTAATAGTGAAAAGCTAATCCACATGCAAAATTTAATCCAGAGCTACTAGAAGTAGTGTGTTTTGACTAAGCTCAAGTTCATAGCAAGCGAGCGCAAAAAACAAAAACAAAAAACCAAGAAAAATATCATCGTGCACTGTTTCGTCAAGCCTGTGGCTCAGTACCCCTGACTTTGAGAAGCATTTTTTTCAGGCTTATTTTCCCTAGCCTTTAGCAGTTCCCAATCTATCTGTAGACAGAAGGTTTCTGTATCTCTTCGTCTGGCTCCTATTCCTAGACCTGACTGACATTGGAGACCCTACCAGTATTTTTGCTACCATTAGCATTTCTCTTGAGGTCAATATAACACGTAAGCGTCTTCAGGTCATGATGGCGACGGACGGTTGTGTTGTTTTGTGACCGGTACCTTTTTCGCGTAGGAGATGGATATTTTCATTTCTTGCGTGTAATTTCTGTGCCAGGATGTAAAACCAGGAGTTTCTTTTCAAGATCTGCACCGATGCTACGGAGTTCGTCCATTGAGCGAAGCAATCCTTGAGTGAATTTTCGCAGCGTGTGTGTTTCTGTGGTGTTCGGTTTTTCAACGGGCGGAACAACGTTTGTGCTCCGCTTGGAGGGCAGTCAACCTAACAAGGCATCCGGGTCGGCGGGGTGGCCGCAAACGACAAGGCATACGAGGTGGGGCAAGACATTTTAGACTCAAATGTGACCATCTGGACCTCAGGAGTACTCGTATTCTATAATGGTCGTTCATTTGAAACCCATTCCAATGGCTCTATTACAAAGGCGTGAAAGAAACATTAACAGATGTGGTAGAATTAAGAAAAGCATTCATTTTGAATGAATTATGCACCATGGGTTGGACAGGAGAAGTCGCCGTAGGCATTCAGGCAAGCATCCCATTGCTTAGGTTGGCGGCGAATGCCGTCCGCAAAAAAGGATTTTGGTTGCTCACTGAATCAAGTGTTTACCGCGTTCATTACGTCTGCATCTGTGTGAAATCGTTGCCCTTTGAGAGCTTTCATTAGAGGTCCGAACAAATGAAAATCACATGGTGACAAATCAGGACTATAGGCTGGATGTTGCAGAATTTCCCACTTCTTCCAAGCTAATGTTTCCTGCACAGTCTTTACAACATGCGGACGAGCATTATCGTGCAACAAAATCATACCGCAAGAAAGCTTGTCTAGTGTTTGCAAGTAATGAGTAGAGTTGATGTTGACACCAGGTTCTTTAAAGTCAGCCAACAATAGCCCTTCGTGGTCAAAATATGCGCTCAGCGGAAATCTGTAACTGGAATCTTTTGGCTTTTCGTGATACAGCATGCTTCCATTGCATGCTCTCTCTTTTACTGCTCGGCTCAAAGTGGTGACACCATGATTCGTCGCCTGCCACTATGCGGAAGAGAAATGCATCACCCTTTACTCTGTAACGCAACAAGTGGTTCAAACACCATCCTATGCATTCCTATTTTTGGTGGTCGGTCAACATCCGTGGTACCCACTGTGAACACACCTTGCGATATTGCAGTTTCTTACGAATGACCTGTTGAATTGTCTCAGTTGACGCATCAAATTCTTTCGCTAGCGAACGTGTGCTTCGAGAACGATTCATCTGTACTGCTGCATTAATTTTGGCTATGGTTTCTTCTGTTGCAACAATATGCGCTTGACCCGGCCGTCGAAGATATGTCGTGAACTGACGTCC
The DNA here is from genome assembly GCA_014155875.1 of Cepaea nemoralis. Taxonomy (NCBI): domain Eukaryota; kingdom Metazoa; phylum Mollusca; class Gastropoda; order Stylommatophora; family Helicidae; genus Cepaea; species Cepaea nemoralis. Next base: position 264,238 of record JACEFZ010025811.1, read on the forward strand.
TTTCCGAAACATTCGTGCCCAATCTGTCACTGTTGTCTTCGACACACATTTGTTACCGTACGCTATCTGCATTCTTCGATGAATGTCCACTGGTCTACATCCTTCAAATGAAAGAAACTGTATGTTCGCTCTTTGAGCTTCTTTGACATTTTCTCAACGGTCAGAAACAGAACCTATGCATCATGGAATGATAAGCACGTGCTCTTTTATTCATTGGTCAGTACCTATCACATGACTATGATATGATCATTTCAACGTAAGCAATTACACGCGGTGCGGCACGAGCGGATTTCAAATGAACGCTCCTAATATATTGGAACTGTGCCAGCGTAAAACAACGAGGCCTTATTCTGGAAAACCTGGTAAACAGGAACGACATTGTAGCACTCCAGGAGATGACACTGGGTGATCAGTTACTCCGAATTGCCTGCTTCAGATGTTTCTACAACAGGCGACATCTGGGAATGGCGATTCTCATTCGCGACAGTATGGTGGCTTCAAAGCTAGACATGTACAATTGGGACAATGACGACATACAAATACAGGCGGTTAGAGTTCAACCCAGTCTACCATTCGTGTTGGTTAATGTTTATTCCCGTAACACGAGTGTGGATTCCCAGTAGTGGCAGTGCTAAAGTCACGAGAGAAATGTTACTTTCTGTGGCGATTTCAACGCTAAAGGCAAATCATTGGGAAACATTTCCTCCAACACACAGGGGGAGGAGCTCGAGAATGCACTTGAAACCATTGACCTGGTTTGTATCACCAGTGGCTGTGTTACCAGGACATCAAGCAGTCCAGGTGATAAGGACATGGCTATTGATCTGGCACTGGTTTCGCCTTCACTCACTACAGTGTGTAGATGGGTATCTTAGGGTACCATGGCAGCATATTGGTTGAGAAATGCAGAACCAGGCAGCTCAAGCAACGGTTAAGGCTTTTCAGTATGACAGCACAGGGCAAGATGTGGTGAATAAAATAAGGTGCGACAAGCGCAGAAATCTTCAGGGCAGGAGAAAAAGCTGGGAGCAGCCACCTTCGTGGAATTTTGAGGTGGAGCAGGCCTGGATGGATAAGCGTAGTGCTGTAAAGAAATGACAAAACGCCAAGAAGAACAGAGTTGCCCATCCTTGTCCCTGCATGCGCTTAGAAAGAGAGATGCACACAAAAGTAAGCTATTTCCCACACACACACACACACACACACACACACACACACACACACACACACACACACAACTTCTTAAGGTGGTTAAAGGTTAAAAATGGGCAGAGGTATGTCAAAGAGTAAATTAACTCAAATCAACTTTATTTTAAAAGGGTCACAAATTGAGCACGCAGGCCCGTCTTACTTTCGGCCCTTCCAATCACTCATCATTCGTTCATCAAGAGCATTATACATTCACATAGGAAGAAAGAAAAAAAACATTGTGAAATGAATGTTGTGAACATAAACAAGGAAAATTACCATGTTATGAGGCCCATCTTCCACCTACCCACACATTAACACACCCACACATCACCCCACCCACACACATTCCCCCACCCACACACACCCAGGGACACATACATACTACACCAACCGACCCATCCCCCTCTCGCACATCCCTCACCTACGTACACTGCCCTCACCTTTTCCCCCAATCCAAACAAACACGCCACCCACACAAACATCTCCCACCAACACACACATCCTGCGCCCACCCACATACACATCCTAACCCACACACCAAACCCCCACCCACGGAACCTCTCCCCACCCACACCTCCAACCACTCATTTCCCAACCACACCTCTATCGACCACATATTCCCCACCCACGCACATACATCCCCCACCACCCCACACATTGCACATCCACTCACACATCCCCAAAACATACACACACATCCCCACCAACTGACATCTCCCTACCCACACACAAACACACACCTCCCTAACCACCTATACATCCCCAATCCACTCACACACACACCCCACCACCCACACATAAATCCTCCACCCACCTACACATGCCCTAACCCACATCTCCCACCACACAATCCACCACCCGCACATCACACACATCCCCTACCACACAATATTCCCAACCCACGCACCACACACATATCCCTCACCCACACATCCCACATACCATCACACATCACCCACATACACACCACACACATATCCCCCACCCACATACCACACAATATCCCCACTCACACCCAGACATATACCCTCACCCACCCACCACGCAATACCCCCACCCACACACACATCCCCCATCCACACACCACACAATATCCCCAACCAACACACCACACACCTCTCTCAACCCACACACACATTTCCCACCCATCCACCAACACACACTCACTCACTCACCCACACATCCTCCACTACGCACACACACCCCCCCAACCAAATACCCCAACCAAGCATCTCTCGATCACAATACCCCCGCCCACACACATCCTCCACCTACACACGCATCCAGCCCCGACGCATACACATCCCTCGCCCACCTACACATCCCTAAACCCCTCACCCACCCGCACCTACAAATTCCCCCATCAACGCACACATCTCCCACACACAGATTCCCACCACCCACACATACTTCCTCCAACCACCCACACATCCCTTACTCACGCACACATATCCCCCACCTATACACACATTCCCCGCACCCATCAAATGCATCCCCCACCCACACACCACATACTATCCCCCACCCACTCACATATCATCACCCACCCACAATTAACATACCCCCACCCACACACCATGCACACATCCCCCACCAACACACCACACACATATCCCAAATCCAGACATTCTTCCCACTCGCCCTTACATCCCCAATACACCCACACACATCCCCTACCCGTCAAATTGGTCGTCAAATTGGTTTGAGGGGCAAAAGGGAATCTGACAGGGCTACATTATCTCTCAATATTGATTCAACATGTATGCAGAAAATGTAATGAGAAATGCCAATACTGATGAGACCAGAGACAATTTTGATCAATTCGTAATTGGTGGAAATATAATTCCAGAACTTGTATATGACACAGTCGTGAACATAAGAAGATGACATGGTCCTCCACTCAATTTGTGCTAAAGGATTAGAAGAGTTATTCCCTTTTGTCTAGAGACACAGTGAAATTCAAAATCTTTTTAAAATTTAGAAGAATATACAATATTACATATTAATAGAATATATAAAGAAACAGTAAACAAATGCAGAGAGGCTAAAGAAATCTGGCTGAATCAACAATACACCAAGACAGGCAAACAATTCAAAGACACATTACAGAAATCAATGGTATGCTTGTATATTATAATAAAGCTAAGGTAGCAATGTCAGGTGTCGGCATTTAGCGCATGGAGGGGGGAAAAGGGTGGGGGGGGGGGGTGTTCGCGGAAAATTTTATTCGACCATCCAGTGATTTCCTGTTTGTACCCACGCCTGCTTCTGATCGCATGTATTTGAAAACAATCTGTCACACGTCGCAGGAAACAACTCTAATAATAAATTCAGAAGTGGCCTGTCTGTTAAGCTGCAAGCGTTTGTTGCTTAGAACTTTCTTCTCTTTAAGTTATTTAAATTTTTTGGTATACAGCAAACTATGATTTTTTTAAACTCCTATTTATTTATTTTTTCTCTTTACTATTTAATGCATTTTCAAAATTCTGCAATCATTTTTGCATATACTTGAAGAGTTTCAACATTAACTTCGTTTAACCATGTTCGGGAGAAAATATTCAGCACAGCCATGAAAAAAGAGATAGTGCTTGACTGAAAATAATTTTGAAAGCCAGTTTTCAGATCCATCTATATAAATCTGGACTATTTGTTTTCTTAGCAGTGCAGCTGTACATACTTATTTAAATTTAAATAAACAACTGTGAAACAAGTTATGGTGTTTTATTTTTTTTAAGTTAGTGTTTAATTATTAATTGCTAACTTTTAGATATAGAATCGAAGTGACTATTCGCAATAGAATTGCGAGTAGAGAAAAATTATATTCGCAGCAGAAGTAGGTCACGTGATTATTCTTATGCATGTAGCTATATTATAATATTTCATAGAACGTTTTATCGTTACCTCAGTAGCTTAGTGGTAAGTGTCTCCGCCTGTCACGCGGTAGCTCTAGGTTCGATTCCCCATTGGGGAAGCAATTTTTTTTTTTTTTTCATTTTCAGCACCCAGGCAGTGACGGGGTGATCGATTGTCGGAATCGACGGATCCAATAGATGTCTTTGTTTAACGTGAATTTTATTTGCCAACTGAAATATCGCCCCAAATTAACCACCTTCATACTGGCTCAAACTAAAATTTTAGTAAAATTGACTAGTGAATAGACGCTGTGACGCTTTCACCGTAGAGCCTCCCTACAGAATAGTGTAATTATAGAGCAGAATTAGAAATCAATTATTAGCGAAAGTGACTGCTTAATTTATGCAGCAGTGACAAACTTATTTACTTACATTAATGCATGATATTTAATTAATCAACGAAAGAATGTTGTCGAAATGCAGTGGGTAATCAAGACAATGTGAATACATTTTCGTGAATTGTTCTTTGATTTACGACGAACATTTCACATGACATTTAATTAATATAAATGGGCAGCTATTAGTACTCGTTAATTATGTCACGGTACATCCTATCAAAACAGGAATTTGACCATTACTTTCCTTTAACCAAAACGCACAATGAAATATACATCTCGCCAGGTTCATTAGCAATGCGACAGACATTAAATGAATAATAAATAATTGGTGGCCATTTATTATTGTTAAATTGGGTCACGGCACATCCTATCGAAAAATAGATATGTCAAGTTAGGCCTCGATAATTTAAAAATAAACAAGCCACAGTAGTAATAGAAGACAGAATTTCTCAGCTCCCAATTTATTGAGCCGCGTTCAGAACTAACACATTGGCTCAGATTCCTTTGCGCTTCCTGGTTGTAGATCATGATACAAAACTATTTAAAAGTTATTACATTTCATTAATAATAACTCCGCTTAGAATTTACTTAGATTCTTCATTGAAATACCGCTGGATTTGTCTTGTCAAGCTGTATCCAACTGTGATGGTTTCATAAGTAAAATCCCAATGTTTAAATATTGTCAAGAAATGCTACTAAAGGGTTGAAAGGGATATTGATGAAAAACAAGAGAGAAACTTCTGCGATAAATAAATATTATGGAAGACTATTCGCAATAGAATTGCGGAAGTAACAAACATGTCACAGCATCTGCTCATTAGTCAATTTTAGTTTGAAGTATGAATTTCATATGAAGGTCATTAATTGGGGGGATATTTCAGTTGGCAAATAAAATTCATGTTAAACAAAGACATCTTTTGGATACATCGATTCCCACACTCGATCACTCCGTTGCTGTCTGGGGGATTCTCTCCCCCCCCCCCCCCCCCCAACCGGCAGCTTCCGCAGATCCATAGAGCACACTTTATTCACAAGCTTCCAGTTTCTCAGTTCTATATTTTAGTTCCTAATGTTTAGTATTTTTACGTAATTGCTGAAAATGAAAGGAAAAAAAAATTATTGCTTCCCCGGCAGGGAATCGAACCTCGAGCTCCCACATGACAGGCAGAGACACTAACAGCTACGCTACTGAGTACATCTTGATCAACGAAAAATTATAATAGAGCCACACTCATAGGAATAATCACGTGACCTACTTCTATTGTGAATATAATATTTCTCTGTTCACAATTCTATTGCGAATAGTCACTTCGAAATATTAATATCACAAATAAGTAATATAACAATATGGACTAGTTCAAATCACCAGACTGCTGACCACATTATATGATACTGGAGATATAGTTATACCCCGTGAATCATGTAACTCTGTATTTATTGCAATCCCAAAGAAATTAGGATCTTAGGAATGTGATCAACATAGAACAATTAGTATAATGAGCCACATCACAAAAATTTTGCTAAGAATTATCATGCAAAGAGTGAGGAAGAAATTACAACCTGAAATAAGGGAAGAACAATGTGGCTTTGTGGAAGGAAAGGGTATAGTAAATGCTGTGTATATGCTGCGATCAGTTATTGAACGTTCTATAGAAGTAAACAACGACATACATCTTTGCTTTATTGACTACACAAAGGCTTTTGATAGAGTTAGACATGTCAACAGGGTGGATATGCTTGCAGATCTAAAAATTGATGGGAAAGACATTAGACTTATAAAAATCATATATTGGAACGAAGTGTCTATTCGCAACCAAGTTGCGAATAAACGAAGTCTTTATTCGCAGCCAAAGGCTAGTCACGTGACATAAGTGACGTCATCGAGACATGTGTTTAACTATATGATACATTTGTGTTAAGCTTTCTTCGTGGTCCCAGTAGCATAGCAGTGAGTCCCCCCCCCCCCCCCCCCCCCCCCCATTTTTCAGAAATTTATTAAGTGAAACGACAAGATGACTATGTACAAAGACAGATATTCGGCATTTTGACAAAATTAGCTAACTTACTGGTAACCGATAGTAATTATTTATCCGGTAAACCGGGGGGAACTGAAGGACAGGCACTGGAACTTCAATTAACCTTCTCCACGACGCCTAACGGCTTAAGTGGAAGGCAACAACAACACCAACTTCTGGAATAAATACTGTGGTTGATTTTGATGTCCTGTAAAAGACATCCAACTAACTACCTTTTGAAACAAACATGAATAGTCGCCGGGTCTGTATTGAAGTGGTTTTGAATGCATTTCGTAATCCTGCATACCGCTTTCGAAACCTAGTTGCGGCTATTTGGAAGCAGACCGCCTTGCGTTGGTTTTCATACAGAGGTATGGGTGCCGGTAGTTCAGAAAGAGATGGCAAACTACTGAACGTAAACATGCCCGGGAATTTAAAAAGAAAATTCTGTTGATTTGCCTAACCAAGCCATACATCACAGTGTCAGGATTAATTCACAGAAATATCAAATATATCATGAGATGTTTATTGGGTATCTGAATTTGTTGTTGTTATTTGTTCATTCGCTTTGAACGGAAGCGTAGCCAATAATCGTGCTACTACTAATAGCTGCCACTACTGGAGAGTGCACTGGACTGATATTTGCATGTGGATTATTTTCCCTATTAACATTGTCCCTCACCATCAGGTAAGCCCACTCAGACTTCAGGCAGGGGCCGACTTGGGCAATCCCCCACATGGCTGCTTAATTGTATAAGCTTCTACATTGGTTTGTTAGTTGTGTACTCACTCCATATTGTTTAAGGATTTCCCACAGCTTGTTTGTATCTACTCTTGGTTGCGAATAGAGACTTCGTGTATTCGCAACTTGGTTGCGAATAGAGACTTCGTTTATTCACAACTTGGTTGCGAATAGAGACTTCATTTATTCGCAACTTGGATGTGTAATGTCTCCAGATCTTTTTTCCCTATACAGTGAAAATATTTTCAGAAATGTAGACGATATAAATGAAATCAGAAGTGGAGGACGAAACATCAATAACATTAGATATGCAGATGATACAGTATTGATTGCAGACAATGCACAGGATCTGCAACAGTTAGTAGATGCGGTTGTTGTATACAATGACCAACTGGGGTTAGAATTAAATTGTAAAAAGACACAGGTTTTGGTCGACACTAGGAAGAACGAAATACCACAATGTAATAATACTAATATACAAGTAAATGGGAATATTCTTCAACAAGTGAATCGGTACAATTATCTCGGAACAGTCATAACATCTGATGGGAGATGCCTTGAAGAGATTAGAACAAGAATCGCCATGGCGAAAGTAGCCTTTAGCAAGATGACAAACATTCTGACCAATAAAATATGTCAACTGAAACGAGAAAAAAGAGTGTTGAGGGGATATATAGAGCCTGTTCTTTTGTATGGATGTGAAACTTGGACAATGTGCAGTCAAGCTGAAAAACATCTGATGGCTGCAGAAATGTGGTTTCTGAGGAAAATGCAAAGAATACCACGAAGAGATAGAAAAATCACTGACCAAGTACTACAGGAGACAAATGAAAATCGAAAGTAGATTAGAGAAATTAGACATAGACGGTCAAAATTTTTTGGACATGTTATGAGAAGAAATGGATTAGAGAACTTAGTGACTACTGGCAAGAAGGGAACAGACCAAGAGGAAGACCGAGAGGAAAATATCCCCGCCCACGCTAACCGGCATGTCACATGATTGATTGATTGACTTCACAAATAAAAAAGCCAAGAAAAAAGCCAAAACGCCAACTGATTTCTGACGCCAAAACGGGTTTTAAAAGCCAAGAAAGAGCCAAAACGCCACACCGATTTTCTGACGCCAAGCCTGTTCTAAAAAGCCAAATATTTCACATTTGGCGCTAAAAAAGTCAATCTGGTCACCTTGTCAGTATGAGCCGTTGTTGTCAAATATCCAATCAGGTCGCGGGTACTCTTCTGCGCATCAACGCGTGCTCGAGGGTTATAGGACTTACCAAATAAATTGACAGGACAGCCCGTGACTGCTTTCACACAGCACAAGAGAGGAGACATACCAAGGTGCTCAGCTTTATCGGAATATAAGTAACTATTAATAAACGGTAAGAATTTGTTATTTAATTAAGTATTCTAGAGGTATTAAAGGTCTTCAAAAGAAGTCGGCAGATTAAATAAACTAGTGTAATATTCAATCAATCATGTGCCATGCCGGAAAGCGTGGGCGGCCATGACTCGCCATTTAACTCTGTCACAAGTGTCGTGGATCAGCTGAGTGTTCCTGTCTCGTCCATGCCATGTGGCCAAGCCATCCAGGTATTTTCCTCTCGGTCTTCCTCATGGCCTGTTCCCTTCGATCTTGCCAGTAGTCACTAAGTTCTCTAATCCATTTCTTCTCATAACATGTCCAAAAAATTTTGACCGTCTACGTCTAATTTCTCTAATCTACTTTCGATTTCCATTTGTCTCCTGTGGTACTTGGTCATTGATTTTTCTATCTCTTCATGGTATTCTTTGCATTTTCCTCAGAAACCACATTTCTGCAGCCATCAGATGTTTTTCAGCTTGACTGCACATTGTCCAAGTTTCACATCCATACAAAAGAACAGGCTCTATATATCCCCTCAACACTCTTTTTTCTCGGTTCAGTTGACATATTTTTATTGGTCAGAATGTTTGTCATCTTGCTAAAGGTAGCGTGTTCGATAGTGCCATTACCCGAAGTAAAAACAAAAATCATGTACGAAGTCGTCCCACCATTGAAAATCTCGTCCCGGAAAACTTTGTTTAATTTACCATGCTTTCGACGTCATTCATTCTATTCAAATCTCACGTGACAATAACACACGTCATCCGGGGTTTTCCAGGAAAGTTAGGCTTAATATTCCGTGCACGGCGATTGGTTGAAATCATGGTGAACTTTTATATAAATCCGAATATATTTCATTCTTACCGTAATTAATTTTTTTGGGTGTTGTTGATAGAATTGCATCAATTATAGATGTATTTTTGAATTATGCACACAATTTTAAATATATCTGGAAAGTTTCATCGCTGTACTAGCTTTAATTGTGGAGAAAAACAACATTTTCTGCGGAGGCGTGGTTTTGTTCTTTGTGCATATCGATCCGACTGGCGTGTGCACTTTGTAACACTATTCTGGCGTTGTTGATAGAATTGCATCAATTATAGATGTATTTTTGAATTTTGCCTACAATTTTAAATATATCTGGAAAGTTTCATCTCTGTACTAGCTCTTTTGTGGATGTAAAAGAACCTTTTCGGCGAAACGTGTTTTTGTGAATGGATAAACGCATGGCATGATAATGGCCATGTGCCATGGTGACTTGCGCATGCGCGTATCGATCGCTATGGCATGTACACTTTCACTTTTCACCACTCAAAACGTGCAATTTTACCTATAACAGTTAAAGAGAACACAAGTTTAAAGATTATTAATAATTTATTTGTATACTTGTACTATCTTTTAATCATTTAACATGACGGAACATATTTCTGAAGTCAAGTTTTCATAATCCGTCTATGACCTGTTATGGTTGAGACCAACCTCGCGCGCGGAGAAAAATGAAAACAGCAAGCTGAACCGTAAATAATTTCTTTCTGGCGCTTTCAATAGAAAACCAACTAAAGGCTACTTTCGCCATGGCGATTCTTGTTCTAATCTCTTCTCAAGGCATCTCCCATCAGATGTTATGACCCCCTGGAAGGTTAACCCGGTCAACAGATGCCCGCAGAAGTCGGATGTGTCGGCATAACGGCGCAAGAACGCAGCTCTGCTGTAAACAGGCACAACGCAGTCACATCCGAAAAAAAAAAAAACTCCGGATGAACGCAGCAGCAGAAGAAGAAGATGTTATGATTGTTCCGAGATAATTGTACCGATTCACTTGTTGAAGAATATTCCCATTTACTTGTATATTAGTATTATTACATTGTGGTATTTCGTTCTTCCTAGTGACGACCACAACCTGTGTCTTTTTACAATTTAATTCTAACCCCAGTTGCTCACTGTATACAACAACCGCATCTACTAACTGTTGCAGATCCTGTGTTTTGTCTGCAATCAACACTGTATCATCTGCATATCTAATGTTATTGATGTTTCTTCCTCCAGTGCTGATTTCATTTACATCGTCTACATTTCTGAAAATATTTTCACTGTATAGGGAAAAAAAGATCTGGAAATATTACACATCCCTGCCTAACACCTCTCTGATATTGTCCAACTTCATTATCGATCCTTTGGCAGCTTGTTGTTTCCAATATGGGAGAGTTTATTTGCAACCAAGTTGCGAATAAATGAAGTCTCTATTCGCAACCAAGTTGCGAATAAATGAAGTCTCTATTCGCAACCAAGAGTAGATACAAACAAGCTGTGGGAAATCCTTAAACAATATAGAGTGAGTACACAACTAACAAACCAATGTAGAAGCTTATGCAATTAAGCAGTCATGTGCGGGGAATGCCCAAGTCTGCCCTTACCTGAAGTCTGAGTGGGTTTACATGATGGTGAGGGACAATGGTAATAAGAATAATAATCCACATGCAAATATCAGTTCAGTGCACTCTCCAGTAGTGGCAGCTATTAGTAGTAGCACGTATATTGGCTATGCTTCCGTTCAAAGCGAATGAACAAACAACAACAACAAATTCAGATACCCAATAAACCTCTCATGACATATTTGATATTTCCGTGAATTAATCCTGACACTGTGATGTATGGCTTGGTTAGGCAAATCAACAGAATTTTTTTTTTATTCCCGGGCATGTTTACGTTCAGTAGTTTGCCATTTCTTTCTGAACTACCGGCACTCATACCTCTGTATGAAAACCAACGCAAGGCGGTCTGCTTCCAAATCGCCGCAGCTAGGTTTCGAACGCGGTATGCAGGATTACGAAATGCATTCATAACCACTTCACTACAGACCCGGCGACTATTCATGTTTGTTTCAGAAGGTACAGTTAGTTGGATGTCTTTTACAGGACATCAAAATAAACCACAGCATTTATTCCAGAAGTTGGTGTTGTTGTTGCCTTCCACTTAATCCGTTAGGCGTCGTGGAGAAGGTTAATTGAAGTTCCAGTGCCTGTCCTTCAGTTCCCTCCGGTTTACCGGGTAAATAATTACTATCGGTTACCAGTAAGTTAGCTAATTTGGTCAAAATGCCGAATAACTGTCTTTGTACATAGTCATCTTGTCGTTTCATTTAATCAATTTTTTGAAAAATGGGGGGGGGGGGGGGGGATTTCGCCGGCGGGGAATCGAACCATGGTAATCACCGTTACAAGTGTAGACACTCACTGCTATGCTACTAGGACCACGATGAAAGCTTAACACAAATGTATCATCATATATAGTCAAACACGTCTCGATGACGTCACTTATGTCACGTGACTAGCCTTTGGTTGCGAATAAAGACTTCGTTTATTTCGCAACACTTCGTTCCAATATATGATTTTTATAAGTTTAATGTCTTTCCAATCAATTTGTAGATCTGCAAGCATATCCACACTGTTGACATGTCTAACTATCAAAAGCCTTTGTGTAGTCAATAAAGCAAAGATGTATATCTTTGTTTACTTCTATAGAACGTTCAATAACTGATCGCATCATATACACATTTACTATACCCTTTCCTTCCACAAATCCACATTGTTCTTCCCCTATTTCAGGTTGTAATTTCTTCCTCACTCTTTGCATGATAATTCTTAGCAAAATCTTTGTGATGTGGCTCATTATACTAATTGTTCTATGTTGATCACATTCCAAGGTTCCTAATTTCTTAGGGATTGCAATAAATACAGAGTTACATGATTCACGGGGTATAACTATATCTCCAGTATCATATAATGTGTTCAGCAGTCTGGTGATTTGAATTAATCCATATTCTTATATTACTTATTTGTGATATTAATATTTCGAAGTGACTATTCGCAATAGAATTGCGAACAGAGAAATATTATATTCACAGTAGAAGTAAGTCACGTGATTATTCCTATGAGTGTGGCTTTATTATAATTTTTCGTTGATCTATTAACTTTACTCAGTAGCGTAGCTGTTAGTGTCTCTGCCTGTCATGTGGGAGTTTGAGGTTCGATTCCCTGTCAGGGAAGCAATAATTTTTTTTCCTTTCATTTTCAGCAATTACGTAAAAATACTAAACATTAGGAACTAAAATATAGAACTGAGAAACTGGAAGCTTGTGAATAAAGTGTTCTCTATGGATCTGCGGAAGCTGCCGGTTTGGGGGGGGGGGGGGAGGGGGGGAGGATCCCCCAGACAGCAACGGAGTGATCGAGTGTGGGAATCGATGTATCCAAAAGATGTCTTTGTTTAACATCAATTTTATTTGCCAACTGAAATATCCAATATGAGTGGAGGACCATGTCATCTTCTTCTTATGTTCACGACTGTGTCATCTTCAAGTTCTGGAATTATATTTCCACCAGTTACGAATTAATCAAAATTGTCTCTGGTCTGATCAGTTTTGACATTTCTCATTACATTTTCTGCAAATAAGTTGAATCGATGTGGAGAGATCATGTAGCCCTGTCTGATTCCCTTTTGCCCCTCAAACCAATTTGATGATTCACAGGCTACTCTGACAGCTGCATGTTGATTATGATATAATGATCAGTGTGCTAGAAACTCCATATCACTCAGTGCTCTTGGAAATATTTCTCATGTTGAAGATATTCTTCTTTCAAATGATGGAGCTAAGCTTTTCCTTTGCCATTTCATGATGCCAGATGTTAAGATTTTTTGGAGTATATTTATGATATTCTTAATTTTGCTTTACACATTCATTCCTGTGAGTATGTTTTCAGCGTTTTAACTTTAAGTAACTAATAGTTTGCTTTGTGATACAGACACTTTTGTTCTTGTCATACATTGTTTTATCTTTTCTTGCATTTTCCTAGGTCGATCTTTCTATAATATATTTTTTGCTGTCATAGGCAGATTGCGGTGTGTTAAATATTCATTGAGTGGGTTTCTTTGATGTTCATATTTCTTGCACTCCAGTAATTTGTGTTGTATATTATTGTGCTTCAGGCATATACCACTGTTGTTTGTCCATCAAGAATGATGATGACCATTCATTTCATCCAGTGGGGTTGAAGGTATGGAGCCGTGGGTTCTAAGATGGCTGATAAGGCCTATTTTGGCTCGAAATGTTCTTTGACAATGTGGGCAAGGAATGCTTGACGTTTCTGGAGGAGGATTTCCTGCAGTGGTTTTTCTGTCCTGCCTTTTCTTCACAGCTCTTGCAGTCCTGGTTGCCTCACATATGACTGCACCCTTGCGTAATGATGCACGCCACGAATTTCGGTCTCTGGTTGCAGCCTTCCAGGTGTCATGATGAATTCCAAAAGCCTTCAGTGAAATTTTCAGAGTGTCTTTAAAGCATTTCCTCTGGCCACCTTGGGAGCGTTTACCACAACGCAGTTCGCTGTAAAAAATTCGTTTAGGGAGCCTGTGATCTGGCATGCGAGTCAAGTGACCAGCCCAGCGAATCTGATTCTTCATCAGTATAGTGTGGATACTGGGCATGGATGCTCTTTCTAGGACTTCAGTGTCTGGAATCTTGTCTTGCCATTTAATCTTCAGTAGCTTCCTTAGGCAGACTGTGTGGAAGTGGTTTAATTTCCTAGCGTGTCGCTGATAAACAGTCCAGGTTTCACAAGCATATAGCAGTGTGGATAATACAACTGCTTTGTAGACTTTTAGCTTTGTTTGCAGGCTTATTCCAGTTCTGTCCCATACATTCTTGTACAGTCTGCCAAAGGCCGCACTGGCCTTGGAGATTCTTGCATTCACTTCGTCATCAATTGTGGCAGCTTGTGACACAGTGCTGCCAAGATAGGTGAATTTGTCCACAACACTTAGTCTATGATCATTCACTTTGATATTCGGCACAGTGTGATTATTCCCTGGAGCTGGCTGGTACATAACTACAGTCTTCTCCAAGTTGATATTGAGCCCAAAGTTGGCACAGGCATGTGAGAAAGCTGAAACATTATGTTGCATGTCCGCCTCTGAGTTGGCGTACAGAGCGCAATCATCAGCAAACAGGAGCTCTCTGACGGTGTCGCTGTTAATTTTGGTTTTAGCTTTCAGCCTTCTGATATTGAATAACTTTCCATCCATACGGTAGTTGATGTCTATTCCAATGTCGTCGTTCTCGAAGGCATTCATCAACATGGCTGAAAACATGAGGCTGAACAGTGTTGGTGCCAGGACACATCCTTGCTTCACTCCATTGGTGACAGGAAAGGGTTCAGACAGTTCGCCATTTTCCTGTACTCTTGCCTGCATGCCATCATGAAATAGCCGCACTATTTGGACAAACTTTCGTGGACAGCCATATTTTGCCATAATCTTCCACAGTCCTTCTCTGCTGACTGTATCAAAAGCCTTGGTAAGGTCAATGAAAGTGGAGAACATTTCGCAGTTCTGTTCCTGACATTTCTCTTGCAGCTGCCTTGCAGCGAAAATCATGTCAACAGTTCCACGTTCTTTTCTGAAGCCTACACTGACTCTCAGGAAGAAGACCTTGATCGAGATGGGCTGTGAGGCGATTGAGAAGAATTCTGGCGAGTATCTTCCCTGCAATTGAAAGCAAGGAGATGCCTCGGTGGTTGTCACAGGATTGGCGGTTTCCTTTACGTTTGTAAAGGTGGACTATTGACGCGTCCTTGAAATCTTGTGGCATGGTCTCGTTCACCCATATGTTTGTAAAGACTTGGTGAAGCTGCTCTGTTAGGACCGGCCCACCTGCCTTGTATATCTCTGCTGGGATGGAGTCAGGACCAGGTGCCTTGCCGCTGGAGAGTTGCTGGATGGCTTTGTTTACTTCCACTATGGTTGGCAGGTCATCAAGTGTCTCATTGGTTGGAACTTGAGGAAGGCAGTTGATGGTTTCATCATCGAAGAAGGAAGTTGCATTTAAGATAGTGCTGAAATGCTCTGCCCAGCGTTGAAGGATTTCTTTCTTATCGGTGATCAATGTTCCCCCATCTGCACTGAGGAGGGGAACTATGCCTGGTGATGTAGGACCATAGACCGCTTTCAGTGAGTCGTAGAAGTTTTTCATATCATGTCTGTCAGCAAAGCCCTGAATTTCATCAGCTTTGCTGCTCAGCCAGGAGTCCCGCATGTGCCGAAGTTTCTGCTGCACTACTCTCTGAATGTTCTTGAAGGCATCTTTTTTTTTATGTTGACTTTGGGTCATTCAAATGTGCCTTGAGGAGAAGATGTTTCTCGGCCAGCAATTGGTTGATGTCTTCGGAATTTTCATCAAACCAGTCTTTATGCTTTCGGGGGGCTGGACCCAGGATTTCCATAGCAGTGTTGTAAATTATGTCCTTTAGGGCTTTCCATTCTGTTTCTGTATCCTGTTTAGCTGCAGCATTTGGCTTGAGGCGGTCTTCCAGCATATTTTCAAACGACTGCTGCATTTTCTTGCTGTTTAGGCGGGTCACATTTAGCTTTTTTTGCATTTTCACCCCTTGAGGACGCCGTGGTGGCCTGATGTGAATATTTATTTTCGAGACAATGAGACGATGGTCTGTCCAACATTCGGCACCACACATGGATTTTGTCTCTCGGACGTCTTGTCTGTTACTCCTGCTGACAATGACATAGTCAATGAGGTGCCAGTGTTTCGAGCGAGGGTGCATCCACGATGTCCTATTTCTCATGGGGAGACGGAAAATTGTGTTCGTAATCAGGAGATCATGTTCGGCACATGTCTGAAGGAGGCGGAGTCCATTGCTGTTACAATTTCCGACTCTATGCTTTCCAATAATGCCACTCCAAGAGGTGGTGTCCGTGCCTACTCTGGCATTGAAATCCCCAAGGAGTATAAGTTTGTCTCCTGTGGGAACAGATGTTAATACATTGTGCAGGTCCTCATAGAACTTGTTCTTGACATCATCTTCGTTGGTTATAGTTGGTGCGTAGACACTCACAATGGTTGTATGCTTCCTTCCATTCAGCAGAGGCAACTTCATGGTCATGAGCCTGTCGTTTATAGCCTTTGGAAATCCAGCTAATTTGCCGACCAGGGCCGACTTAATGGCAAATCCCACACCGGATTGGCGTCTTTCCTCGCTTTTCCTTCCACTCCAGAAAAAATGTGTAGCCGGCACCTATTTCACAGATTTGGCTTTCTTCTGCAAGTCGTGTCTCGCTCAAGGCTGCAATGTCGATGTTGTACGTGCCCAGCTCTCGCCCAATCAGTGCTGTTCGTCTCTCTGGACCCGACGCGCCGTCTCTGTCAAGTAGGGTGCGTACATTCCAAGTTCCAATTGTTAAGGGAATATGGTTTACTCTTTTAGCTTTGCTTGTTTTATCTTTGTTTGTATGTCGACCGCAGTTAAGGGTACCCACCAACCGCGGCTAGCTGTTTAGGTAGTGATGCAGCAGACAATGTTTAGGGCACCTTTTCTAGCCCCTTCCTCGTGCTATGGAGGTGAGCAGTGTGTTCCTATAGAGGGCTGCTCAGTCGATCAGGGGGCTGCCGAATCCCACTGCTGCTCCGGTCAGTAGAAGACGACCATATGGCCTGAGCCGCCTGTGTGCAGGTCTGCGACTACGTCTGCCAGCGTACCCACGCCTGCCGCTTCGCCCATCGCCACAGGGTTTGAAGGTGATACATGACGTTTGATGAAGAATTACTTGCGCGGTGACTTGGATTAAAGTGAGGAAGAGTTGCGCAATTCGTCGACCTCACTCTCTCGTCTGAGTCTAGTGGCAAGACAAGTCGAGACTACTGGAGACGAATACAGGTGCAGTGGATGACCAGGGCGCTCTACGTGCCTTGCCGTGCTCATTACGTTCCACAACGCTTTGCAGGTAAACTCCGTCGTGCCCGTTGAATCAGGAATGATTTCTTCCGCGCAGTGTGCCGGATCCTGTCTTCACATGCTGGGTAGGCATACCCTAGTTTACCTCTTGGTTTGACACCAAATCGGATACCCATGCCTGGTTTAGCCAGCCTCTCACAGCTGTTGCCCGGGGGGTGGCCGCTGTCGCATGCTGACAGCTACTAGGAGCCACAGGCACGAGCTGGGTGTCAGGCTTGGACCAGTGGGGGAATGGGTCCTGAAAAGGACATGAGAGTCATCCTTAACAAAGGTGCTACCAATGCCTGACACCCCGTACCCCCCCCCCCCCCCCATATACCACTACTGTTTTCTCCATTGCTGTTCTGCTACATATCCTTGAATGTATTAAAGCTAGGACCACTAGCACTGAATAAGTTAATATTGTCAGCTTCTGGGAGGTTTATCAATTACCATTTCAAGCATTTTCACTTCATCGGCCATTTGTCCTGTAAAAATAGATGAGTCTGTTTTGCTGAAAGTTTATTTTTCATTTTCAATTTAATAATGTATGTACATATTCCCAGCTTATCTTCTTTGGAACTACCTGTGTAAATAGTGATGCTATCGTTAATTAAATGTATGAAACCAGTAGCTTTATATTTCCTTATTTCCAGATTGGTTTTATATGGAACGACGGCTGGTTGGTCATACATTTTGGGGAGAATGAATTGCAATGGTGGGATAAGAGGTACGTATTTTTAATTTTAAAGAATATGGAGTCTGAATATTGCACATCTATGATGCTTTTATATGTTATGAGGCTATGTACAATTTGTAATGTCCTTCTACTATTTCAGCCATGTTCCATAGCGAAGTAGTTACGGACGCAGTTCATGATCCCGCATACCCGCATTTGAAACACAGCTGCATGCTATTTGGCAGCAGACCGCATTGCGTTGGTTTTTTACGAATTAGTATGGGTGCCGGGCATTGAGAAAGCAATGGCAAACTACTGAACATAACTTGCCAAAAGATAACAACAGCAAAAAATGCTGTTGTTGACTGCAACGTACTGTAAAGAATATACAAATAACTTGTTTATTTCGGCCATGTTAAATTATTTCTCTATTTTGTCTTTGATTACTTTAACAGAGAAATTTAATCTTAGCACTTTTATTTAAAGATGTAATGTTATTATATCCATTGCTGGTTCAGCACCTCTGCTGGCATTGTTCTTTGTCTTCCTGCAATAATACGCACATCTTGGTGTTATATTTTGTCTAATTTATATTATATTATACTTTATCTGAGATTGTTCAAAATCCTATAACTGATTTAGCACAAAATTGATAGAATATTATGCCAAATCCCCTTTTGTAGTCCTTCTCTCCTGAGTAAATAATTCTATATTTATATAAATATTGGTCCCCTGCTCCTGGCCATCCCTAATATATTTATCTTCATTCTTTCCATCTCTTTCTTGATATTATCTAATTTTCTAAATCTGGCTACGTGTTCTGACATTCCATGTACCAACGTTTAGAGTATTTTTAACATTTATTTTGCATACATTTGCCTGATGACGATTGGGCATAACCTGTACCACAGGGTGCTCCCTACCGGATGAAGAGACTCCACTGGAATCCCCATTAACGTCGTTATCTTGATCAATATTATTTTTAAGCATGATTATCTTGGGCAAATACAGCGGTGGTTTCCCCTTGCCTCCCGCCAGTTTGTGTCTAAAGAGAGAGAACCTGCAAGGCAGCAGAAAGAGAGGTTATAAGTGGAACCTCATTATAGAGTTGTGAAGTATTTTATAGAGATAGCTGCTCCAACTAACTCACCTCCTCTCAGTGACCACCGCCTGTGTTGAGGTATTTTATAGAGATAGCTGCTCCAACTAACTCGCCTCCTCTCAGTGACCACCGCCTGTGTTGAGGTATTTTATAGAGATAGCTGCTCCAACTAACTCGCCTCCTCTCAGTGACCACTGCCTGTGTTGAGGTATTTTATAGAGATAGCTGCTCCAACTAACTCACCTCCTCTCAGTGACCACCGCCTGTGTTGAGGTATTTTATAGAGATAGCTGCTCCAACTAACTCGCCTCCTCTCAGTGACCACCGCCTGTGTTGAGGTATTTTATAGAGATAGCTGCTCCAACTAACTCGCCTCCTCTCAGTGACCACTGCCTGTGTTGAGGTATTTTATAGAGATAGCTGCTCCAACTAACTCGCCTCCTCTCAGTGACCACCGCCTGTGTTGAGGTATTTTATAGAGATAGCTGCTCCAACTAACTCACCTCCTCTCAGTGACCACCGCCTGTGTTGAGGTATTTTATAGAGATAGCTGCTCCAACTAACTCGCCTCCTCTCAGTGACCACCGCCTGTGTTGAGGTATTTTATAGAGATAGCTGCTCCAACTAACTCACCTCCTCTCAGTGACCACCGCCTGTGTTGAGGTATTTTATAGAGATAGCTGCTCCAACTAACTCACCTCCTCTCAGTGACCACCGCCTGTGTTGAGGTATTTTATAGAGATAGCTGCTCCAACTAACTCACCTCCTCTCAGTGACCACCGCCTGTGTTGAGGTATTTTATAGAGATAGCTGCTCCAACTAACTCGCCTCCTCTCAGTGACCACCGCCTGTGTTGGTCCATGGCTGCTTATTCAACATATTCACAGTTAACCACTAGATAAAATATACAGAAACCACTCCACTATCCGCCGCCCGGTGGACGCGCCTAGTAGTAGGACAAACTTCTACCCCAGGCAACTGGAAATATTTGCGGAAAGAGATAGAGGAAGACAGCATGAGAAGATTCTTGACAATCTTGTGTCATAACATGGAAGGGAGTAAACACACAAATTGATCCATGACATCGGAGATCGTAATTTATGGAGAGGCATGATCACCCACGCTAACCGGAAAGACACTGAATGATGATATTATATGTGTTGGTTTATGTTATTTGACCTGTTCCTTTGTTCACAGATGATGACAGTGATGTGGATATCGAGACCATCACAGACACTGACTGGTCAGTAGAGATGCCAGGACACAGATTTCAAAATATCTCTTCTACAAGTGCACCAATTTCAACCGAACCTCTGGTGGGGTATCAGAACATTATTACTAGAGTTACCACATCAGTTGATATACATTTTGATGATATACCTATTGCTAGGTCATTTGGAATTAAGAAGATGCCTTCAAGAAAATCTGGTCAGATTAGCGCTAGTCAAGCTTCATCTTTATACTCACAGACTGAAAATTCTGCAGCCCGTTGTTTTGTTACTCTAGGACAGGAACCGAAGCTACTCAGTGATAAAAAATTAACTAAAATACAGTCACAACCAAAATACACTCCAGTGCGTAACAGCATGAGGTGTCACATTTCTGCAGCTACTTCTGCTACCACAGCAGTCAGATCAACACTGACAAGACGCACTTACATAAGAAATCCTGCAATTCGTGCTATTGATAAAGAAGGCTCATATCAGTGTTATTTACACAAAAGAATTAAGCGGCTGACATCTACAATGACTACATATGCTCACAATGTGGACCGTGAAATTAGACTTCATCATTTTGCTTTAGATTCATTTATGTCTGATTTTGATCACGAATTTGCACTCATGAAATCTAAAGTAGGTTCGAATGATTATAGGAGCCAATTGAAGCTGCTGTCATCTAAATTCAAATCAAGTGCTCTAGATATTGCAAAGAGTCGTATTATGTTAAATTGTACATTGAAATCATATGTTGATGATTTAGTAAAGAAAATTACATTGCTGAATTCTAAAATAGATTCATATGCTCATGATTTAGGAATGCAAATTATGCTGATGAATTCTAAAATAAATTCATTTGTTTTTGATATAAATCAGAAACGCAAAATAATGATTTCAAAATCAAAAACAATTGGTGATCATTTATGGAATGAATTTGAGCTGCTGATGTCTGGAAGAGTTGTTATGTAAACTGTGTTTGCATTCATAATTATTTCTAGTTAAGTTTGATTATTTACTAGTGTGATGTGAGTGGTATAATAAATTTTGATATGTTCCACCTCCTGGTAAGCATTAGTCTAAGATTTTTTGAGCTTTATAGCTTGTATGTGTATATTGTGTTGTATAAATTCCATAACGTTAATTGGGTTAAAACTGTTTACTGATGTTTTCTCATCATAATTTCACTGCCTTTTTCTCTTATGTTTGGTTTCCATTAAAACTATCGCTTCTCAGCCCTTTGGTTAAGATCAAAGTTTAGTCACCTGCACTTTAAGCTAGTCTTGGCCACCAGCAGAGACGGTCATCTGAATGACACACCGGGACTTGGAACAGTGGCTCTTTCCCTGAGGAACCTTGTCATCTACACAAATTTATTTTTTTTAAAATTATTATATAATGATATATACATTCATATTTATACTTTTTACTTTAAATACCAGTCCCCCATAGCGAAGGGTTTATTGACGCAGTTTGTAATCCTGCACTTGTGTGTTTGAAACACAGCTGCAGGTGATTTGGCAACAGACTGCATTGCATTGGTTTTTTTAATGAAATGTTATGTGTGTCGGCCATTCAGTAAGCAATGGCAAACTACTGGACATAAACTTGCCAAGAGATCACAACAGCAAAAATTGCTGGTGTTGACTGCAACGTTCTGTAAATGATATGCAACTAACTTAACTAACTTTAAATACATCTGCATGGAAATTGGTTGTGAAGTAAGACAACTTTTCAATTGAATGTTATTGGCAACATTTCCTTGATGGCATGATTTTTGTACAGATTGTGAACATGAAATGTTGTCACCTGTTCCTCAGTAGAATCATTAATACCCTCATGGTGGTTAATGAGAAGCTGGTGTACCATGACAAGACACAAGTTGTCATACTGTCCTGCGTTTTGCTATCATGTCTTCATCTTTTCACACACAGACATGATTACCTGCCCCACATGTCATGGACTATAAGAAGAAGACACACAAACCCAAATGTAGCTCATTATACCAGAGTCAATTTAAGTAGTGCTAATGTCCCTTACCAACATGTATAAAAACTGCACATGTTGTGCCAAAAGGTTCTAATTAGTTTTGTGTATATATGCATTTGTCAGTCTATGGGGTAGGTCTTCCGCCTTTTATTCCCCCCCCCCCCCCCCCACCCGTTGAGAGTCTTTGTTAAACTGATGAATGCAAGGCAGCTGAAGTACCCTGTGGATTCATACAGTGGATTAACTAAAACGTTTGTCAGGAAATCATGGGGTAAATGAAACAGAGAAAGACTTAAAGACACATGTTGAAGAGGATTACAGACAACAAAGAACAACAATTGTGAAGGCATTGATATAGTTTCTGCATGAGTTAGCAAATGACAGGATGGCTTTGAGGAAGTTTGTTGATGACCTATGCCTCTATGAGAAATAATGACGGGATGGCTTTGAGGAAGTTTGTTGATGACCTATGCCTCTATGAGAAATAATGCCTGAAAGAAGAAACTTTTGGGGAAGTTACATAGGTTTGGTGATGCAGCCATTTGAGGGTTGCGATAATTGTAGTGGCAAATGTAAAAGTAAGTTATATTTCATTTTGAAATATATTCACCAGTATGAATTGTCATGTTGGTTTTGAAATTCTGTGTTTAGTGTTTCATGTAACAGTTATATGCTCAAGTATTCAAGAATAAAGAGGTTCATCATTGAATGAGTTTTATAATTTTTGTGTGCTTGTTAAGGTTATAAATGGTTTCTAAAAATATCTTGAGTAAAGAAAAGAACAAATGTATCCATACTTCAAGAGCTGAATACTGAAGAGGGTTGGCTATTAAAGACGATAAAAGAGAAAATAAAATCGACATTCTGATCACTTGAAACATCATGAAAGTTTGGAGAGAACAATAATGGAGGGGAAGAGGAAGGCAGATGATCTCCAGATGGGTGTATCGAACGCGGGACATCTTGCCTGTTACTGAGAGGTTTTCCGGAAGGTTGTTATGGGAGCGAGGTTCTGCAAATGACATGCTACTGAATTAATTAATGTGGTTGTTAACTTAGTAATCTGGCCAAAGAAAAACGGAAAATAATGGAGGGTGCAAACTCAGATCTTTCTCCTATAATCTTTATCTTCTTCTTCAGCGTTCCGAGCCATTGAGGTTCTTTGCTGCAGATACAATCCGTCTCCATTCGTCTCTCTGGTTGACCCTCTCTTGCCAGTCGTTGATTCCAAGTGCATGTATGTGTGTGTGTGTGTATATATATATATATATATATATATATATATATATATATATATATATATATATATATATATATATATATATATATATATATATATATATATATATATATATATTATCTCTCCACCTTTATATACCTTTAAAGATGTTAATATTTTTGTAACGTCGTTGAAAATATTTTTCCTATTCTCTTCTTGATCACTGTTTCACTTCTGCCATTATCTGTTATTACATGTCCACGGTATTTTAACACAGTAGGTGAAGCTAAATTTGATTAAATAATTAATTAAGCTCACCTTTTGAGTTATGTTATTTTATTGTATACGTGTAACTACGTACAAACTGTACAGATACTTAAGAATGCCTAACTGGAGAATAGCATACTTCTGTCGATAAATCAGTTTACCTTCGATTTACTAACAAATATAATGTTCAATAACAATAACTCATATTTACCAAGTTTCGAAGAG
Organism: Cepaea nemoralis; assembly: GCA_014155875.1. Lineage (NCBI taxonomy): Eukaryota > Metazoa > Mollusca > Gastropoda > Stylommatophora > Helicidae > Cepaea > Cepaea nemoralis. The sequence goes on from JACEFZ010025811.1 coordinate 288,277, forward strand.
TAAGGACAGTTTCTTCCCTTTTTCGAGAGTATTTTATCAAAAACATACTTACTGTATCTTTCAGCTGGCGTCGTGGATTAGGAGAGAGTGAGACGCGCAGTTACATAATTCCCCGACACACCCAGCTGAGGATTCGAAAACAGTTGCGGACGATTTGGAAGCAAAATGCTTTGCGTTGTTTTCTATAGTAATAGGTGTCGGCCGTTTAAAAATCCATGGCAAACTACTGAACTACATTGCCTATGGAATTACAAGAAGAGAAGAAGAGTTAGTTGCATATCCTTTACAGGACGTCGCAATCACCTCCGAAATTGTTGGCTGTTTGTGATTTCTTGGCAAGTTTTTACGTTCAGTAGTTTGCCATTGCTTTTTGAACGACCGGCATATATACTCACACCAACGCGTGGCGTTATGGCCCAACACGAGGCGGTCTGCTGCCAAAACCACCGCAGCTGTGTTTCAAACGTGGTTTGCGGGATGACGAATTGCGTCCGTAACTCCTTCGCCACAGAGCGGTAAGTTATAAACAGCTAATAAATGCTGGGGTTGATTATAACGGCCTGCAATGAGCAAGCAACTAATTATCTGTATCTTTAAGATAATTTTGTTTTATAAACGAGACTCCATCTGGACCTTAAGTTGGAGTCAGTTGACAATGACAACTTACAGCTGTGGAGGGAACAGCCAACCCAGGTTCGAGGTACCACCCGTGAGAAGTATCTGAAAGAATGAACTGACATTGACGGCAACTCTGGCAACTTTGGAAACAATGTCTCTTTGGAGCTGCAGAAAAACAAAAGCAACCTGAAAAGCGCGGTACCCTTCTCAAAAGGGTATCTGAAGTACTTGACAAAAAAGTACTTGATAAAGAACAACGCCCGTGACTGGCTGAGAGTTGTGGAGCTTCGCTACTTCCGGATTAACCAGGATGAAGAAGTGGAGGCGGAAGATTAAATGCTTGTCAATAAATTAAGCCTATGTGGATAGTTTCCACAGACACAAACAATTATAAGTGTTCACCGTTCTAATTTTGGCCGGCCTGTGAGCCTTTTGACTAAGATCAAAGTGTAGTGTCTGCGCTTGATCTTGCCAGAAACAGAGGCGGGCATCAGAATGACACACATGGACGTGGGGACATGATGGGGCGGCTCTAGCCACTGGGGGAACCGCAATCCCTTATTTTTGTTAAATCACCCCATCCTAGGCTCGCAGATATGGTAGTTTTGTACTAGGTCGGGAGAAGTGTCATTCCACCAACGTCATGCAAATGCATCCGACTTAAGCGTTAGAGCTTGGTCAGCCACAGGATTATACCATCCCCCACCAATAAACGATATTTACAATTTTCAACAAAGTATTCACACTCGTGTCGACATTATTAACAATAGTAGACTGTTATTTCAGTGGTCTGTGAACTAGGAAAACTATAAAACGTTGACCACAGGTAAGCAATAACATGCAGCTATATTCTCTCTCTCTGATGAAGAGAAGTAGGCGCAAACAATCGAGGTGTTGCATAATGCGAAACCACTGTCCAGTGTTCAAGCAATGATTGATGTCATAATTCAAAAGCGTACTTAAACACTGGGACTTAATATTGACCTCATCTAACCATTGTCTTCCACTGTCTTCATTGCCAGACATATTTTTCAAGAGATCCCATTATTTTCCTTTGGTATCCATACATCCTCACCCCTACTTGTTATCATGTTCTATTTCTCACTTCGAATTTATTGCGCTTGTGCAAAATTCACATAAACTACCTATTTATCAGAATAAATCCACGAAAAGAGCAACCTAATATCTCCGAAAAGGTCCTGACTTCACGACTGTCATATTCAGCAGATATAGCTATACACTATCGAGGTGAAGCATAGATTGGACCTCTATACTGGAAATGTGCAATTTTATTCCACACACTTCACTCACCACATTCTTCAAGGACATACAACTCAAAATAAAATGGATGAGGTAGCAGCTGAAGAACAATTTGGATTCAGCAAAATCAGCGGCCCTAAGAAGTCATAACCTGTTTGAAGATGTTGAATGAAAAATATATGGACATTCAGAAAAATATATATGTATGTTTTATAGACTAAAAGAAAGCTTTTGACAGACTGCAGTATGAACGATTAATTAAATGCCTACAAGATATAGGGCTAGACGAAAAGGGCATCGAGTTAATAATAATCTGTACTGGGAACAAGTGACGTCAAGAAAACACCGACACAATTACTCATCGGCCATAGAAATGAAAAAGAAAAGGAGGAGGGCAGAGATGCGTGATGTCCCTAGAATCCCTAGACCTCTTTAACTTCGCACAGAAAGAATGTTTGTTTCAGTTTGTTTTATATTTATTTTTTCTTCAAGAAAAGTCCATATTTTTCAATCTCTACTACGAGAATGTCCTGGAATTTGCAGCATTATAATTGCGTGTTCAGCTTTCAATACCATGTCATCTGCATAGCGCATATCGTGTATATTATAATGGTGGTCCATAAAAATAAACGCCTTAGCTTAGCACCGTTAAGCTACCCCATTCAGGAAGTATAACTCAGATTGCTTATAATATATCCTCCATCTTGTATTTCTAGTCTATTTTTGGTTTCTCTCCTTGCTATTTCTCTACAAAGAGAAAAAGAGTTTTGAGGTGCTAACATAGAACCTGTACTTTTGTATGGATATGAAGCGTGGACAATGAGCAGACAAGCTTAGAAACATCTGATGGCTGTGAAAATTTGGTTTCTGAGGAAAGTGCACAGAATATCACGTGCATACAGAATAACCAATGTTCAAGTCCTCCTCCTCCTCCTCCTCCTCCTCCTCCTCCTCATCATCATCATCATCATCATCATCAAGTGTCCTGCCAGCTGGCGTAGGCGTTCATGGCTCTCCACAGATCTCCGTCTTTGGTGTTTGAATCAACTCTACTGATGATGATATCCCTCCATGCCACTGTCTCAATCCATGCAGCATCATTTCTCTTGGTATGCCTCTTCCTCTCTTCCCCTCGATCTTGCCAGTTGTCACGATGTTCTCCAATGCCTCTCTTCTCATCACATGACCAAAGAAAGCTGTTTGTCTCTTTCTTATTGTTGTATATATAGTGTTCTAGTTCCATTAGCCTCTTTCAGGCAATCGTTGTTAGTTATTCTGGCAGTCTAAGGAATTCGCAACATTCGTCTCAAAAACCACATCTCTTTTTCTTCTAAGTTCTTCTTAATTTGATTCATTTACATTCCAACACTTGCTGCCATACAGCAAAACTGTTTCTATATAGCATTTCAGCACTCTCAAGTTCTACAAGAAACAAATGAAAACCGTAAACTATTAAGAGAAATTAAACGTAGTCAGTCACACTTTTTTGGACACATTATGAGAAAAAATTAATTGAAGAACTTGGTGACAATTGGCAAGATCGAGGGGAAGAGAACAAGGGAAAGGCAGGGAAGTAAATACCTAGATGGCGTGGTCACGTTATATGGTCAGGACAAGAACACAGAGCTGATCCACGACTCTGGTGATCGCGTGAGATGGTGAAACATGACCATCCAAGCTTATCGGCATGGCACATGATGAATAATCTACACAAAAAGTCTTATCATCGGACCGTTACGCTGAAGTATAACTCAGACTGCTTATATTATAACCTCCATCTGGTATTTCTAATCTATCTTTGATTTCTGTCATTGCTATTTCTCTACAACCCTACTGTTAGCGATGACATTCGGACACTATGGAGGCCCAAACCCCGGTCAACTATATTATTAAGTTATTGCTTTGATAACTACGTCACTATGGTCCAGCATATGTAAAGACATGCGAGGATTAAATTTAACATCACATTGAGAGATACATTTAGTTCACAGTCATGGGCGTTGTTGTATGGCAGCGGCTAGCGCGCTTGGCTGCAGCCATGGGGGTATATGTTCCAATCCCCACCTACAATGTAATGTTTTTTAATTGACCTGGATTCCCAGGTCGACCAGCTTGAAATAGCTACGACGAAATATAGTAGCATGACATTTATCACGTCAAGATTGATCTATAAAACCATGAGGCTTGGGCCTCAAAACATGAAAAATATTCATTACTTCTTATTCTCTTGACAAGCATAAACAACTTTCTCTCAAGCTCATGTCCTGTGCGTGAATATACTATCTCCCGCGGCAACATTTCTAGGAAACGTGACAGATCTGGCTTTCACGCATGAAAACAACAAGTATCAATTACAGAACACGGATGTGCTAAAAATACCATTTCAGGAATTCCCGATATCCTGCAACAATACACATTAATATAACAACCTAACTGACCTTGTTTATAACTTGTGACGTATAATGATGTCATCAGTGGCTCTATTCACACTAAATCTTCTTCTTCTTCTTCTTCTTCTTCTTCTTCTTCTTCTTCTTCTTCTTCTTCGCCGTCTTCTTCTTCTCATCCTCCTCTTCCTCCTTTCTTCTTCATCTTCTTCTCTCCTTCTTCTTCTTCTTCTTCTTCTTCTTCTTCTTCTTCTTCTTCTTCTTCTTCTTCTCCTCCTCCTCCTCTTCCTTCTCCTCCTCCTTCACCTCGTCTACTGCTAGTCTGATTACAGTTTGAGATACGCCGAGCTGATCTTATATCTTCTCTTCTTCTGCCGTTCGTTTCTCTGTGTCGCGTAGACCTTCAACCAACTCACCCCGGTCCTATGTAGTTGAGTTAGTTGCATATCATTTACAGGACATCTCAGTCAACCCCAGCGTTTGTTGGCTGTTTGTATTTTCTTGGCAAGTTTACGTTCAGTCGTTTGCCACTACTTTCTGATCAACCGGCACTCTATCAATTTGATGAAAACCAAAGCAAGACGGTCTGCTGCCAAATCGTCCGCACCTATGTTTCGAACGCTTTATGCAGGATTAACAATTGCGTCCGTAACGCCTTCGCCACAGATCCGGCCTGCGTAGACCTGATCATAATTGGTTGGATGTTCCAGCTAACATTTATATGGGATGAGCTAGTCACGTCAACTCGCCTTAGTCGTATCTTACGACATGCTTGATGTGTTGCAAGTCTTTGTTTCACAGAGGCAGGAGCTATACCAGCTGACTTCAACTGGCTCAATGGCTCCTCTACTTCCTTGGAGAAGTCTGAATGAAGGGGTTGCAGTAGGGCACAGCTATTGCTTGTTTCTTTCTGAACTCTCCATGCACGCGCTGAAAGGTCGTAATTGAACAAGCTTCTGAGAAAACGCTCGGCTAAATTCGTAATGGGAACAACCGTAGAAAAGTGGCTAGACTTTCTTTTTTTTTGTGCGCACGCTCGCTTTGCAACTCAGGCGTAGTTCAGACACACTACTTCTAGTACCCGTAGTACTAGACTGAATTGTGCGTGTGGATTAGCTTTCCCTATTAACAGTGTCCCTCGCCATCAGGTGAACCCACTCCGACTTCAGAGGTACTTGTTAATTACCTCCCCAAGTCAAGGACGAGAAGTCAACATTTTAATCCAACTTTCCGGTGTAGGGGTTGAACCCCTTATCTCGACATCAGCACACATGATTTTTAAGAATGCGCGGTTTTATCCATTCGGTCATGCTGACCTCCCCAAAAAACTATATTATTTATCTCATGATCATCACAGCCTGGGATTCTGAGATAAGTATTACATTTTGTTTCTATTTTGTTTTCATGTCTTTTGTATTGTTCCCATTTGTAGTATCTTCCCGTGTTTATATATTGTGTTTTGTGTATCTGTTTGCTGGTGAAGCCTAATTGTCGCAATGTCCTATGTTTTCCGTTATTGTGTTCTATAAAGCTACATTACTTCATGATTTTTTTAAATATTGCTTTCACTACCCGCCGGCTCCGTCCGCTGTTCGTGATCCCGCATACTCGCGTTCGAAACTCAGCTGTGCGTGATTTGTCAGCAGACCGCGTTGCGTTGGTTTTTTTTGTTTTTTTTTCAACGAAATTGTAATTGTATGGGTGCCGGTCGTTCAGAAAACACTGGCAAACCACGTTACAATGAACGTAAACTTGCCAAGACATCACAACAGCAAAAAATGCTGGTGTTGACTGCATCGTCCTGTAAAGGATATGCAACTAACTTTTAACTGTCATTATCCACTATCACTGATTCTAACGTGGGCCATAAGCACCGCCCTTCCCCAATTACACGAAGCTCTACCTGGCGTCAAGGACAAGGTCGTGTTAACCGGATCTACTCTCAAGTTTAATGCGGCTTATAATGCCACAGTCTGGTGGCTGATACGACATCAGTTCAACAAATACTGACGTAAACATCCCCGCTACTCTAGGGTTCACAAGGCAAGAGGGTCGACTTCATTGCATCGGGTTTTATCCCACGGCGGCCTTGCGGAAAGCGTCGCGCAGAGCACGAACTCAGTAGCTCCAGCGGAGAGCCCCGGGAGTCTCCGGAGAAAATTACCTTCGTGAACCGTAGGACGTGACCCGGAATCGAACCCACCACCTTAGGAGCGAGAAACAGGCGGTCTAACCACGGAGACACCGTTACTCTGTCTCGGTAACATTCACGGAAAGCACAGAGAATAACAGCGTGATGTCACTTATAGAGACCCCAACAACGTCCAAAATACCACCTCTAGAATTTGAGACAAGTAAAATAGCTCAACTGTTCAGTGATAATATCTTTTGTATACTGACTTGATAACAATAAACAGACAGTAAACCCAATGAGCAAGTCCTACAAGAAACATATGAAAACCGTAAATTGCTTAGAGAAATTAGACATGGCAGTAAAAATAAGTGTGGGCACGACGATGAGCAGGATCTGCAACATTTAGTTGATGCGGTTATTGTACACAGTGAACAGCTAGGGTTAGAATGAAATTGTAAGAAGACACACATTATGATCGTCACTAGGAAGAAAGAAATACCACAATGTAAAATACCGGTAAATGAAAATATTCTTGGACAAGTTTAGTTTAGTTTAGTCGATGTTGATCCACACGGGTGTAACCCATATGTGCTCCGTTCTCCTCCTAACTCAAACCTGGAGAAACTCAGCTCAGTGCACGAACTCCGTAGCACCGGCGAGGATCCTGAAATACCTTGGGTAGATTTTTAACTCGAAATTTAGCCCGGGCAGCGCCGTTAGGCTACTCTTTTTCGATATTCAACTGCCAAGGGATGTCTTACGTGCGCAACAATACACACGGGCGTCCGATCTCACTACCCAGAGACCAGGGGAAATTTTGTTACTAGATGTCCACGTGAAAAAAATCCCGGTCCTCACCGGGGCTTGAACCCGGGACCTCTAGCACTCGAGGCGGACACCATACCTTGAGACCACACAGCCACCGATTCTTGAACAAGTGAACCGGTACATCTATCTCGGAACAGTCATAACATCTGATTGGAAGTGTCTTGAAGATATTAGAACAAGAATCCCCATGGCGAAGGTAGCCTTTTGCAAGATGAAAACCATACTGACCAATAAAAAGATTTCAGTTGGAAAGAGAATAAGAGTGTTGAGGTGCTACATAGAACCTGTATTGTTGTATGGATGTGAGACGTTTACTGTGAGCAGACAAGCGGCAAAACATCAAATCACAGTGGCAATGTGGTTTCAGAGGAAAGTGCAAAGAATACCATAGGATATACAGAAAAACCAACGACCAAGTCCTATAAGAAAGAGATGAAAACAGCAAACTTATTAGGGAGATTATTGAGACTTATTAGGGAGATTTTTGGGTACGTCATGAGAAAAAAATAAATTGGAGAACTTGGCGACAACTTGCAATAATGATGGGAAAGAATAAGGGGAAGGCAGAGAAGTAAATATCTAGATGGCTTGGCCACATGGCATGGTCGAGATAAGAACACAATACTGATCCACGACTCTGGTAAGCGCGTGAGATGTCGAAACATGACCGCCCATGCTTATCTGCAAGGCACATAATGATGATTCAAGTCTCTATATTGCATGTACTGTCCAACGTATACACTTCTTCTTCTTCTTCTTCTTCTTCTTCTTCTTCTTCTTCTTCAGCGTTCCGAGCCATTGAGGTTCTTTGCTGCAGTTACAATCCGTCTCCATTCGTCTCTCTGGTGGACCTTCTCTTGCCAGTCGTTGATTCCAAGTGCTTGTAGATCTGTATATGTATTATCTCTCCACCGTCTTCGTGGTCTACCTCGGGGTCTACAGTCATTTATTTCCTGAGTGTAAGCGAGTTTTGTTTCCCTATTATCTTCCATTCTTTCTATATGCCCCAGCCATTGTAGTCTATTAGCCTTCATGATACCAGTGATTAGAGGGGACTTAAACAGATCATAAATGTCTTTGTTACTTCTTCTTTTCCACTCTCCACTTTGTGTTTCCCTAATGGGTCCAAAGATGCGTCTTAAAATGTTGTTCTCAAACGTATACACTTACGTTTATAAATTTGAAAGAAACTTACGAGATAAGAGTCTCTGACTAAGAAAACGTGTGAGTACTTATAACTGTTTCAAAACCCAATAGTCTATTTCCCAGCCGTGTGATGATGTCATGTTTTAAGAGATGTTTTCCTCCTCAGTCTGTAGTGGCGGATAATCGTTAGCGTGATTGTTGACTCACGTAACTGTTGGTCCATGTTGTTGTTCTTCATTCATTGATTCCGCTTACACCGGTTGACACTCAAGTTTTATAGACTAGAACAGCTCAGGTTAGCTTGGCTGATACACGTGGCTGGGGATACACTCAGGTAGCTATACATGTAGTTATTATTATTATTATTATTATTATTATTATTATTATTATTATTAGTAGTAGTAGTAGTAGTGGTAGTAGTAGTAGTAGTAGTAGTAGTAGTAGTAGTTGTTGTTGTTGTTGTTGTTGTTTTTGTTGTGGTAGTGTCGAAATTCCGGTCTCCCTGGTTGAGGTGTTACACGACTTTCTCCGTAACGGAAATTGACGTGCGCAAGAATCGGTAGTGGTTCTCTCCGCGTCGGCAACTTTCGTGGTATGCGAGACGGTCGCTCAGAAAGCAATGCCAAACTACTGAGCGTAATCTTGCCAAGAAATCAACAATCAGCTGAAAGATGCTGATGTTGACAGCGATGTCCTGTAAAAGGATATGCGAACAAACACACAAAAAGTAGTCGAAACTGCAGCATTCGAAGCTGTAGTAGTAGCGGTTGGTAGTAGTTGTAGTTGTAGTGGTTATTGTTATTGTTGTTGTTGTTGTTGTTGTTACTGTTGTGTGATCAGGGGCACCAGCAGTGAACATATAGAACAGAACACGATTTCAGCGACATTTTGAAATCAAGAGTGGGGATTGGGCAGAGACACTGTAAGAGCAAATGTCCCTTCAACATCTACCGCACGTCTGCGGGTGATGTAGGTCATACATAGATTTCGCGTGTCGGCTTCACCGCTGCGTACAAGCAGCGTAGACTGAGCGAACAGACTGTTGAACATTTTCAGCGGAAGGTGGTCCTCTGGAGTTACTGTACTGAGAAACACATACTGGCCCTTTGAATCAATACTGCCATCAGAATGAAACTATAGAGAGTTCAGTAAGATGGTCAACCCCATTATAAAAACGTGCTTGGGGTGTAATTATCAAAGAAGAAATCGCATGTTGGTTGGTCAATTGTCTGGAAGGCTGAGCTTTCTTTTTTAGTCCGAAGTAACAGCGTTCGGGTAATGTGAATAAAATTAGTGGGACTGCGGTACAGCTGTGGAAATGTAAACAATATAAAATAACACAAAGTAATGCAACTTTGCATAACATAATTACTAAAACCACAGGAGGTTGAGGCGACTAGCCTTCATCAGCACACAAATACATACACAAAACACAACATACAATCACGGAGAAGACACTACAGTGACTACATTAAGGCATAAGAACAGGGATGGGAAGAATGCACAAAATGAAAAAAATGAGAACAATGAAGAGAAAATAAAAATTTGCAAAAAGAAATGTTGCTACTTATCTCAGAACCCCAGGCTGTGATACTAATGTGAATTTCACCATTTTATGTTGTGCTTTGTGTATGTGCCGGCTCCGTGGCAAAGGCGTTACGGACGCAGTTCGTAATCCCGCATACCCGCTTTCGAAACACAGCTGCGGGCGATTTGGCAGCAGACTGTCTTTTGCTGTTGTGATTTCTTGGCAAGTTTACGTTCAGTAGTTTGCCATTGCTTTCTGAACGACTGGCACTTATACCATTGTATGAACACCAATGCAAAGCAGTCTGCTGGAAACTCTCCCATAGCCGTGTTTCTAACGCGGTATGCGGGATTACGAATTGCGACCGAGACTCCTTCACCACATAGCCGGCTAGAGATCAGTAAATATCATTAAATAAATAATCACATTAAGACCACACAATAGCATCAAGAAATGATATATACGAAACAGTGGGGCGTTTCAACTGTGGTTTAATCCAAATAAACAGAGTGAAAGAGAGAGAAAGAGGTAGATAGCAGGATTCAGGCAGGTATTCAGGAAGACAGGCAGACAGGCAGGCAGGACAGGCAGGCAGGCAGGTAGGTATGTTAATATATAGATATAGTAGGTTGGTTACTCTTTAGGTAGGTTAGTTAGCTTGTAGGTACATTAGTATGTGGATAAATATTTATGTGTGTAAGAATCGAGGTAAATAGGTTGTTAGGTGGGTATATAAGAGATAAGTTGGTAGGTAGCTAGACAGGTCAGTAAGTAGGCTAGTAGTTAAGTTACTATGTAGGTTTTTAGATGGATTGGTATGATGTAGTTTGCTGGGTAGGTTAGTAAATAGATTGTTAAGTAGGTAGACAGGTAGGTTGGTAAGTGGTTAGGTAGCTTGCAATTAAGTTAATAGGTTGCATCGTTTGTAAGAAGCTAATTAACTAGTTTAGTAAGTAGGTTGTTAGGTAGATAGATGGGTTGGTAGATAGAAAGTAGGTAAATATATAGAAAGACAGGCAGTTAGGTACGACGGTAGGTAGGTAGGTAGGTAAGTAGGTAGGTAGGCAGGCAGGCAGGCAGGCAGGCAGGTAGGTAGGTAGGTAGGCAGGTAAGCAGGCAGGTAGCAGGCAGGTAGGTAGATAGGTAGGCAGGCAGGTAGGTAGGTAGGCAGGTAGGCAGGCATGTAGGTAGGTAGGTAGGTAGGTAGGTATGCAGGTAGGTAGGTAGGCAGGTAGGTAGGTAGGCAGGCAGGTGGGCAGGCAGGCATGTAGGTAGGTAGGTAGGTAGGTAGGTAGGTAGGTAGGTAGGTAGGTAGGTAGGTAGGTAGGTAGGTAGGTAGGTAGTGGAGGACTGTCCTGGGTGTCAGCATGCTCGATGACAAGTGGGCTCCTTGAACCCCTAAAGAAGCAAGCCCCCTTTGGCATTAGACTGTCAAAAAGCTGTCATCCACTGTCTATAGCACCTTGCGGTGTAGGACAGTTGGGTCTTGAGCCTGATGAATTAAGGCCTCCAGGCTAGTTGCAGCCGCCGCGAACTGTGCAGGTTTGCGTTTTCTTTTCACCACCGACAAATAAAGAATCCACTCCTTACCGAGGATTCTTCTCCCGAAGAAGAACCTAGCATTCTAGCCACTCAGCCAGTTAATATACTAAAACTATTGAGCCCTTTGCCTGCTTCCTGGCCTAGAGGTTAACGACTTTTCTCCGTAATCTCGTATACTCTCGTCGGTAACGTGATGACGGTGAGAATCAGCAGTGGTTCGAATCGCGTCGGTAACTTACGGGGTATGTGAGCCGGCCGCTCAGAAAGCAATATGCAAACTACTGAGCGTAATCTTGCCAAGAAATCAACAATCAGCTGAAAGATGCTGATGTTGACAGCGATGTCCTGTAAAGGATATGCAAAACACACATTGAGCCCATCAAGTCTTGGAAACCAAAGTTTTCAGACCCATCTCCACTAATGCAGGTAGCTATATTCCAAGTACAGTAAAGCCGCGCACTAAAAGGGCCAGTTAGTGTGTGACTGGGCGTGTGTTTTGGCTAGCAGAAAGGAAATGAAACCATACACCGTTGCAAATAAGATTTACCTGTGCACAGCCATTGTAGCTCGTGTCTGCTGTGCTTGTCATTAATATTAATTTATTTCTTTCCTGGAAAATCCCAACGAAAATCAATAAGGTGTTCTTGTTGTTGCTTTTGTTATTGGTGGTGTTGTTGTTATTGTTGTTGTTGTTGCTGTTGCTATTGTTATTGCTGTTATTTTTGTTGTTATTGCTTTTTTGTTACTGTTGCTGTTGTAATTGATGTTGATGCTGCTAGTTGCTGCTGCTGTTGTTATTTATTTTTCGTTCGCTCGCTCGTGGTGGTTAGCTTTCCCTGTTACCGGTGTCCCCAACCATCAGGCCGAAACCAACTCCGACTTCTGAGGTACTTGTAATTTACGTCCCCAAGTCAATATTTTAGATCCAACTGAACGGTGTAGGGGTTGAACCCGCTACCCCACCAGCAGCGAGGCGTAAGTTAAAAAGCTACCGCTCTTATCCTTTCGCCCATGCTGGCCTCGCCGTTATGTTTATTCCGGGTGGTAGCAGCGCACAGAACTAGTGGATTTCTAGAAAAGGTAATTTCTCATAGAGGCGCGCGTTAAAATCTCGCGCTGTGGGACATTTTATCGACCCTCTTATTGTCGTTGTCGGCCTCTGTGATTTAGTGGTAATGAACGCAGAACAGGGTAGTTTCTCTTATTCTGCGTCTGCGAACTGATCTTTCTAGTCGTTGAGATGTTCACCTGTTTTTCTTCTCATTGTATGACCAAATAACGCGTTTTGTCTATTTCGTACGGTTATCTATAATGTTCTACATTCATTAATCTTGTCCGGACAATCGCTGATAGTTACTCTGGCAGTCCAAGGTATTCGCAACATTCGTCTCAGGAACCACAGCATCCTTGGAATAGAGCTGGGTAGCGTAACAACTTTTCTTAGGAGTTAAGAAAAGCACATAAGGTAAGTTAAACACACAATTAAGTGAAGGACTTTTTTACACGTCGTGAGGCGTAACGGACATATGATGCGAGACCCGAATTTGTATGGACCCATCGGCACACGTGGGGTAAGTAATTAAATAAAAGACCCATTTTACATTCCGTAAATCTTATCTAACATATGGTAATAGACCCATATTTGTATAGACCCATCGGCACACGTGGGGTAAGTAATTAAATAAAAGACCCATTTTACATTCCGTAAATCGTACCTAGCCTATGGTGCTAGACTCCTATTTTTGTAGGCGCTTCCTTCACTCCGGGTGTATTTTGGTCATTATTATGCCGGCCACCTTTACTTGTCAAGACATTTTCTGGTACATACTTAGACAAGTTCGACCTGGAAACGGAGATCAATTTCTTTTTAACCGCTTCTATGTGAACTCGAACCCATGGCCTCCGAGCGTGCTAGTCACCGCGCTACCGCAGGTTGTAATATAGTATAAGGTATATAATAAACGCGTGGTGGGCTGATTGGTACTGTATGAGATAACGGACATTTCTCTATGAAATAAACGAGGAAGTTATCTGGCCCCCTCACCTCTTGGTGTAATGAGATTTATTAATTTCTTGTTCAGTCCAACAGTACTATCCGAAATACGTATGTAGAGGTGGTGTGACCGCAGGATAAGAGCTCTCGCTTTTAAACTTCGTGTGCGCTGAATAAGGGGTAGTGGGTTAATTCCCCACAGCGGTCAATTGGACTTAACATTCACTTCTCGTTCAGAAAGCAATGGTAAACTGTTGAATGTAAACATTGCCTAGAAAATCAACACGGGATTGATCGCAACGTCCTGCAAAGGATATCATCATCATCCAGTGCCTTGCCGGCTGGCGTGGGCGATCATGCCTCTCCACAAATTACGATCTCCGACGGAAAGGATCAATTTGTGTGTTGACTCCCTTCCGTGCTATGACACAAGGCTGCCGAGAATCTTCTTACACTATCTTTCACTATCTCTCTTTCCGCAAATCTTTCAGGTTGTCACCACATGTTCCAGTTTATTGTCTTCCCATAATGTGGCCAAAACACGATGACTGGCTTTTTCTGATGTTTGTGATATCTTGTCTTAGCGACACTGCTTCCCTTAGAAAGTCTTGATTGCTCATTTTGGCTGTCTACCTAATTTTCAGCATTCTTCTATAACACCACATCTGCAAGGCTTCCGTGGGATTTTTCGCCTGTTTACTAATTGTCCAGGGTTCACAAAGGGTATAGAACATTTTAAAATGCCCATATATACATAGTATTATTTGTTTTCTTTCGCCCTTTTTATTTCTCCATTGGGAGATAGACCCTCGACCAACTCACTCCACACCCCCTGTCCTTAGTATCACTCGCAGTTCTGCCCGTGTACTCCCCTACCATGGGTCGGTATTTGGGTTAGTGTCCACCCTGGTGTACAGTGAGACACCATGGGTCGGTACTGGGTTAGTGTCCACACTGGTGTACAATGAGACACTAAGGGTCAAGCTAGATGACTGTTGTGGTTCACTATCGCTTGTTGCTGAATACCAGTGGTAACAGCTCACAGAGTTGTGAATGGCTCAGATGTGAGCACAAGTTGTAATAGTTCACGGAGTTGTGAATGGCTCAGATGAGAGCACAAGTTGTAATGGTTCACAGAGTTGTGAATGGCTCGGATGTGAGCACAAGTTGTAATGGTTCACAGAGTTGTGAATGGCTCGGATGTAAGCACAAGTTGTAATGGTTCACGGAGTTGTGAATGGCTCAGATGTGAGCACAAGTTGTAATGGTTCACAGAGTTGTAAATGGCTCAGACGAGTTAACATTGGCACGATACAAAATTTCTTGCTGAGTGTGGGTGGCCTAAGTCGATTGCTTATCATCAACTGTCGGGCTTATCTTATAATCAAGTGGTTGGTGAAGTCACAATAATATATTATAACTGCATTTTGGAGTCATTAAGCAAGTGGCTGGTTAGATTGTTGTATTTGAACTCTCACATATTTCATGACTAACCACAGAGTGACACACCAGTTATAAGTACTTGACAAAACGCTGAATTGTTTCTCATTGTATAGTATACCTTCAACATCGTTATAGATTATAATCTCAGTAAAATACATATCATATAATCATGATAATACGCATCATGGGCGATCATGCCTCTCCACAAATTACGATCTCAGACGTTATGGATCAGTTCGTGTGTTGACTCCCTTCCGTGCCATGACACAAGACTATCAAGAATCTTATCACACTGTCTTCAGCTATCTCTCTTTCCGAAAACAAATCTTTCCTGTTGTCACAATGTGTTCCAGGTTTTGAATTGTCATAACGTGGCAATAAAAACAAAACGATGGCTGTTTCTTTCTGATGTTTGTCATAAGTTGTCTTTGCGACTCAGCTTCCTTTAACACGTCCTGGTTGCTCTTTTTTTTTTTTTGCGGTCCAATTAATTTTCAGAATTCTTTTATAAAACCAACATAATAAGGTTAGAAATACAAGCTAGAATCAACTCTGGAAATAAGATATACTATGCGCTACAACACCTGCTAAAATCAAATGCGCTTTCTCATAACACCAAGATCACAATTTACAAAACACTGATCAGACCAATTGTGCTGTTTGGCTCTGAAACCTGGAGTACAACTAAAGGAGACGAAGCCTTCTTACAAACCTTTGAGAACAAAGTCTTAAGACGCATCTTTGGGCCCATTAGGGATACACAAAGTGGAGAGTGGAAAAGTTATCTGATTTCCTTGCCGAATCCTGGCAAAGACCACACAAAAATTCAGGGATATCGGGTAATAACCATGCACAAATAAATAGGCGAAGCTGCTGGACAAGTTTATTGCCAGGAAAATATCAAGTCAGCTTGAGAGGCAAGGTTGTTTCCCACCTACCCTTGGGGGTGTGATATATTGTATTTTCACAAGTGTAACATCGCGATAGATATTTCCAATACGATTCAAAAGTTAACACCGCAGAGGATAATTTGTTTCTCGCTGCGATAGATCCTACTTTTCATCGACCCATTGCGACGTCACCACCGGAACACGACTATCCAAATAAATAATGCATGCCAACAATGAAACGGTCTGTTTTTTCACCAACCCACACACACACGAGGCAGGAAGATCAGATGCAGATGTTGGAGTGAGTGCACCCTTCCAAACAAATAGTAAAATAAAACATAGTTTGATTACTAAGAGGAGGAAAGCATCAGCCAACAAAGACATCGCAATCAGACTATGAAACCAGTCGCCGATGTATGTGCAAGTCATTCTGATAAATAAGGTAAACACCATATTTAATTTATTTTAAATTTTAGATTAGTTGTGAGTCCTTTTCTCAGAAGAAGAGTTGGTAAGTCGACTTGTTGAACACGTGTGGTGATTTCTTAAGAAGTTAATTTAACTGTTATAGTGTATAGATAAACTATTCATTACGGATAACCATAGTGAGTTTTCATTTCTCCCAGCTAAACAACTTACTTAATGTATAAACCTTAGACACAGGTTGTAAACATATTTCTTAAGTAGTCAACTCATTCAGTAATGATTTTCAGTGGTGAGTAACTTAGGATTTAAAACTAGTTTACATGTGCCTGCACTGATAGAAAATTAGTGTAATGTGTAATTAGTCAGTAGATTTAATTTTGACATGAGCACATGGGCAAACAAATAGTTTTCTGGTATTTCATGAACACATGAGAACCAAATAGATTCTATAGGGATCATAATTTTGTGTGTTGAGTAAAGCACCCATGTGGTGAGTCAAATGTATTTTCAATGTTGTAAACATATGGAATTAATGTTTGTGTCACACAATAATACTTAGTCAACCGGCATGCTAGAATGGTTAAGATTCATAATGCCTGAATGTAGACTGAGGAGATCACATTAATTCATGAGACAATGTAGGGACCCCTGTCTACTTTCATTATTGCTACACATGAGGAAGTATCCTTTGGGAATCTCATAATTATGTCTAATGATCACATAAATCTCTGTCATGTGTGATTCATTATTGTAAACAGATGTGAATGTATCATTTGTAAACCACCTCAGTATGAATGATTAATTATCAATCAGGAAATAATATAATTTCTGATGAGGGATGAGATTTAATTGTAATATCATTGTTATTGAACCTGTGAATTTATCAGGGATAAAGCACCTACATATGCATGATTGTCATCCATACAGATATGATTGTGTCTGATGAATGGGTGAGATCTCATTGTGATGTCAATAGTGTTAACATTTAAGGTTATCATTGGTAAATCACATATGTCTAGCTACTTATCTTAAATGCAAGTATGAATGATGATAGATGAGAGAATTGATCATCCATGCACATATGAATGATATCTGATAGATGAGAGAAATGATCATCCATACATATGAATGATGTCTGAGAGGAGTGAATTGACCCCACATGCACAGATGGATATGTTGACTGATGCATGAGGAGTTTGAGTGAGTGAGTGAAGTTACAGGCTGAGAGAGAGGGAGTATAGGCCAACAGTCAATCTCAGGATAGCCGGCTACTGTGATGTGTAATGCCATGACTATCACCAGAGAACTGGTTCGGCGTAACCCATAAACTAAATAATAATTTATTACACTCCGGCGCATAACAACACTTTGTATAAAATATCATTCATGCTACAATCATCTGGTTTTGTGCGCTAAGCACGACACAACCAATATCATTCATTACGCAGACTACGAGCATCTGTGTTTGTATTTAAGCAAAATCCCTCTTTGTAGTTCATGTCACTCCTGTTAACACATATGGTCTAGTGTAATGATAATAATGTACTACAAGGATGATGATGATGACTGTAATGATTATGATATATGGTAATGATATAATGAGCATGATGATGATGTAATGATTATAATGAGCATGATGATGATGGTAATGATAATAATGTAATCATGATGATGATGAGAATGATTATAATAAGCATGATGATGCGGATAGCTGAAGTACAATCTTAGTATAGAGACGTTGAAGAGGGGGGGGGGGAATATACTCTCCGTAAAACTTTGGACTAAAAAGAGAAGTCACCTGAATACTATACAAGAATGGATACCATAATGTACTTATATTGCTTATAAACAAACACTCATTACAATGGGGACTGATTTTTAAAAGCCCTTAATGTATGAGACCCTTTTTCCTGAATAGAAAAAGATGTAGAGAACAAACTAGGTACAGAAGAGAATGGTCAACATAATTGTCAAATTCCAAATCACTCAAGGTATTACTTAAACTATAGACCTGAGGACAGGCATAGGTGAAGATGAAACTGCACATCTGCTAGTTAAACCTTGAACACCTGATAGTGGAAGATTGGAGTGAGAGCAAACAACTATGTTGGTGATAACTAATTGAGAACACCAAGACTATCTTTCTTCTATGTTTATTTTCTCTAAGAACAAGATTCATTTTATTGTTTTCACTTGTTGTGTTCTTAGGCTTTTACATTTCATTTCTAATGTCATATTTATGATATCATTAGAATCATGTGATGCTAAAATTTCAGGTAGTGGTCATTATCCAGACTTGACTTTGTGAATGAAGCACTTTGTGAAAGTAGTAGTAGCAGCTTGACTGAATGCAGTAGCCACTTAACTGAGTGAGGCAGCTGAGATAGTGAGGCCAAATACTATTCCACAGCAATTTCCTGCCAATTTTCACCACCCTTCCAGGACAGGTATTAAATATCCTTTTTTCCTAGGTATAGGTGGAAGAAACACAGTGAGCCAAAAGATTAAATAAAACCCGGGGTGGGGGGGGGGGGGGGTAAAAGAACTCTTCAGAATATTCTACCTGACTGAAGGCTACTGAATGGGAAATCAACCAGGGTACACCCAGTTTCTTTCCACAGAATTAGGCCAGCAGAAGAGGCCCAATATTTATAATTAAGAACGGCTTGCAACTCTGAGGACCATGTATGATACAGTGGCACAGCCAGGAGATAGATAATTAGTTATAGTGAATATGTAAATAATCTGGTACTTGTACTGCATTGATTGTTGTATGCTATTACATGTATATGCAAAAAATTCATTTATATAGATATAATAAATGATGAAAATTACTGGTTATTTTCTCTTTTGAGATTTCTCTTGTCATAGTAAAATTGTTGTAAGCAATTGTCATGAAGATCACCGTGTATTAACCAGTTGAGGATAATACAGGCAATCTGATTAACGGCATGTTTGCAGGGCCACAATTGTTTTTTTTTAACAATACAGTAAAACAAGTCGGATCCAAGCGGAAGTGCCCGGCTCGGGAGAAAACAGTCCGTCTGTCATTTAGAATTTCCCGACATCAAACGAAATGGCGGCTTTTCTTGTCACCACATGACAGAAAGTTGTGGGCTTGTTATTGGGAACATTGGAACACCTGCAGGACATCAAAAACGTCACGTGAACAATTCAGGGCTGTTTGCCAGAAAAACGTGATTGGGGGAGACAGTGTAACTCAAACAGTTGATTTAGGCGGACGTGCTTTGGCACTGCAGTTATGGTTTGGAATTATGTCTACCGTGTGCGAATTAAGTGGATTTTAATTTTACACGTGCCTGTCATGGCAAATGTAGATGTGATTTGATAGAACTGCAGTGTTGCCTAAGGTAGTTCATATTGTATAATTAGTCCTAATTAATTTAGGCAGTAGCTAGACTAGGTAACTAGCTAGAGTAGTGAAGTGATAATTAGCTCTGTTAGTTGAAAATAGAGTAGTGAAGCGTTGATAAGCTCTACTAGTTGAGAATTGAGTAATGGGGGATAATTTGGATCTTCCAGTGGGTGCTCCCTGGTGGGGTGGGGGGGGGGGGGGTTCAGCACGCTGTTTTTTTTTCTTCTTGTTTTGGCCTGATGAAAACCTATGTGTTCAGTTCATCTGTCCCTGACAGAGTTAGGTTCACTGTATTTTTTTTTGGAGCGAGACCGATGGCCCACGATCATCTAATAAAGATCAGTGACGGGGAGGCTATCACCAGTTGTATTATATATTTTACAGGTTCCATCTGGTTGGGATGAAGAACACAGAACCATTGAAAAATCAGATACCGGATAATTTTTGGTGCAGGAAGATTGACCAGCAACTTTCTCAATGAGCCTATGCTAGAAGAAGTTGATAAACATTGCTCGGTGGAGCTGAATGGTATTAGTATCCCAGATGATAAATACTGATAACATTACTAAGAAGATTACACACTACCTGTGGACCGCAACATAGTAATGAGTTTTGAGTCATACCATTCGTGAACACACCAGTGGTGATGGATGTTCAGTCCACTTATTACTAGAGCAATACAATGACTGTTTTAGAGTGAGAACTGCAGAACATTTCGCAAGAAGGAAAACGTCATGTTCATGGGACAGTGTTCCATTTTTTTTCACTGCGCAGGAATTGTGAGGACTCAGTTTCTATAAACTATTAGGAACAGTTTTTTTAGTGTAGTCGATGGTAAAAGACAAAGGGAGACAATCATAAAGACTGATGCTTCCTTCACTACGGTGCTAAGAGGTAAAGAGTAGTTCTGACTTCGTTACGGCCAAAGAAGAAAAATAGTGAAAAGAGAGAGAACCTCACACCGCCTCAACCGACAAAAAAGATTATAGTAATTAGATAAGAAGATATACGAGATCTCAGGCAGGGGCCTCAACTCTGGACTGACTGTCATATTTGAGACCCAGACATTGGATTAAGGTGTTAGATTGTGGTAGAAATAGTGACTGTAAAAGTAAAAACTAAAAGAGACTAAACAAACAAATCAAGGACAAATAAACAAGCTCTTTATTTATTTCTTCTAACAGCACATTGCATGTCAATAACAGATACAATAGACAACTGTATATATCAAATCACCACAGTGGGTAACCCCCAACCAATAAACAGCACTTAGGACAACAGGGTACACCAAGTACCACAACACAGGTGCTCCAAGCAATAGCTGGTTAGACTGACACTAATAAAGAACCTTGACACAAGCAACACTGCACAGACAATAAGGCACTACAAAAACATAGGTTACACAACATAAACCCCAAGACATGACATAAACAAAGAGTTGTGACACAATTTACTATCCCACCAAGAACCCAGGCCTGCTGACACTAACTAGTCAGCCGCTCCTGTAACAATGGAAAACACAATCTATGATTATCATTGTAAAGAAGATATATTAAACACATGAAGCAATGAGCACATGAATTAACCCATAGGTCATAGATGTACCTCCATCTAATTATCTATTCTGTTATTCTGAGGTAACCCTTGATGTCTATGTCATGATCATTCTTTGCTACCCCCTTCTTCAAGGTGACTACATCTCTAATTGTTAAATACAACAATCAGTATTGCATCATCAGGTCACCCACTTTATTTTCTTCTCCAATTGTGCCACTGCTATCATGAGATTACACTTGATATTGCTAGAATGGACCACCTAATGCAACAATGTCAATCTGCTCCACCTTTTCAGTTCAATGTAACTACACCACACAGCTCCTACATACACAAGCCGTGGAAGATTGATCTCATTTGTCCAGCTGTAAACACATAGCTACAAACAACAGAGTACATACATCAGCCGTTGCAAACAGCCACAACATCTCAACACATTTGGTTAACATATAACAGACATTGCACACAAACAACATATCAGCATTGATTCAGTTAACAGGCATAAGAATGACATCTTTGTTCTGGTAAATTAGGCTGTCATTCCTACCTACCAAAGTGGCTACATTTGCCAAGGAACCCATAATCAGTTCCCTGTCTACACCTTCTAGAATATTTTATACATTAATTTGTACCAAGTCACCGGTAACACCAGACAACACAATATTCCCTATAAACCACAAGTTCATGGAACACTATCAATGTTCAACCCAAGATATTGTCACAACTAAACACTACCTACTATATTCTCAGCCTAATGCTCAACAATTCCCTATCCACTGTTACGCACACCGGCAACTGTTTTGCTAACACACCGTACTCTTTTCCCTAATATAAAACATATATTGACAGGTTGAACTCCTGTGCTCCACATCTGATAGTACACTTTACTCCTATGCAACAATACACAACATTATGAACTCTGCCACCATCAGACCCTAAGTTACCTCAACATAGGGACTTCACTGGACAACTACCTCAACAATGTCCCAGTTTGCATGAAGAGTACCAGCACTAATATGATACTGTGCAAGTTACAGCATCTGATTAGCATTACAAACTAACAACCAGCAAGCAAAACATGTCTAACTATGAAAAGCAACAGACATACATACAATGTGGAAACACCATATCTGTAGAATGTGACAATGTAACCTTACACATAGAAGAATCACAACATTCACAGAAAGTTAAAGATAAAGATAAACATTTATTACACAGGAACTCATTTAGGAACTCTATGATACCCTTAAGACAGTTCATAAAATAAACACACCATTAGTATCAAGTAAGAGTGCATCATCCATATGAGACAGGATCAAAGCATAACCATGTTCATGAGCAGAAGCAGAATATCAGCACTAATATAACAACCAGTGTATTATATATATTATGTCATAACCACACACTAATGACCAATAAGTGTTATTCAAGGCCCAACACAATCAGTGTAATATTATCTGTGAGTGGACAGCAAATGTGCAGTTGTGCGCTCTGTTCCCCACCATTCTTCCTATGATACACCGGTTATAAGTTTTGCTATCTTACGCTTCATGTCACACGACAAATACATATTAATATCTCTGCGAAGGGTGGTACGCAGTACTAAATCACATTCTCTCCCCCGTGCGACAACCGCTATGCTTAACTTAAGGCAGAATCTCAGTCACTGATTCCATCAACAACTTGATACACCTACACAAACATTACTGCATTCTGGTAACAGATGTGATGCCAGACTTCACTTACTGCTGAACATCCAATTCCTGTACTATGTTGAATATTGTTGAAATGCCAAATTGTGTATAATTCTAACATTAAAGGGCACTGAAGTGATTCATTCCAGGCTATTCTAGTTAACTGTGTACCTACTAAAAGTACATAGCATCAATATATTCATTTCTCCCCAATTACTATTTATGTGGCCTAACTACATATATTAACCATTAACCCATCATTGCCACATATAACATGTAAGTACCCTTCCCTGCTTTACACATGTTATAAATATTACACATATATTATGGTTATTTTCCCCTACTCATGTTGCTTTGGAGTGTTCATACCCAACACTTGACCAAACATCCAATGTGATGCTCACCATTGTCACAGAATAATCCTGTAAACATATATTGCTGCTGTATACACATACACATATGATTCTCACCACTCTGTTGTTAAGTAACCTTCATTTCTAGCAACCTCACAAGCACTTACTCCCTTCCATGCCAACATGGCCTGCATGGCACCATGTGGCATTATTTCAGTCTTTACCATAAACTAATTTATGACCCCACACATTGTATATTTTGGTGAATCTCCCACATATCTATTTAGACAGTAACACATTAATGCCATATATAACCATGTAAAATAATTCCCAACAAAATAATCTTGTGCCAGCATGGCTGGCATGACATGACATCAGTCTCTATGGTACTTAACCACCATCAATGACCTATTCTACATATTTCACATCACCATTGTCTGATTGCAGACATCTCTATGAATTAAATGTTATATTCCTAAAACCTCAGGGCCGTTACATTGATCTGTAGAACAGCTCACTTTAGTAATACTCATCTACATTATCTATTTATATTTCTTTGTTCCTACCACTCTGCCTAACAGCTTTGTTCCCACACATCGGTTTTCCCACGTGAACGCTTTTCAAGCCTGTAACATGGCGTGTGCTGCGATTTAACAAATATTTATTAAATTAAACATTTTACACTTACGGCTTTTTCTTCTGACATATGTTGTTCACTGATGAACAGATGGGAAACCCCACATATCTTGTCTCAAGGCGGGCTGGCCACAAAACTACACAGGGCCCCAGCGCCTGCCTTCACACCGATCTGGCTGCTACAAGGAAAAATGGCCTCCGGTCTTTGTGATAAAGTGGCGTTTCCGGCGTGGCCAGGACCGTACGGTTTTCACAGACCAAACTAAGTGCCTTGGTTTGGCGCTGTGACATTAGGAACAATAAAAGTATCGAGCTCCTAGAGGAGGACATGTCTGGAGGGAAGGTCACGGCATTTGGTGAGGTCCATTGTGCTGATTCTTGTGATGTCGTGTAGTCCTTGCCATGATGAGTGGACTCTGATCATGAACTTTGTGGTCTGACCTATATATTTACATTAGAATACACGACACACATTTTCTTCGCATACACGTCTCACATACGTTACACTTTTCTTTTAATAAATTAATCTTTATTAATTTTTAGAAGCAAGAGTAGTTGAATATGTTGCGTTGGGGAAGTATGAGAGGGGGCATAGTACGACAGAGAGAGAGAGAGAGAGAGAGAGAGAGAGAGAGAGAGAGAGAGAGAGAGAGAGAGAGAGAGAGAGAGAGAGAGAGAGAGAGAGAGAGAGAGAGGAAAAGGTGTCCATGAACCGAAGGAGTGTGTTGGACGGAAGCTGGTGGGTTCATCAGGATATTGATAAGGGAAAAAAATTATAATGTGGGTGTTGACTCCCCTCACTCCAGGGACGACACTTTAAAGTAAGACACGACAGCAATTACCCTAGATTAATTATTTAGTTGGTAGAGGAGAGGCAAGGAACCATCCCTAAGGACATTTGGGATACTCAGTAAAAATTTCATTTTTCCCTTGAGGTATTCCTTGGTTCTCCAAAACTCTATTTAATGGTCTCAAATCATTGAGCCAGTGAAAACTAAATTAATTTTAACCGGGCAGGATCACATTGACAAAGAGGAAACTTCTGTATCCTTGATCTCTTTGGGGTTGAGCCATCAACTATTTATCCGACAGAGGGTACCGTCCAAACAGAGATATCTGGTACCAACGCAGCAGTCTGTGCTCATGGTGTCTATGAAGGTTTCCACTTAGACATTGAAACATGTGCTGCGGCGATTGATCTTGAGAATGCGTACAACAGAGTACCATTGGATTTCTTAATGTTTCAGCTTCTTGAACTCAAGATAAGTCCATTCCTCCATAGTTGGATTGCCGCAGCTCTTTTTCTAACGGAAAGTAGTTTTTAGATGTGGCAGTTGGACTTCTGAATCAACAACAATATATCCGGGCCTGCCACAGGGATCACCATTATCTCCGGTGCTGTTCAACGCTTACACTGTGAGAATTACCGGCGAGCAGGTCAGAGGACCGGGGAGAACACTGTCATATGCCGACGATGTGTTAGTGTATCGTCATGGTAAGGATAGAGATCGGGTTGCTGTAGATCTACAAACAGAACTAAATCGCATAAGCACTTGGTGTGTGGAATCTGGGGCAATGGTCAACCAAACGAAGGCAGCAGTGACATGGTTCTCCTTGAAAAACCATATTGTCAACACTCCAACACCAACTGTAAATCTGGGTTCAGAGACGGTGGAAAGAACGCAGGCAGTGAACTACCTGGGGATACGTTTTGATCGAAGTCTTGCTTATCATGAGCAAATAGACCAGGTGATAACAAAGGCCAAGCGAGGTTTGGCTGCGATGCTGGATGATGGCGGCGGCAAACTGTGAGCAGCGCCATCTTTACAAGGGTCTGGTCCTTTCTGTTTTGAGTATGCGATGGCGATCCTGACTATCAGCCGTAAGCAGATGGAAAGGATGGAAAGGATACAGAACGAAGCAATGCGTATTATTCTCGTATGTACAAGAGATACAGCATGTAGGGCGATGCGCTAACTTTTTGATATCCCAACCATTGGGGACCAATTACAAATTTGCAGGTAGCACGTGCCTACCTCAGAGTCAACACAAACACACAACATCCACTGCAAAGTAAAATTAAGAAGATAAAGAGCAGCATGTTAAAAAGACGAAAGTCGTGGATGGGTCAAGCCGAAGACATTCTTCAACAGGTGTGTTCAATTGAGGAGTGCTTAGAATCTGGCTAGGAGTGGGTAAGAATGCCAACAGATTTCTGTACAGTCCTTTTCAGTTTGTATCCAACTAGATCGAAAATGCGGACACGAAAATCCGGCTGCTGTGGAGGCAGGAGTAAAGGCTTTGATCTTCGAAAATTCTTAGGAGGGTGACGCTGTCATTTACACAGATGGGTCGGTCGTTCGAGGAGTGAGAAGTTCATGGGCCTTTATGGCTCAGGCCGGAGGGAGAATTGTGATGGACGATGCTGGTGCTTTCGCTTTGACCACAATTAGCCGCTCCCATGGGGAGTCTCCGTATCGAAGTGGTCAAGCCGTTTGACTCGGGATCCGAAGGTTGTGGGTTCGATTCCGGGCCGCGTCCTTCGATTCACGAGTGAAATTATTCGGAGACTCCTGGGGGTCGTCGCTAGAGCTACAGAGTTCATGCTTTGTGCGACGCTTTCCTCGCTGCGGAAAGAGACCGAGCCATGTGGGATAAAAACCCGGTGCAATGAAGTCGACCATGTCGACTTTTTTTTTAACCACAAGTAGCCATGGCAGTAAGTAAAGCAATAACGTAGTTTGAGACACAGACATTCACTAGGGCATGTTTCCTTAGTAACTCAATGAGCATGCTCAAGAAGATAGAGATGGGGTGGATCCGAAGAGAGTGGCTGCTGTCTGTGGATCGGTCTCGGCTGGCAAAGATTAGTTTCATTTTCGTGCCAGGGCATGTGGGTGTGCGAGGAAATAAGCGGGCTGACAAGCTCGCAGGCAAGGCTACTGTGGTACGCGGAAGAGCCATGGACCAGGCTGACATTCTAAATGCTCTACGAGAAGTAAGATTTTTCCGAGAACCAAGTGATGACTGTGAATCTACAACCATGGTCAGACTGCGATAACAGCAAATTAAAGAGGTGTGGCCAAACAAGAACACTACCCGGGAAACCAAAGACGATTAATAAACCAATACAGAACTGGTGTTGTCAGTTTCTACACGCTGCGGGATTTACTGAGGAGGGGATCTGATCACTTATGGGCTGAATGGTTCGATGTGCAATGAGGATGGTCTGTCCACTAACTAACTAACTAACTAACTAACTAACTAACTAACTAACTAACCAACCAACTAACTGTAGTGCTGCGGGGGGAGACCGAACCATGTGGGATGGGGCCCGGGTCAATGAAGTCTTTCTGGTGACTGCCGTTTCTATCGACGATGAACTGTATTTTTCGTGGAGGACTTTTGTGTTGGCATTCTGGCGGCGGCATTATGCACAGTGTACCTGTGCGGTCTGTTGGCTTGCCGACAGTCCTGTCTATTGCATTGTTCACATAGGGCAGTGATGAGCATTTTGTGTGATATTCACTGGCACAGGAGCGGAGCAATATGGGGACGACCCGTTGCCGTGAAGATTGGAACCGCGACTAACTAACTAACTAACTAACTAACTAACGCTAGAATTGAATATTCTAAGTTTGATGCTAAGTTTAATTTCTATTGACGTCCATAACTTTTAAAGTCATATTTAAGTCCCTCTTGCATTTTGTATTGTTTTATTTTTAATATCTTTATCCGTTCACCAATCTTTGTCTACAGTCCTACCTAAGTTAGTGTATAATTCCGCCTCTTGACGTGAAGTTTTATTAAGTGGGGTCGGGTTATCATTTGTTTGATTTATTCTCATCTGTGTAGCTCCCCTCTGTAGTTTAAGAACTAATTGTTGTGACCTCCCATTCAGTGTGTATAGTTTATCATTCATCTGGTTTCGTATGTGAGACGGTAAGGCAGTGCTATTGGCGAAATGCAGATCATCGAGCTTCTTTGTCAGAGAAGTTCAATTAATTCAATTTCTGGCTGTGCTTGTTGTTATTTTCATAATCCAGTCCACGGTAAGAATGATAGTTATGACAAAGGGCATCCCTGTTTCACTCGTGTTCGTATTTCGAATGCATTTTTGTTTTTCATCCTTTATTAAGTTGTGATTTTCTGTAGGATACCATAATTCCTCATCAATTTCCAATGAGATCCCCTATCACTGCTATCAAAAGCTTTTCATAGACCTAACATTCAATGTAAAGTGATGAGTTCAGTTCGATGTTTTGTCCTACTGTTATGCTCAATGTAACTATCTGGTCTGTGTAGGATATTTGGGCCTGTTTATCCTTTAGTTGTTTGCCAGTGGCATTTTTTAGTCTGTCCAGAATGATTCTGTTTATATTTTCCCAGAAACTGACAGTAACATTTACAAAGTTAGGTGCAGTCAACCCCAGAATTTTTGGGCTGTTTTGTTATCTACTAGGTAATTTTAACGTCCAGTAAATTGCCATTTGTTTCTGAACGACCAACGCTCATACTACCGAAATCAACACACAACAATCTGTTTCCAATCGTCTGTAGTTATTTCGAACATTCGACTCGGATATGTCTGGGAATTATGAAACGCGTTCACTGCTCTGTAGCCACAACGCCAGTGACAGTAACATTACCAATCTAAAATTCTCACACTCCTGCAGGTTCCGTTCCTTTGACCAGTTACCCAGATATCCTTCTCTCATGTTTGCGGTATTTCTTCAGGTTCGAAGCTCTGCCAAATAAATAGTGCAGTACTTAAATTGCTGCTTTCCCATCCTTCAGAAGTTTGATAGCTTTTATAACTTCTTTACATGGTTTCCCACAGTTGATATTTAGCTCCACGTCGGGAGAATGGACATGTGGAGGGTCTTCTGCGACTGGTATATTTAGGAGTTACTCAAGATATTCGATCCATCTGTTTAATTTATCGTTACTGTTAGTGAGAACTTTTCCATTTCTATCGTTGATCTTCCCTTTGGTTTATTTTATTTTCATGCACCGTGTGATACTATAATGGTCTCTGAGGTTTCCTTTTGATGCTGCTTCTGCTGCCTTTCTTGCTAGGTTATTTATATATTGTCTTTTATCAGCCTTTATCTGCTTCTTAATTTCTTTACTAGCTTCTGCGTATTTTTCACAGGCTCAAGTTTTCTTAAATCTGATTTTGCTATTACTTAAATATTCTTTTTTGGTTTTCCGTTTTTTGTTTTTGTTTATTATTTTCAGGATTTATCCATGCTTTATGTTTTTGATCCCTTTTGCCAAGGACTTCTTCAATAGATTCGCTTAAAATGTTCTTAATCTTCCTACTCACTTGGCTTACTAAGAGTTGCAGAGCCTGGCACTTATTAGAGACTATCATTATAAATTTTAATTAACCTCTTGATTTCTGAGACGTCCTAAATTATATTGATTTCTGTGTTTATAAGATTGTATGTATGTTTTGAGTTTATGTTAAATTTTACTTACCAGTAGATAATTATCTGAGTGTACTTCTGAACGAGGGGATCTGGCCGACGATCGACACTCAGAGGAAAGGCGAGACGGACATATAATCAGATTGCTACTGGTACTGATAGTGTTGGAACTCTTCGCTGGCTGCTGAGGGTGAGGACGGAGCGCTTATGGGAATGCCCCGAATGCTGTGATGTCGGTTCCTAATTCAATCAATCAATCAATCAATCAATCAGTGTACTTCTGAAACTCTAAAATCTCTGTCGCCATGTAAAGATGATCTTCATATCTTATTGATATGAGTATGGTCAATTTGGTTTTCTGTTTCATGATCTGGTGAAGACCGTGTAACTTTATGTATTTTATTATATGGGGGGAAACACTTACGCCAATGACGTATTGATTTACCGTGCAGAATTGAGCAAATTATGTCCTTATTTCCCAATGATCTCTTCAAAGCCCATGTTATCCTATCCAATCTTGGCATTCTGGTCACCCATCAAAATTGTGATACTTAGTTTTCTTTGATTATATCTATAATTCGTCAGAGTAGAAACTCTACTTAATTGACTCATCCGTGTCATTTGTTGGTGCATAACACTGGATTATATTCATGCTTATATCCCTTTTTGTGGTTCTAAATGTATGTTGCCGCGCTCCATGGCTAAGGTTTTGTGGACGCGATTCACAAGGCCGCTTACCTGCGTTCGAAACACAGCTGCGACCGATGTGGCAGCAGACCGTGTCGCGCTGGTTTTAACGTGATGGTATGGGCCCCGGTCGTTCAGAAAGCAATGGAAAACTGCTGAACGTAAACTTGTCAAGACATCAACAACAGCATTGCTAGTGTTGTCAGCGATGTCCTGAAAATAGGATATGCAAAACAAAGCAAAAAACATAATGTATGCTGTTATTATTCTCTAGCTCACTGCTTCCCATTCTATTAGTGCTTTCTCTGCCTCTTTAGATAGCATCAGGTCCATTCATTCACTGTAGGAGATTGGGGTCCTTCTGTATAGCCTATGAGCATCCCCTTTTTCCTGCTCCGTTCCACATTGTGTCGCATAATCCTACCTCATGGTATTTCATCTGCTCTACCACCTTTCCTAATCCATACACACTTCTACCATTCCAGGTACCAATTCTGAATTCTGGAAATGTCCCTAGGTGAAGAGAAAACAATTTACTGTCCGAACTCCTTGCGGCTTCCTCATTAACGAGCCATACCTATTTAGAAGAGCCTCCTTTTCTCTTAGTTGGCTTGGTTATTCCTTTATCTTTAGGCTTTTCCATAGCTGGTTGGATTTTAGAGCTAAAGTTTTTCTACGGAATTGGGAAGCCAACCCCACTTCTAACCCAACTTCGTCGCCTCTTACGACATGTATGGGATGTCACAGTGTTACTGTTCTGTGCTTTACCTTAGACTCCAGTTAACACACCAGTGACACATGCATACTTGCATATATATATATAATACTCCCGACATCCTGCACCAAATATTAATGCAGGTAGCAGACATGCTAATTGCGGTAGTGAAATTAGCCATAAAACACATTCATGTCAGGCTGAAGCTAATGGTAACGTAAGCAATAACCAGGAACTTAAGGGCACTCCTAAGAACACAAGCCTAAACACCAGGACGAACATTCACAATTTACGGATGTTAAAAACCCCGTGCTTCTCTAGATCTAGAACACTGTTTACTGTGACACGAAATGGCTCTCTTGTAATCACACCTCATGGGGTCTGGCATTGTTCGTTGGCACGCCAGCTATATATTCTTCTCCGCACTAGCTAGCCAATATTTTATCACCTATCAACAGTAGGTGTACAGCAATAGGTAAGCTACATAAGTTTGAAGTGGCATTATTAAGTGCATTATGAATATGTATGATGGATATCATCGTCATCATTATCACCACCACATTCATCATCATCACCATTACCGATATTATTATTTACGTTCTTATTAATATGACCATATCCGGACCACCACAACTATCTCATCATTATTACATACTAGATCAGCAACATCACTATTATTTTATTCCTCTATATTCTATTCTTCCTAGCATCTCCCTCGCTTCCTCGTTATCCTCCTCCTCTTCCCCCTCCTCCTTCCCCCTCCTCCTCCTCCTCCTCCTTCTTCTTCTTCTTCTTCTTCTTCTTCTTCTTTTTTGTCAACTTCCTATTCCATTCCTTTTCCTCCGTTATCTTCCTATTTTCTATGAATCTGATCTGGAACAAATGTCATCAACCATGTCGTCGTCTGCTATTTTAATGAAGAAGATCTTTTTTGTTTAATTGTCATTTTGTCTGTTGCAGGGTCCTTTACAATTCATGGCTTTTACTTGTTTCCTTAGTCTGCTTCTTTTCCTGTCTAAGTTCAGGGTTTCTCTTGTTGTTACTGTTTTCTCTCTCTCCAACAATGTATTGTTGATTGATTTAATGTACTTGTGTACTTTGCTAAGATGGCTTTGAGGGAGATGCTCGATTCAGTTGTTTGCCCTCTCTCTCTCTCTCTCTCTCTCTCTCTCTCTCTCTCTCTCTCTCTCTCTCTCTCTCACTCACTCACTCACTCACACACTCCCCCTCTCTCTACCTACACACAAACATATATGTGTGTGTGTGTGTACAAGTATATATATATATATATATATATATATATATATATATATATGTGTGTGTGTGTGTGTGTGTGTGTGGTGTACAAGTATATATATATATATATATATATATATATATATATATATATATATATGTGTGTGTGTGTGTGTACAAGTGTATATATATATATATATATATGGGTGTGTGTACAAGTGTATATATATATATATATATATATATGTGTGTGTGTGTGTGTGTGTGTGTGTGTGTCTGTGTGTCTGTGTGTCTGTGTATGTGTGTCACATAACATGCTATTCCATATACGTATATACTACTACACATACATTGATTTACATATACATGCAGATATTCATACACACACGTTCACACACACGTGCACATACAGACAGACATAACATGCTAGTCCATATTTTTCGTGTATGCTCATCTTTCATACTATTATTATTTTTACTGCCACTTGATTTCAACATGTTCAATATGAAAACTCTTGCACTGCTTACTTCGTCCTGTTTATATTAGTTTTAGCATATTTTTCCGTTTTTATGTGGATGCTCATGGCAGTTATCAGTGAATGTGTGTGTATGAAAGTGTTGGAGTTTTCGTCTATTAGTTTGAGTGATTGTGTGAAGGAGTGTGTATGCGTGTGTGGTTTTCATGTATGATTGAACATATATGGGCGTTAGAGAGAGCGAGAGAGAGAGAGAGAGAGAGAGAGAGAGAGAGAGAGAGAGAGAGAGAGAGAGAGAGAGAGAGAGAGAGAGAGAGAGAATGAATGAGTGAATCTTTTTGAGTATGTGATTGTGTGTGTGTGGGGTGTATTTGTGTAATGAGGTATGTGTTTGTGTGTGTGGGTGTGTGATTGTGTGGATATACGACTGTGTGATTATTTGTGAATGTGCGTATGTGAAGGTATGTATATGTCTATTATGTGTGTGAGGTGTGTGTGTGTGTGTATGTTGGGGGGGGGGGGGTGTATGTGTGTGTTTGGCTTTATGTATGAATGAGAATATATGAGCGAGAAATAGAGAGAGAGAAGGAGAGAGAGAGAGAGAGAGAGAGAGAGAGAGAGAGAGAGAGAGAGAGAGAGAGAGAGAGGCAGAGAGAGAGTATGTATGTATGATAAATGTTTGTTAGTGTGTTTGTGATTGTGTATGGGCATATGTGTATGCGAGGGAGTCTGCATTTCTATTATATTGAGTGGGTATTCTGTGAGAGTTTGTGTAAATAGTGTATATACGTATGCATTATCGAGTGTATGTATGTGTTCATGCATGTTAATGTTTCTGTGTGAATGTGTGTGTCTGCCTGTCTGCTTGTATGCCTCATAACATGGTAATATGTAATTGTTTATGTTCACAGCATTCATTTGACAATGTTCTATGAACGTGAATGTAACATGCACAATAGATCATTGATATACGATAGATGAGGGCTTGGAAGGGCCGAATGTAATACGGGACTGAGTGCCCAATCTGTGACACTACAAATATAAAGTTCGTTCGTACGCTCGTCCTCACACACACACACACACACTCACACACACACACACACATGCACACACACACATACACACACGCACACACATTCTCTGTCTGTCTGTCTGTCTGTCTGTCTGTCTCTCTCTCTCTCTCTCTCTCTCTCTCTCTCTCTATATATATATATATATATATATATATATATATATATATATATATATACATATATATATATATATAATATATATATATATATATATATATATATATATATATATATATATATTATATATATATATATATATATATATCTTTCCTGTCTTTATGGCATCTTCGACTTTATTCTCCAAAATGTGTAGTTCTTCTGTCCTGTATGGTTTGTAATTTTGCCTGCTGTCAGTGTCTTGGAATGCAATTGTTTCTGGGCGACTATTATAGCCTCCAACTATTATACAGTCTGTGCCAGTTATTTATATGCCTTCTAGTGCTAGGTATTTATTTGTTCGGCTGTATGGGATATGAATTAAGTTTCTAACTTACTGTATCATTATATCTACCCCTATAATTTAATTTTAGTTATTAGAGTTTACAGACACGTCCCGGCTTGGTATTGAGTTTCATGAAAGTATCAGTAACCCTTCCGTTGGATGGTATCCTTCTCGTCGAACCGTTTAGTTTGACATCCGGTTACTGAAAATCTGAGACGGGCGTTAAGGTATGTCTCTTGAGTCATGACACAAGAATTCTGTCTTTACAAAAAAAAAACAATAGATTTAACGGCCTTTATTTTATTTAGTTTTGTTGTTGTTGTTGTTGTTGTTGTTGTTGTTGTTGTTGTTGTTGTTGTTGTTGTTGTTGTTGTTGTTGTTGTTGTTGTTAAGGACTTCTGCATTCTACTGCAATGTGTTGAGTCTATGAGGTGTCAGGTCAGTGGCTATTACCCTAATCCTCCTATGACTTGATCCCACAGAATAGGAGAAGGTGCAGTAACTAAATCAATATCCTGATTGGAGCCGTTAACCTAAGCATGCTTTCTCAGTGATTTATTGGGTGTCCTCAGGAAGATCGAGATGGGTTTACCTCGAAGACAGTGGCTGGAGCCGTTCATCCTAGCATGCTTTCTCAGTGATTCATTGGGTGTCCTCAGGAAGATCGAGATGGGTTTACCTCGAAGACAGTGGCTGGAGCCGTTCATCCTAGCATGCTTTCTCAGTGATTCATTGTGTGTTCACAGGAAGATCGAGATGGGTTTACCTCGAAGACAGTGGCTGGAGCCGTTCATCCTAGCATGCTTTCTCAGTGATTCATTGTGTGTTCACAGGAAGATCGAGATTGGCTGTCCTCGAAGACTGTGGGTGGAGCCGTTAACCTAAGCATGCTTTCTCAGTGATTCATTGAGTGTTCACAGGAAGATCGAGTTTGGCTGTCCTCGAAGACAGTGGCTGGAGCCGTTCATCCTAGCATGCTTTCTCAGTGATATATTGAGTGTCCTCAGGAAGATCGAGATGGGTTTACCTCGAAGACAGTGGCTGGAGCCGTTCATCCTAGCATGCTTTCTCAGTGATTCATTGTGTGTCCACAGGAAGATCGAGATTGGCTGTCCTCGAAGACTGTGGGTGGAGCCGTTAACCTAAGCATGCTTTCTCAGTGATTCATTGAGTGTTCACAGGAAGATCGAGTTTGGCTGTCCTCGAAGACAGTGGCTGGAGCCGTTCATCCTAGCATGCTTTCTCAGTGATTCATTGTGTGTTCACAGGAAGATCGAGATTGGCTGTCCTCGAAGACTGTGGGTGGAGCCGTTAACCTAAGCATGCTTTCTCAGTGATTCATTGAGTGTTCACAGGAAGATCGAGTTTGGCTGTCCTCGAAGACAGTGGCTGGAGCCGTTCATCCTAGCATGCTTTCTCAGTGATTCATTGTGTGTTCACAGGAAGATCGAGTTTGGCTGTCCTCGAAGACTGTGGGTGGAGCCGTTAACCTAAGCATGCTTTCTCAGTGATTCATTGAGTGTTCACAGGAAGATCGAGTTTGGCTGTCCTCGAAGACAGTGGCTGGAGCCGTTCATCCTAGCATGCTTTCTCAGTGATTTATTGGGTGTCCTCAGGAAGATCGAGATGAGCTGACCTCGAAGACAGTGGCTGGAGTCGTTCATCCTAGCATGCTTTCTCAGTGATTCATTGAGTGTTCTTAGGAAGATCGAGATTGGCTCACCTCGAAGACAGTGGGTGGAGTCTCTGAATAGATCAAAGCTGACAAACATCAACTTCAGTTTTGCACCAGGCCACGCTGATGTAAGAGGAAATGAAAAAGTTAATAGGTTTTCTGGCGGAGCTACTGTGGCAAGAGAACTAGAATTAAGATGGCTGATTTTATGGATGTACTTAGAGAGGCAGAGAAATTACATGGATTAGATTATTTTTTGCGCACCTTTGCTTTGAACTCAAGCGTAGTCCATACACACTACTTCTAGTAGTGCTGGACTGAATTTTGCGTGTGGATTAGCTTTCCCTATTAACAGTGTCCCTCGCCATCAAGCGAACCACCCCGACTTCAGAGGTACTTGTAATTTCCTCCCTAGTCAAGGACGATAGGTCAACATTTTAGTCCAACTGTCCGGTGTAGGGATTGAACCCCTTACCTCGGCATCAACACACCGGATGTTTAATAACACGCGTTCTTATCCATTCGGCCATGCTGACTTACGAATTAAATGATGATTGTGAATCTGCAACTTTGACAGGACTGCAAGATCATCAAGTGAAATGTGGTGACACCAGACAATAGCGCTCTGTAAGGGACCAAAGAAGAATCATCAGCTAACACAGAAATAATGTCGTCGGCCGGCCACTACACGCTGCTTCTAATTTTCTTTTTCTCTTTGTGTTCGCTAGCTTTGTGCTCAGCGTAGTCGACATAGTGCTTCTACCACCAGTAGTTGCTATCACTAGTGAGTGCACTGAACTGATTTTGCGCGAGGGTTAGCGTTCCCTGTTACCAGTATTCCCCGTCATCAGGCGAACCCACTTCGACATCTGAGGTACTTGTAATTTACGTCCCCAAGTAAAGAACGAGAACTTAACGTCTAATTTAATTGATCGGTGTTTTGAATTAACCTACTGCACCGCGGTCATCAGATAAAGCTTTAGCGCGAGCGAGTTAAACCTCTCGGCCACGCACAGCTAAAAGGCTAGTGTCAATATGCCAGATTATTCACTCCGAATATCGGCACTGATGGTTCTGGAATTAAGACTTCCATTCCAGATACGTGAACTGCTCACGCACTTGTATTGTTGTTTTCCCCTGCCCTCCACAGCTGTTGGGTCGTTTGTGTATGCATCTTTAACAGCAATTTCCTATGAATAGAGCAAGTGAGCGTCTTGCTACACGTGGGTGCAGATCTGACCCTTGATCCGGAGGAGACACGATACTGTGAATATGGTTTGCCACACTCTTCTATAACCCGTCCTCTAGCACAAGAAGTTGCGAGATTTCTGTCGTGGAGCTGAAACTATGATGACATTGCTCATACTCCCCCGTGCTTTAGAGCAAGCATGTCAAACTGAAATGTGCTTGGTTGCCATATTATATGTATATATGTTGTCATTGTGGCCGCATACGTTTGATTCAACTACACATTTAATTGCAAGATCACATTTATTCAGAAGAATACAAAAAACTACACAAACTACATTTAATATAATGTAATATATTCATCATGAAAAACATGTACAGTAATTATTCATATTGTTCATAATGACTATTTGTAAATTTTTGTGTTGTTGCCAATACGCTGTCTTCATCATCTCATCTCATCTCATCTTGTTCCTCTTGTACTTTGCGGAGTCGATGTGAAGTATAAACACGGGAGAGTGCCCGCTTATGGGGTTGATGTATCAAGATGCCCATGGACCCTGTCATTCTCTCTGCCCATCGTTCACGTGATTGGCCTCTTCCTCCGCCTCAATCCGGTCTATACATCATTGCTTGCTGTGTTATACTGTCAGCTGGTAACCTAGTTACATGGCCAAACCATTTGACTTGCTGCCTTCTAATACAATCTAGCTGCTATAACCCCCACTGTCGTCCTGATTTCTTAATTTCTGATTTTCTCTCTTCTTGATACATTAAGTATTCTTCTCAGGAATCTCATTTCTTTTATTGTGATTTTTTTTTTCTTTTCTCTTTTTCTGTCATTGTCCAGGTTTGTCACTGGTAGCATAGAGTTGATAGGAAGATTGTGTTGTACAGTGCTTTCTTAGTAACTACATGTTTGTTCGTTAGTATTTGTGCCATTTGCCCAATGAGTTGGTTTGCCTTATTGCATCTATTTTCGACCCTGTCTTCAGTATTCAGTCGGAGCAACTGTCATTGTTTTGTACCATAACGGAATATTACATATTGCGACCAAAACAATAAAAGACGAGAATTGAAGAGTTAGAAAATTTGCCTTGACGCAAATAAAGATCCGCATCATAAAGATCCGCATGCGGCCTGCGTGCCAAATATCTGACATACCAAATGTAGAAAACAACCGGCAGACGCCCAAATGACAGTTGCACAAGTAACAGCACAAAATCTACACAAGTGAACGCCCCTGCATGTAAAAAAACTAAAAAACAAAACAAAACAAAACAAAAAACAACTCGGGCATGGAAGACAATTTATTTGCAATCAAGAGTGCGTATTGTTGGTGATATGTTGTAAACTCGTACATGTACGCGTCAAATACTTCTGTTTGTCACGGTGAATTGATGATAACGATGCTATTATATCGTCTGGACCTATGGCTATGGATAATGAACGCAGTTTTATTATCCCAGCATATCGACCTCAACGACAGCCGCGGGTGATCTGGTAGCAGATCGCATTGTGATATGCGTCCCCATGGTATGGGCGTTCATCTCCTGTTTCTCGCAGGCGTCCTTATGGTTGAATAAAAGATCACTGTTATGTTGACATTGTTCCCCAATATAAGACTGGGCTTCAAATGAAAACCTTAAAAGTGTGATAACAATTACAATAACCATGCCATTGTTTTGTAACCTGTCAATATTGTTGTTAGGATGTCAGGTGTGTTGGAGGGTTAAGCACATGACATCACGGTGCAGACGAAAACGTTGACGTCATAAGCGCAGTTTAAAGATGGCCACCACACTTTTGACATGCATCAAGAGGAGCAGCGTTCTGTTATCCGTTGTTTTTTTTTCTGTGAAGGTGTGAAACCTATAAAATTTCATCGGCGAATGAAGGTCCAGTATGGTGATGCATGCCTGTCAGTCAAACAGGTGTATGAGTGGAATAAGAAGTTTCAAACAGCGTGACTTCTGTGACAGACTGTTCACGACCGGGTCAGGCACACCGAGTAGTTCCCCCAGACAATTGTTTTCTACGGGAGTCCAAGCACTTTATCGGCGCTGGAGGGCTTTGCGACGACACAGTGGTGACTACATCGACAAATGATACATATTATCTTTACTTTTTCAGAATATATTCACTCACAAACAAACAAAACATACATTTAAGGTTTTCATTTGAAGCCCTCCCGTATACTTATTGCGGTTGACTACATGTGCGTTATCCTAATACACAATGAAATAGGACTGTCAACAAGATTTCTTGGGACAAACATTTCCTGTGTTGTATTCAGCTATCTTGTACTTTTTGGTGTGGATATTTCACTCACTAAATTAACCGTCTTTTCATTTCATTTACTTTATAACCTCTATTCTCGCATTTTTATTTACATGGAAATCCTAAGATGAACGCTTAGTAGTTACCGCATTATTGCACATTAAAGTTAGTTGCATATCCTTTACATGACGTCGCAGTCATCCCCATTTGGCTGTTTTATAAGTTGAATAGTTTGCGATTACCTTCTGAACAACCGAAGCTCATACCATCGAAATTAATGCAATGTTCTCTGCTTCCAAATCGTCTGCAGCCGATTTCAAAGTCCTCGACCTGGTAAGTCAGTGATTGGAAACTGTGGTTAATGTCCCTGACCTGGTAATTTAGTGATTTTGAAACTGCGGTTACTGTCCCTGACCAGGTAAGTTGGTGATTGTGAAACTGCGGTTACTGTCCCTGACCACAGACTGGCTTTATGGCACAGGCGTGATATAAAATATATACATGTAAGGCATTATGGCACAGGCGTGATATAAAAATACAAATGTATACAAGTAAGGCACCATGGCACAGGCGTGATATAAAAATACAAATATATACAAGTAAGGCATTATAGCACAGGCGTGATATAAAAATACAAATATATACAAGTAAGGCATTATAGCACCGGCGTGATATAAAAATACAAATATATACAAGTAAGGTATTATAGCACAGGCGTG
This sequence comes from Cepaea nemoralis, assembly GCA_014155875.1. Lineage (NCBI taxonomy): Eukaryota > Metazoa > Mollusca > Gastropoda > Stylommatophora > Helicidae > Cepaea > Cepaea nemoralis. Next base: position 328,007 of record JACEFZ010025811.1, read on the forward strand.
ATATAAACATACAAATATATACAAGTAAGGCACCATGGCACAGGCGTGATATAAAAATACAAATATATACAAGTAAGGCATTATGGCACAGGCGTGATATAAAAATACAAATATATACAAGTAAGGCATTATGGCACAGGCGTGATATAAAAATATATATATGTAAAGCATTATTGCACAGGCGTGATATAAAAATACAAATATATACAAGTAAGGCATTATAGCACAGGCATGATATAAAAATATATACAAGTAAGGCACCATGGCACAAGCGTGATATAAAAATATATACAAGTAAGGCACCATGGCACAGGCGTGATATAAAAATACAGATATATACAAGTAAGGCATTATGGCACAGGCGTGATATAAAAATACAAATATATACAAGTAATGAATCATGGCACAGGCGTGATATAAAAATACAAATATATACAAGTAAGGCATTATGGCACAGGCGTGATATAAAGATACAAATATATACAAGTAAGGCATTATGGCACAGGCGTGATATAAAAATATATACAAGTAAGGCATTATGGCACAGGCGTGATATAAAAATACAAATATATACAAGTTGGATGAAGAATGACTTGCGCGATGACTTGGATTAAAGTGAGGAAGAGTTGCGCAATTCGTCGACCTCACTCTCTCGCCTGAGTCCATCTGAGTCCAGTGGCAAGACAAGTCGAGACGATTGGAGACGAATACAGGTGCAGTGGATGACCAGGGCGCTCTACGTGCCTTGCCGTGCTCATTACGTTCCACAACGCTTTGCAGGTAAACGCCGTCTTGCCCGTTGAATCAGGAATGATTTCTTCCGCGCAGTCTGCCGAATCCTGTCTTCACATGCTGGGTAGGCATACCCTAGTTTACCTCTTGGTTTGACACCAAATCGGATACCCATGCCTGGTTTAGCCAGCCTCTCACAGCTGTTGCCCGGGGGGTGGCCGCTGTCGCATGCTGACAGCTACTAGGAGCCACAGGCACGAGCTTGGTGTCAGACTTGGACCAGTGGGGGATGGGTCCCGAAAGGACATGAGAGCCATCCTTACCAAAGGTATATATACAAGTAAGGCATTATGGCACAGGCGTGATATAAAAATACAAATATATACAAGTATGGCATTATGGCACAGGCGTGATATAAAAATACAAATATATACAAGTAAGACATTATGGCACAGGCGTGATATAAAAATATATACAAGTAAGGCATTATGGCACAGGCGTGATATAAAAATACAAATATATACAAGTAAGGCATTATGGCACAGGCGTGATATAAAAATACAAATATATACAAGTAAGGCATTATAGCACAGGCGTGATATAAAACTATATGCAAGTAAGGCATTATGGCACAGGCGTGATATAAAAATACAAATATATACAAGTAAGGCATTATGGCACAGGCGTGATATAAAAATACAAATATATACAAGTAAGGCATTATGGCACAAGCGTGATATAAAAATACAAATATATACAAGTAAGGCATTATGGCACAGGCGTGATATAAAAATACAAATATATACAAGTAAGGCATTATGGCACAGGCGTGATATAAAAATACAATTATATGCAAATAAGGCATTATGGCACAGGCGTGATATAAAAATACAAATATATACAAGTAAGGCATTATGGCACAGGCGTGATATAAAAATATATACATGTAAGGCATTATGGCACAGGCGTGATATAAAAATACAAATTTATACAAGTAAGACATTATGGCACAGGCATGATATAAAAATACAAATATACACAAGTAAGGCACCATGGCACAGGCGTGATATAAAAATACAAATATATACAAGTAAGACATTATGGCACAGGCGTGATATAAAAATACAAATATATACAAGTAAGACATTATGGCACAGGCATAATATAAAAATACAAATATATACAAGTAAGACATTATAGCACAGGCGTGATATAAAAATACAAATATATACAAGTAAGGCATTATGGCACAGGCGTTATATAAAAATACAAATATATACAAGTAAGGCATTATGGCACAGGCATGATTTAAAAATACAAATATATACAAGTAAGACATTATGGCACAGGCGTGATATAAAAATACAAATATATACAAGTAAGGCATTATAGCACAGGCGTGATATAAAAATACAAATATATACAAGTAAGACATTATAGCACAGGCATGATATAAAAATACAAATATATAACAGTAAGGCATTATGGCACAGGCATGATTTAAAAATACAAATATATACAAGTAAGGCATTATGGCACAGGCGTGATATAAAAATACAAATATATACAAGTAAGGGTGAACTTAGCCAGCTCCGTGGCGAAGGAATTACGAACGCAGCTCATAATCCCGCATATCACGTTTGAAACACAGCTGCGGGCGATTTGGCAGCAGATCGTTTTGCATTGGATTGTTGCGAAGTTGTATGGGTGCTGGTCGTTCAGAGAACAATGGCAAACTTTTTTTGGCCTATCCTATTTACAGGACATGGATGTGATCACCAGTATTTTACAGCTGCTGTTGATGTCTTGGCAAGTTTACGTGCAGTAGTTTGCCATTGCTTTCTGAACGACCGGCTCCCATACCAATACGTTAAAACCCAACGCAACACGGTCTGCTGCCAAATCGGTTGCAGCTGTGTTTCGAACGGAGGTAAGCAGAATTGCGAATTCCTTAGACACGGAGACTGGTAATGGCAAACTACTGAACGTAAACTTGCCAATAGATCACAAACAGCATAAAAATTCAGGGGTTGACTGCGACGTCTTGTAAAGGATATGCAACTAACTTGTAAGGATGAACTAAGCATCTTTACTAAGATATTATGTACTGAATACGCAGTGTGGATAATATTCGAGAACATCTAACAAATCTATTGTTTGCCACTGTGTTCCAGAGTTCAAGATGCAATGTGTGTGGAACTGCCAAAGAGCCATCCTAGGCTGGTTCTACAACTATGGCTACTTCCTGGCCAAACACCCATTTTGTTTTCTGATTATCCCACTTGTGATCTGTGGGGGACTTGCCGCCGGCTTTACTCGTTTGGATCAAAAGAACGATATCGGTGAGTTCGTGTGTATTCTATTTGTATGTTAATTAGTTCTTGCTATTATGTGTATGTGCCTCTTCACTTGTTTGCTTGAAGGAAAGAAGAAGAAGAAGAAGAAGAAGAAGAAGAAGAAGAAGAAGAAGAAGAAGAAGAAGAAGAAGAAGAAGAAGAAGAAGAAGAAGAAGAAGAAGAAGAAGAAGAAGGAAGAAGAAGAAGAAGAAGAAGAAGAAGAAGAAGAAGAAGAAGAAGAAGAAGAAGAAGAAGAAGAAGAAGAAGAAGAAGAAGAAGAAGAAGAAGAAGAAGAAGGTGGAGGAGGAGGAGAAGGAGGAGGAGAAGAAGAAGAAGAAGAAGAAGAAGAAGAAGAAGAAGAAGAAGAAGAAGAAGAAGAAGAAGAAGAAGAAGAAGAAGGGGGAGGAGGAGGAGGAGGAGAAGGAAGAGGAGGAGGAAGCAGAGAACGACGAAGAGGAGGAAGAGAAGGCGCAGCGGAGGAATGGGGCGATGGAAAGTGGAAGGAGAAGTGGAAGAAGTATAAGGAGGAGGAGGAGGGAGATGAGTTTTTTATTCACCAGATCTTTTCCTGAAACATTATCTCTGTTTTTCTTTTCTGTTTTTAACACTACTCGCCTTCTTACAAAGTTTCTCTCAGTTGTTTTCTCCACATACCCTACGCGCCATCTGGTGTGAACAAGTATCCTCTGTTCTAGTTTATTTTAGAGTGTAATGTTTGTTCGAGAGTCTCATATTCACACATTTCCTTGACATTGAATCAGCGATGACATTTTAGGAAGAGAGTGGCGACTATATAATCTTTCAACTCAGCCGTAGTCCATACACTCCCCTTTTAGTGGACTGGACTGATTATTTGCGTGTGAATTGTCTTTCCCTATTACCAGTGTCCCTCGCGAACACACTCCGACTTCTGAGGTACTTAAATTTACGTCTCCAAGCCAAGTACGAGAAGTCAATATTATAGTCCAACTGACTAGTGTCGGGGTTGAACCTACTACCTTGGCATTAGCACACCGGATGTTGAAGAACGAGTGCTGTAATCCATTCGACCATGCTGACCTCAGACTATCTAACATAGCCACAGAGTTTCAATTCCAACTTGGTGTCGCACTTTTCCCGCCCTCTCACGGCTTTCGGGGTCTACACAGACGTGTAGAATGGGCACCAGCTGCGAGGTGTCCATCAAACGTGATGAGGGGGCTGAATGGTCTCGAGGTATGGTGTCCGCCTCGAGTGCTGGAGGTCCCGGGCTCAAGCCCCGGTGAGGGCCGGTAATTTTTCACGAGGACTTCTAGTAATAAAATTTCCCATGGTCTCTGGGTAGTGAGATCGGACGCCGTGTGTATTGCTACGCACGTAAAAACTTCCCTTGGCAGTTGGAAATCGAAAAAGAGTTTGCCCAGGCAAAATTTCGAGTTAAAAATCTACCCAAAGTATTTCAGGATCCTCGCCGGTGCTACGGAAGTCGTGCACTGAGCTGAGATTCTCCGGACTCAGGCTTGAGTTAGGAGTAGAACTTATGGGTTAAACCCGTGTGCCGTGATGGTTATCCGTCGACTAAACTAAACTAAACTAAACTAAACTAATGTGATAAGACTGAGCACGTAGCTGGAAAACTGGCACAACCATAACCACGCATCCGATACCAACCCAGGCCTACGTTCTTAACTCCGAGAATTAGCTGAATATGTGGTTCGGCTGTTAATGAAAGAAAATTAACATTCTCAATTTCTCTACTTTGTATACACCTCAATATCAGACACGTATAAAGGGACATTTTTCAACAAACGAGTATCGCCTCAGACCTCATATTAATGGTATATGAATCGGCATGACTTCTTTCATTTCGTCAGGCTAAAACTCTACTGCCGGTCTCTGTGGCTGAGGGGTTACACCACTTTCTCCGTAATCCCGTTTATCCACGCAGGGTCTCGCAGCGAGGCCAGAACTGGAAGCGGTTCGACCCGCGCTCGTGACTTGCGGGATAATGAGCCGGCCACTCAGAAAGCAATGGCAAACTACTGAGCGTAATCTTGCCAAGAAATCAACATACAGCTGAAAGATGCTGATGTTGACAGCGATGTCCTGTAAAGGATATGCAAAAAAAAACAAAAAAACTCTACTCCCTCCTCCCCCCCCCCCTCTTTCTTTGTGTTCCCTCGCTTTGGGCTCGACAATTGTTCACAGACGTGCTATTACTACTGGTAGTTACTACTACTACTACTACTACTACTACTACTACTACTACTACTACTACTACTACTACTACTACTACTACTACTACTACTACTACTGCTGCTGCTGCTACTACTACTACTACTACTACTACTACTGCTGCTACTACTACTACTACTACTACTACTACTACTACTACTACTACTACTACTGCTGCTGCTGCTACTACTACTACTACTACTACTACTACTACTACTACTACTGCTGCTGCTGCTGCTGCAACTACTACTACTACTACTACTACTACTACTACTACTACTACTGCTGCTGCTGCTGCTACTACTACTACTACTACTACTACTACTACTACTACTACGACTACTACTACTACTAGTGAGTGCACTGGACTGATTTTGTGTGAGGGTTAGTTTTTCCTATCCCCCAGTGTTCCTCGTCTTCAAGCCAAGCCCCGCTTACTTCTCGAGTACTTGCAATTCGCATTCCCAAGTCAAGGACCAGAAGTCAACGTTTAAGTTCAAGTGACCTGTGCCTGGGACAAACCCACTGCAACTTGGCTAGAAAAGAAAGTTTAAGCGCGTTACCTCTCAGCCACTCCGACCACCCAAATTCTACCTAAATTCTGGTTCTACTTTTAGAACTGATGACAACGCCAGAATGTTGTGACAGATTTGCTGAACGCACTTTCACCTCACTTTCACCTCACTTTCACTTCTTTGTGAAGTGCCAACAATGTCTTTGCCCCTGCACTCTTATCCCAAGGAAACTAATTTGTAGTTTATCTGTAGTTCAGCTGTTAAATGTTATTTGCGTGTCCTTCACAGGACATTTATTGACTGTTTATGATTTTCTAGGCAATTGTGAGTGTACTAGTTTGATATTGCTTTCTTAACGGGCGACGCCCACACCATTGTGAAAATCAACTCAAAGCGATCTGTTCCCATATCGCCTATGACCGCGATCCCTATATAACGGAAATGCCAACTGGGAAATCATTTGAGGCCACTAAGACAGTTAATAAATACCAAACTACAACATATCCAGGCGAACCTTCTGGCCTAGAGAGACAACAGTGGAAGATAAACTCTATGGACCGCTGAGTGAACTAAAAAAGACTGTTAGATTCATACAAGAGACAACATTGCAATTATAAACATATTTCAGGCGAACGAAAGAAGAAGAAGAAGAAGAAGAAGAAGAAGAAGAAGAAGAAGAAGAAGAAGAAGAAGAAGAAGAAGAAGAAGAAGTTAATAAATACACACACACGCACATGTATTATTTGGTGCTCATAGAAGTGAAAGAAGGAAGTAGAGACTAGAGGGCGCACTAGAAATCATCGAATCCCTGTCGGTAACTGTAGCTTTCAATGTCTATGTTTTCTAGTGCGTCCTCTAGTCCCTACTTCCTTCTTCTACGGGGTGTTTGTAAAGTCTCACTATACTTTGTGTGTAAAAAAAAAAATAATTGAAAAATGAATCGCATGACGTCATTAAAAAATGTGTTCCACTGTACATCGTGTGTACAATACGCAACGACTAACTGTCGTCTGCTGGATGTTTGCACTCCAAACGGAAGAAAGAATTTTTGTTTTGGTTGAACAAGTGTTTCGAAATGGCGATCGATACACACGGAAATAACAACATACATATTGCAGAACGTATTTCACAATATGAAGAGACGTGTACAGTCATGTCTTGAAGCCCGCGGTAGACATTTCCAACACCTCTTATAATGAATACTTCATTGGTATTTTCCAGCTTCCCCAACACAGCGTTAGACCACAGCAATAACTATTGTAACTAATTTAATGGATTTTTTAGCATATTTCTTAATGACATCGTCTACTCCATTTTTTTCAAATTTGACTTACATACAAAGTGTAATGCAAAAAAATACATGTGTGTTTATTTGTTAACTGTATATCGGAACTGTTAAATTGTTTTCATTACCTTTAAGTCCCATAAGCCGGCTAGTTCATTTGTAGATGAAAGTTTATGCAATGTGCTGTCATTCTCCTCGTGTGGTTTATGAGAGTAGACGAGTATTTATAGAGATATGCGTGTGTGGTTTATGAAAGTAGACTAGAGTACTTATAGAGATATCCTTGTGTGGTTTATGAGAGTAGACTAGAGTATTTATAGATTTGCGTGTGTGGTTTATGATAGTAGACTAGAGTACTTATAGAGATATCCTTGTGTGGTTTATGAGAGTAGACTAGAGTACTTATAGAGATATCCTTGTGTGGTTTATGAGAGTAGACTAGAGAACTTATAGAGATATCTGTGTGGTTTGTGAGGGAAGACTAGAGTATGTATATAGATATCCTTGTGTGATTTATGAGTACTTATAAAGATATACGTGTGTGGTTTATGATAGTAGATTAGAGTACTTATAGAGATATCCTTGTGTGGTTTATGAGAGTAGACTAGAGTACTTATAGAGATATCCTTGTGTGGTTTATGACAGTAGACTAGAGTACTTATATGAGACTATGACCTCCAGCATGAGAATGGAGGTGGAGGCAGTAACATCGGCATTCCGTTGGCTAGAGGAGACTACTGTAACACACGTTGTATTCATTACGGTTTCAAAGAGTATGCTTAGTAATGTGTAGAAAGGAATGTTTCGTGTGGAATGGCTCTCGTTGCTTCAGAGGTCACAGATTGTGAGAAGTGTATGGATATTTTGCCTGGCCATGCGGGGGGTAGGGGGGAATGAACAGGCTGATAGGCTAGCAGGGAATGTACCTCTTGGCGCCAGATTGCCTATGGACAAGGGGGAGGTGGTCGTGCGCTTGTGGGACTAGGTGGAGAAGGCGGAGGAACAGATTGAGAACCTATATGTGGAAATAATGAGATTGCAGGGGATCTGCGGGGTTTCTGGAAGAATCTCAAAACTGAGAGGGAAGACCAGGAGACTTTTAATCAGATAGTGATGTCGGTTCTTAACGCAACTCGACTCAACTCAACTCAGCTCAACTTATAGAGATATCCTTATGTGGTTTTTAAGAGTAGACTAGTGTACTTATAAAGATATCCGTGTGTGGTTTATGAGATTAGACTAGAGTACTTATAAAGATATACGTGTGTGGTTTATGAGATTAGACTAGAGTACTTATAGAGATATACGTGTGTGGTTTATGAGATTAGACTAGAGTACTTATAGAGATATACGTGTGTGGTTTATGAGAGTAGCCTAGAGTACTTATAGAGATATCCGTGTGTGGTTTATGAGATTAGACTAGAGTACTTATAGAGATATCCGTGTGTGGTTTATGAGATTAGACTAGAGTACTTATAAAGATATACGTGTGTGGTTTATGAGATAAGACTAGAGTACTTATAGAGATATACGTGTGTGGTTTATGAGAGTAGACTAGATTACTTATAGAGATATCCGTGTGTGGTTTATGAGAGTAGATTAGAGTACTTATAGAGATATCCTTGAGTGGTTTATGAGAGTAGACTACAGTACTTATAGATATATCCTTTTGTGGTTTATGAGAGTAGACTAGACTACATATAGATATCCTTGTGTTGTTTATTAGAGTAGACTAGAGTACTTATAAAGATATACGTGTGCAACCAAAGTGAGTCCTTATCATTTGGAAACATTTCTTAATTTCATACGATGGAAATCACTACATGGAACACATTCATCTCATAGTGCCATAACCTAGTTTATATTAAGGCCTATCATAAAAAAGAGTTAAAAGTGTAACTTTATTGCACTGGGTTTTATCCCATATGGCTCGACCTACCCAAAGACCGCACATAGCATGAACCCCGTACCTCCACTGACGACGTCAGGAGTCTCCGATAAAATTTCACTCGTGAACAAAATGTGGTAGCACGGAATCGAACACACAACCTTTAGAGTGCTAGGCGGGCGGAGTAATCAATTCGCCATGACAACTCTAGGCGACATAACATTTGGCATTGTCCTAACGTTGTATGTACGGGTTCCTCCACAGAGTATCTCTATGCGCCCAGCAAATCCAGGTCCCTCGATGAACGGGAGATCGTCGAACAGACGTTTGAGGACATGTCGGACTACAACTACAGCGCGTTTAGTCTGAATAGGCAGAGCACGAAGGCACAGATCATCTTCAGGAGCAAACAGGAACAGGCCATTCTAACCAAGGAGGTGCTTGATGAGCTGACTGTAAGTCGTAGTGATAATAATGAGTGGTTTATCTCATATGGGGGGGGGGGGGAATCTTTTGTTTATTGGCTTTGGTGTCCAGGTCGAACCCAATATGCTTGCTTGCTTGCTTGTGTTCGCTGGCTGTGAACTTCAGCGTGAAGTCCTGTATGTGTCGGATGAAGACATCCTATTATCCAACATCAGTGTGATGTTATACTGGACCTGAGGTTTGCGTGAGTACCCGTTGTCCCATGTCTGGCTTTTTGGTGTGCAGACTGGTGGTTCCTCGCCGTGCAGGCAGACACTCTCCGACTTCGGAGGAATCAACGATCCTACTGACTTTAGCCAGGACCCTAAAGGGACCTGTTGCCCAGGACGCTCGGCGAGGACGCGTCAATAGGTCTTGGCCAGTATAGAACCCAGCCCTGGTGCCTTGGAAACACCTCTGCATCCCGAACCCAATATAAAATGGGTACCAATAAATATTCTGGGAAGGCCAAGTGGCCGGTGTGACATTGACTACATCACCCATCGATTGCCGATTAGTCTATAAAACATATGGGGTTAGCACCATATATCTGGGAACTACGATAAAGCCGTGGCTAGATGCTTGCCTGCTAACCCAGTGGTCTCATCTAATCTCATCTCATCATGTTCCTCTTGTACCTTGCGGTGTCGAGGTGAAGTATAAACATCGTGAGAGTGCCCGATTGTGGGCTTCATGTATCGATATTCCCATGGACTCTGCTATTCCCTCCGTCCACCACGTGGTCGGCCTCTTCCTCTGTTACCATCTGGTCTGCACATCATTGCTTGTTGTGGTATGCTGTTGACTGGTAACCTACTTGCATGGCCAAACCATTTGACTTGCTGCTTTGTAATGAAATCTAGTGCTGCTTTAACCCCCACTTTAATCCTGATTTCTTCATTTCTGATCTGATCTCTTCTTGATACGTTGAGTATTCTTCTCAGGAACCTCATTTCTGTTGTTGTGATTTTTCTTTTCTCTTTTTCTGTCATTGTACAGGTTTGGCATTGGTAGCATAGAGTTAGTAGGAAGATTGCGTTGTAGAGTGCTTTCTTAGTAGTTATTGATACATGTTTGTTCTTTAGTATTGGTGCCATTTGTCCAATGAGTTGATTTGCCTTATTGCACCTATTTTCGATCTCGTCTTCTGATCTGCCATTTGATGATATTATACTTCCTAGGTACTTGAAACTCTTTACTTGTTTCAAGGCATGTTCGTTTAGGTGAATTGTTGTTGTTTGTTCTTCTTTAGTTATAGTCATTACCTCTGTTTTGCTTGTGCTAACTTTCATGTTATGTTCCCTACACATTTCGTTTAGACTATTCATGTGGTCTTGTAATTCAGCTTCTGATTTTGCTATTAATGCTTGGTCGTCCGCAAACAGGAGTTCTCTAATGGTTAGATTTGCAGATGGTTCTTCTTCTGTGTTCTCGTCATGCGGTATTCTTGCTGTCTCTGCTTGGCTGGCTTCTTTACATATGTTGCCTATATATGTTATGAACAAGAGAGGGGACAGGACACTACCTTGTCGTACTCCAGATCTTATGGTGAAGGGTTCTGAGTGTCCTGCAGTTGCTCTCACTATGCATTCACTGTTGTTGTGTAAACTTCTACATAGGTTTGTTAGATGTGTACTCACTCCATATTGTTTAAGAATTTCCCACAGCTTGTTTCTATCTACTCTATCTACCGAGTGGTCATGGGTTAGAATTTGCACAATGACGTATTATTAACATTGCCCTGGGCTCCCACTTCAATACAACTTAAAATGGGTGCCAGGAAATGTCTTAGAAAAGAAAGCGATCGGCGTGATATTGGCCGCATATCTCTTAGAGATAGTCTATAAAACAAACCACAGTATCGGTCTATAACCAGATTCTCAATAAGGCGTGCAAAAGGGTCGTTTCTTTTGCTTACTTCAACATATACCCGTCGGAGGCTGTGGCTAAGAGGTAATGAACGCTGTTTCATAACCCACATTCCTCTTTTTCTGCCCTTTATCATCCCATGGAGCAGAATCCCCCAACCACCCACCCCAACCCATCCCAACTCCTCCTATCTGTCGCTATCTCCTGCAGCTGCCCCCATGTCCTCCCAATATTATTCATCTCTGTAATTCTCTTCTCCGTGTGTTTTTAGGTCTCCCGATGTTTCTTCTGCCGTGTGGGTTCCAGACAAGAGAGTGTCTAGTTATAATATTGTCTCATGTTATTTTTCTAACCTTCAGTGACAAGAATATATTCTATAAGATATTCTTTTATAAACCACTGCCTTTGGACAACAATCACCTTCAAATTACTATCCTATTTGTGGGCTATCTGGTCACATGATTATTAATCTGAGCCACCAGCGGACCCTAATATAACTTCTCTTCTGAGATTAATCGGGCTAGGGGTAATGGTTTAATGGTAAACGTAATGGAAATTTTGCTTGTCCTATTATTTTTTTTTACACCTTTAGATACTTGGATTTCTGTATTATTATAGACCAATTGCCACACTATGCCGTGGAGCTGGAACCGCGACTAACATTGCGCTGACAATGAGATACAAGGAACGGCTCGATGGAGTATTGACAACCCAGGACTAAATACAGACTTTCCGTAGGTGCAGTGCTGAATCATGACCTGGTTATGTGTCTGTCAGCAAATCAGAAGTTCAGGTGCTGGTCTTGCACATTCTGTCTGTTTCTGAGCTTGGAGAGGGAGGGGGAAATCTGCTGCACAGCCCCAACAGAGATGGCACTAGGTCCGAAGAAAAGTTTCGACATAAATCTAGCTCCGGTAGACACAAGATTGTTTCAGCGCTCAGTCGAACTGAACGCCTATGAAAAGGATTTAAGAGTTAAAATTCGGTCTTCAACAGGTTTCACAATCAAATCTACCAACAATTGTGAGTGTGTATGTGTTTTTTTTAAATAGAAATATTGGTCACGTGACGCAATAAAAACCTCAAGTTTGCCAATTTGTGTCATGTACGTGTAATTAAAACAGTATAGGTTTTACCAGCGCTTGTGATTTAGGGACAATGATCGCAGTTTCACAATCCCACATCCTGCTTTCGAAATTAGCTGCATAAGATGTAGAAACAGACCGCAATGTGTTGATATTCACAATGGTTTGAAAGTGAGTGATTCAGAAAGCGGCTGCATACTCCATCCATCATGTGCCATGCAGATAAGCGTGGGCGGTCATGATTCGCCATTTCACTCGATCACCAGAGTCAAGGATCAGCTCATTGTTCATGTCTCTACCTTACCACGTGGCCAAGCCATCCAGGTATTTACTTAACTGTCTTCCCCTTGTTCCCTTCCCCTCGATCTTGCCAGTTCTCCAATTTTATTCTTCTCAAAACAAGCCCCAAAAAATGTGGCTGTCTACGTCTAATTTCTCTAATCAGTTTACAATTTTAAATTGTTTCTTGTAGGATTTGGTCATTGATTTTCTGTCTTTCCATGGTATTCTTTTTGCACGCTCCTCAGAAACCACATTTCCACAGCCATCGGATGTTTTTCAGCTTGACTGCTCATTGTCCACGCTTCAAATCCATGCAATAGTGCAGGCTTATGTAGCACCTCAACACTTTTTCTCGCAGCAGTTGACATCGTTTTATTGGTCAGTATGTTTTTCATCTTGCAAAAGGCTACCTTCGCCATGGTTTTTCTTGTTCTAATCTCTTCGGGGCATCTCTCATCAGATATTATGACTGTTCAGCGATAATTGTACATATTCACTTGTTTAAGAATATTCCCATTTACTTTTAAATTACATTGTGGTATTTCCTTCGTACTAATGACGGATAATAATCTGTGTCTTCTTACAGTTCAATTCAAACCCTAGTTTTTCACTGTGTGCACCAACAGCTTCTACTAATGTTGCAGATCTTGCTCATTGGCTGCAATCAATACTGTATCATCTGCATATCTAATGTTATTGATGTTTCTTCCTCCAATGATGATTCCTTTCATATCTTCTACATTTCTGAAAATATTTTCACTGCACAGGGAAAAAAGATCTGGAGACATTACACATCCCTGTCTCACACCTCTCTTAATAGGCTGATATTGACCTACTTCATTATCAATCTTATGGCAGCTTGTTGTTTCCAATATATGTTTTTTACAAGTCTAAGGTCTTTCCCATCAATTTGTAGATCTGCAAGCATCTTCATCATGTTGACATGTCTTACTTTATCGAAAGCCTTTGTGTAGTCAATAAAGCAAAGATGTAGATCTTTGATTACTTCTATTGAACGTACCGTTACTGTTCTCAGCATAAACACAGCATTTATTGTACTCTTGCCTTCTACAAACCCACATTGTTCTTCTCCTATTTCGGGTTGTATTTTCTTCCTAACTCTTTGCATGATAATTCTTAGTAAAATCTTCGTGATGTGACTCATTATACTAATTATTCGATGTTGATCACATTCCAAGGCTCCTGATTTCTTTGGGATTGCAATCAATACAGAATTATATAATTCATGAGGTATATCTCCAGTATCATATATTTTATTCAGCAGTCTGGTAACTTGATATATTCCGTATTCTTCTAAAGCATTAATGACTTCTGTTGTCTGAACCGGGTGTCTTGCCAGTTTTCTTATGGTTAAGAACATTCTGAACTTCCATCTTCAAAATTGATGGTCCTTCATTATGTTCTCGAATATCATACTGTTCTTCTCTGTTATCATCATAAAGGCTTTTCCATCGTTTGTTTTAGGCAGCCTGTTGATGTATGTGTTCTTTGATTAGTAAGCTCCTGAATTCGTTGTGCATTAATTTGGTATTTTTACTGTTGTGTTGATTTCAATTTATATGCAACTTTTCTTGAGAAATGCTTTTTTTCCTTCCTTACATAATGTTCTGACTTTTCTGTGACTTTCTTTATATTTGTCAGCTTATTTTTGTTGTGTCTTCTTGTTTCTATTAGTTATAAAATTTCTTCAATCACCCATTTCTTATGACCCACTTTCTTTAATTTTGGAATAATTGTTTCTGCAGCCAAACTGATTGAAATCTTCAACATTTCCCATTGATCATCCATATCTTGAAATAGGATCTCTTGATCAGACAATATAGCAAATCTGTTCTTTACTTTTATGTTAAAATTGTCTTGTATTTCCTTGTCATTTTTCATTGTGCACAGATCATATTTGTTGTATACTTGACTTTCTTTAACTTTACCCTGTAATCAATCTGTGATTATTGTAACAGTCTGCATTGGGAACTGTTTTTGCGATTGTTAACGCATTTCGAAACCTTCTGCTAATCAGGATGTAATTATTCTGGTTTCTAATCCTACTGTCAGGACTCCTCCGTGTCCATAATCTTCTAGGGTGTTGTTTAAACCACGTGTTTCCTACAATCATTTCCTTCTCTTTTGCCCATTATACAAGACTTTATTCTCTTTCGTTTCGCTCTCCCAAACCACTGTAGCCTAGTGTGAATCCATTGCATTGATTTCCTACTTTTACATTGAAGTCACCCATTATGATATTTATTTCTGAATATTTACATATCCTCAAAGTAGACTCCATGTCATTATAAAATTCCTCTATACCAGTGGTTCTCAACCGGTGGGGAATTTCCCCCCCCCCCCCCCGCAGGGGGGAATTTTTAGGGTTTCCAGGGGGGGGGGGGGAATTAAGATTATTTCAAGATCGCATTAATACAAGAACCAGCTACTTGATATTGTTTTTCCCTCTAAATTTTACGGTTCTGTACTTCTCGCTCTAATTAAATTCGTTTTATAACGTAAGTAGACCCGCAAATTACGTTTTATATAGATGTTTAGACTTGTTCTTTTATGTGTTATTAAATGTAGCTTCCATTTTATTGTATACTGTGTAAGGGTGGGGGGATTTATAGGAAGGAAATTCGAAAGGGGGAAATGACGTTCTGAACATATGGTAAGGGGGGGGGGGGGGGGATGGGACCAAACATGGTTGAGAACCACTGCTCTATACTATCTTCACTGCATTCTCCTGTTGAGACATATATTTGAATGACGTTTATGTCAAAAGGTCTGCCGATTCATCTTACCTAGTTGCACATTACCGAATTTAAAATTGGCTAGAAACTCACAAACAGCTAGAAGATGCTGGGGTTGATTGCGACGTACGTAAAGGACATGCAACTGACGAACAATTTTTGGTCTTATTTCTAGTTCAACAAGAGTTGTGTTGTTTGACGCTTAATAAATTAACAAGGCAATAAGTGACCAGTAAGAAACGTAATGAATTTGCTTTCTTCCCAGCCCTTCTATGAGACAGTGATCTCAATGAATGTAACAGCGGGGACAAGGAGCATAACTTATTACGATGTCTGCAAGAAGCAAAGTGGTCAGTGTGTCACATACGGATCTTTTGTCTTTGAGGATGGCTTCCTGTGAGTTCACACATCTCATATTATTTCATGACGTTAAAACAGTTATAACGAAATCGCTACATTGACTTCCACAACAATATTTTCCTGTGACTTAAAGTAGATATCATTATTATATTATTAAATGTAAAAGGGGATAAATGTCCTATATCGCAAATACTGCCTTGGAGTTTGAATTGTTAAAGCCTTAACGTATTTTAGGCCACAGCAAATGAGGTGAGGTGTCTAGTTCATGTCCGCCCTTCCTTTCTTTATTCGGCAATACTGGGAGCATGCTGAACATTTAGGGATACCAAATTTCAGGCTGGGTCGACCCTTCAAGAGTATTAGTCAGAGAAAAGACATTCTTGCCACCGCCCGGGATTGAATCCAAACCACTGTACAGAGTAAGCAAGAACACCAATCACTGTGGCATGGCGTCTTTCATTGTTCAGTGTACTAAACATACAAGGAGTGTAATGTTCTGTTTACTATTGTTGCAAGCCATCGTCATGAAGGTCATCGTCTAGAAGGTCCTTTGTAGATGGTCGCTCTCATCACGACGAAAAGATTCTCAATCATTTGCTGGGTCCTTTACTTCATGCATGTTCATTCACCTGTCTTGAAAATACTATGTCCTTCTTCCTGTTGGTCGATCCTTGTCTTTACTTCCTGTCTTTCATCACTTTTCTTTTCAAACCACTGTGACGTTTAAAAGGGTGTGGGAGGGGGGGGGGGGGGGGGGGGCGAGAGTTATTTCATTTTCCCAGACATGACTCTGCTTGTAATCCACTTTTCTTCTATGTTCATATCTGGTGGAATGTCAGTATGTTTCTTCTTCTTGACCCATGATATTGTAATAATTTTCTATAGCATTTAAATTAAAACGTTCCAATATTCTTCTGTAGTGATATCGCTACACTCGAATTATTCTATATAGAATATAATATCATTCAATTGTTGTAATTCTTCTTAACATCCATTTTTATCACCGTTTCTTAATTGTATTATGTACATGCCAGTTTACAACATATAGTTATGTTTATTTTAAAATGTATGCCTGTAGCTTTTATTAATTTTATTTATTTATTTATTTATTTATTTATTGCTTTCACTCGCTTTGAACTCAAATGTAGTCCAAACACCTGCTACTACATCAAATGCACTGGACTGATCTTTGCGTATGGATTAGCTTTCCCTATCACCAGTGTCCCTCGCCATCAGGCGAACTCACTCCGACTTCTGAGATACTTGTAATTTACGTCCCCAAGTCAAGGACGAGAAGTCAGACTTTTAGTCCAATGAACTTATATAGAGATTGAACGGCATCAGCAAACGGGAGTTTAAGAGCGAGCACTCTTGTCCATTCGGCCATGCAGACCTCCCTGTAACCATGTTATTCTTGTCATCCCATACTGGTTGGTTCAGTTGTTATATCTTAGCAAAGATGTTGATTGGCCAATTTATTATGAACAGGAGTATGTATAATCACGTGTTATTCTTCCTCTGATAGAGATAAGGTGGCAGCAGGAAATGTGACCTTCCCTTACTGGACAGAACAACCCGGGGTTGACATGGCCCTTGTCTTCGCCAAGGAGACTCTCAGTTTCTCAAAGTCACTGTCATCGGTTGGGTCGTTTAAAATTACTTTCACTTTGAGAGATTTGGAATCCTCTAAAGCTTGGGAGTCAGCATTTATGGAGCGTATTCGGGGAACGAAGTTCACAACTGTAGATGTAAGTGATTAATTCAATCGCTAGGGAAATGTTTTGTCCGACTGTATTTTAAACCCAAAAAAAAAAAACACACAAACAAATTCAGTACCAAACAAAAAGCAGGTTTCGACCGAAGAAAAATGAGTTGCAGAAAATGGCAAGTTATGACTTAAAAGCTGGTAATATGGTAACAGATATGTCGTTTTATATATCATATTAAAGGAGGTTGTTTTGGAAGACGTACTGTATTGCTATTTTACTTGAGACAACATTTTTGCAATTACATTTCGGCATATATAAACCCAATGCGGATATGGAAAATCACTTAAGATGATTAATCATTCGATGGCACTAAATCAGTTAAGTTTCAAGAGAGGAACAATGTAGTAGTTTTCACTTGGTTTCCTCGCCAACGTGGCTGTAGACTACATCATCTGCCTTGAACAGCCGTTTAAGGTGCCAGGGCAAGGATACCCTGCTATATAGTGGGTTGGAAAGAACAGAGATGGAAGGTATTCTTCATGGAGGAAGAACCAGGAGTCGACCAGCACAAAGATGGGTACAGGACATTGCAGACACGTTGGGTATGACCCTAGACGAGGCTGGGGATTGGCAAAGGATCGGTCATCTTTTTGGTGGGTCATGATGACAGTAATACTCTTCATAGGACCTGCTACACACAGTTTATGCATTTTGGGAGGGTTCGTGTTGTGACGATCGCATTTTGATCATGTCTATTTCCAAGGAAGAAAATATTGCAAAACAAGGAAGGGAACTGGTCACCACACCGTATACACCACTATAGCAAAGCTGTTACCTAGTATACGTTTAGTTCTTGCTATCCAACCGCAAAAACCAGCATTCGTCATTGGAATACTGTACCCTTATCTCGTGTATCTAAGACAGAATGCTACAGACTGAGTTAATAATCTTGTTTTGATCATGTCTATGTCCTCGTAATGATAGGGATCATTTACTTTATTCATTCTCATTATCTTTGCCATTCCCCTGTAAAATTGATAAACCTAATGTGTATTAGGCCTCCGTGGAGAAGTTGTTATGGACGCAATTCGTAATCTTGTATACCCGGGTTCGAAACACAGCGGTGCTGGTTTTTTCGAAAAAGGTATAGGTGTCAGTCGTTCAGAAAGCAATGGCAAACTACTGAACGTAAAACTTGCTCAGGAATCACGAACAGCCAAAATGCTGAGGTTGACTGCTACATCCTGTGAAGGACAGGCAACTACTTTTTTTTAATGTGAAATTACTTCAAAGCATACGTGTTTAGCTTATCTTGTATCTTATTTCGTGTGTGAGCTGGATGGGTAATGTCATCAGCGAAGTTCAGATCACTGAGCTGCTTTATTAGAGGTGTCTCGACAATGAAGAAGTAGTTAGAAAGTCGGATAGAGGCAATGGAAATGTACAGAAGAATATGTCATATATCATGGAAACAAAAGCAATCAAATATAGTGTTTCTAGAAGAATTGGGAATGAAAAGAGAATTGAAAGAAATAAAAAAAGAGGCAAGTGAAATATTTTAGCTAAGTTAGAAGACTTAACACTCTTATAAACACCATACTGGAGAATAATATTAACGGCAAGCGAGTAAGAGGCAGGCAACGATACAAGTGGGAAGATAACATCAAGAGATGGACAAACAGCAGTCTGACAGAATGTACTATTAAGGTAAGAGGCAGGCAGTGTTGGAGATCCACTGCAGTCAATCTTCATTGTGGAAACGACACTTGACTGAATTGAATTGAATCAGAGTTGTCCTCTGAATACATTTATGGCAGAGCTTGTTATTATCGTCATAATCCAGTCTACAGTCATCAGTAAGACAAATATAGTATCCCTGTCTCACTCCTGTACTTATTTCAAATGCCACTGTTAGTTCCCCCCCCCCCCCCCCCCCCCCCCCCCCCACATGGAGTACTGCACCTCATGTTTCTATATGTTGCCTTTATTAAGCTTAAAACTGTCTGTAGGACATAATCCATAATCCTGCCTCAGCTTCTCTACATCTTGTCATCTTCAAAATCATGTATCTTCTTCTTTCTCTTCTTCGTTCCACTTCTGCGGGAGGCACCTCGGGTATCAGTGTGTCAGGCTTAGGCATGCGTTTGTGTTAGGTTCGCTTCCTCTAGACAGATTCCATTTAAGGTAACGGGCGCAAAAGCATGTATCAACGCATGTGCCAACAGCTGTCCGTGCCATGACCCTCCACTGTCTCCTAATCTCAGGATCAGTCGTCTGCTCAATATAGGTACGTAACCCAGCGTATTAACTTAAATATTAGCTTACAATAAACAGGGCAGGCTGAGAGATGTCGGCGACGGAATGCTTTAGATAGGATTGTCCGCGTTGAGACAACGGTTTACGAAGCAAGGTGTAAATTTGTGAAAATAAGAGACATCAAGATATGTTATTATAATAGCAGGAAAAGTACTTAACAAAGGCAATAAATGCTAATATTAAGGGAGGGGGGATGGCCTCGGGGGAAGCCGCGTTAGCTTAATAGCTAGACAACCGTCTGCCAGGCCGGTGGTCAGGGGTTCGAATCCTCATTGGTGCGGATTCGATTTTTAAAATTGATGTTGGCTTCTAGGTTGACTCATGTCTAAAATTAATTAGTACCAGAAATGTCATGGGAAGTCAAGGCGGTTGGTATATACTGACCACATCAGCAACTGAATGTTTATTGGTCTATAAAATATGAGTCTATCGCTATACCTCATTACATGTTAAGGCATATAGAAATGCCCTTTACTTGGCTACTCACAGACCTTCAGAAGAAGAAAAAAGCGTGACGGAGATTAAGAGCAAAATTTGCTAGGAAAAGCTGCATTTCTGGAAATGAAAAGTTTCTAATCAATTACTTTCACCTAATGTCAGAAAGAGTGCACGGAACATTGAACCCGTTCTGTTGTAGAGCTGTGGGCCTTGGCATGTGAAGGAGCATACTGGGAAGAGCTTGGAGATGAAGTTTCTGAGACCAATACTGCAAATAACAAGGATGACCTGGAAGAAGCTAATGAAAGTAGAACATGATACGCAATTATAAGATAGAAACAAACAGTGTTCTATGGTCTTACAATTAGAAGAAAGACACTGGAAAACATCGTGACGACTGGAAATATCAGTGGAAGTAGAGGCAAAGTCAACTTGAGAGAAATGGTGCTTGATGTCTGAGACAATGGCATGCAGAAATGTCATCAACAGAATTGATCTTGAACACCAGGGACCGAGATCTGTGGAAAGACATATGCCTTTTTGCATGGTACATGATGATATTAAACGCTCCAATGTCCCTCTGTACAACGATATACCTCAAACCTGTGGGGGGGGGGGGGGGGGGAGACACCTAGTTACACCTAGGCTAAGCCAGTCTGTACATGCTATGCTGAATCATGACCTAGCTAGACCTAGGCCCAGCCAGTCTGTACATGTTGTGCTGAATCATGACCTAACTAGACCTAGGCCCAGCCACTCTGTACATGTTGTGCTGAATCATGACCTAACTAGACCTAGGCCCAGCCACTCTGTACAGGCTGTGCTGAATCATGACCTAACTAGACCTAGGCCCAGCCAGTCTGTACAGGCTGTGCTGAATCATGACCTAACTAGACCTAGGCCCAGCCACTCTGTACAGGCTGTGCTGAATCATGACCTAACTATTTCTAGGCCCAGCCAGTCTGTACATGTTGTGCTGAATCATGACCTAACTAGACCTAGGCCCAGCCACTCTGTACAGGCTGTGCTGAATCATGACCTAACTAGACCTAGGCCCAGCCACTCTGTACATGTTGTGCTGAATCATGACCTAACTAGACCTAGGCCCAGCCACTCTGTACATGTTGTGCTGAATCATGACCTAACTAGACCTATGCCCAGCCACTCTGTACATGTTGTGCTGAATCATGACCTAACTAGACCTAGGCCCAGCCACTCTGTACATGTTGTGCTGAATCATGACCTAACTAGACCTAGGCCCAGCCACTCTGTACATGTTGTGCTGAATCATGACCTAACTAGACCTAGGCCCAGCCACTCTGTACAGGCTGTGCTGAATCATGACCTAACTAGAACTAGGCCCAGCCAGACTGTACATGTTGTGCTGAATCATGACCTAAATAGACCTAGGCCCAGCCACTCTGTACATGTTGTGCTGAATCATGACCTAACTAGACCTAGGCCCAGCCACTCTGTACATGTTGTGCTGAATCATGACCTAACTAGACCTGGGCCCAGCCACTCTGTACAGGCTGTGCTGAATCATGACCTAACTAGACCTAGGCCCAGCCACTCTGTACATGTTGTGCTGAATCATGACCTAACTAGACCTAGGCCCAGCCAGACTGTACATGTTGTGCTGAATCATGACCTAACTAGACCTAGGCCCAGCCACTCTGTACATGTTGTGCTGAATCATGACCTAACTAGACCTAGGCCCAGCCACTCTGTACATGTTGTGCTGAATCATGACCTAGTCAAATCTAAAGTGTCTCTCCGCTTATGGGAAGTTCCAGTACCGATCTTTCACACCGATATAGCTTCAGAGCTTGGGGGAGAGGGGGGCCTCTGCAACATAGTTCCCTTAGAAATGGAACTTTAGTACCGGATCGGGAGGAACATCTCCATACCAACCTCATCCCTTTATATAAGTGCACGCCCTTTTCGGCGCTCAGACGACCTAGAAGCCAATGTAACAGACTTATAACTGGGTCTTCAGGGGGATTTAAAACCAGCTAGCCAACTCGTCCCTGCATCCCTGTGGTAGCTTTCTCGGTATTTTCTGTCTGACACATTTGATGATTATTAATTACTGGCTCTTTTCCGTCATGACAGACGATAGTTTGTTACATTGTGTTTCAACAAAACAAGTCATAATACCTACAACCCACAGTGATAACCAAGTGTGGAGTTATACCTCTCCGTAGCACGAAGTCTGGATTGAATTGCAGAGACCATGTGTTGCCCATGCAGCATGATCCGTCTCTAGGCCTTCCTTTTTACTCCAGGGGAAATGCAACACCAATACATCTGAAACAAGACAAGCTGCAGAATCTGCCGAATCAATAAATCTCTACACCAACGTCACTCTGATAGACGCAAGACCTGATCAGGTACTAGACTACCTGAAGTACTGGGACGGGAGGAGAGTCTCTACATTAACGTCACTTTGATAGACGCCTGGTCAGGGACTAGATGAAAGGCAATAAATCGTGCAATCTATTGGTTGTGTCTTCGTTATTTAAATTCACTACTGGAAAACATTGTTTTGAATGCTCTTACTGTCCGCTTGTCAGAGTTTCGATCATAGACCAGTTGCCGACCAAGGCTTAAGGTCTATTCTGCCCTGCCATGATATTTAGCTTTTAGGTTAGATTTTCTCGCACTAGGATACAACTTGAGCCCTTCCAATCGCACTCCACCACCCGAAGCAGTTGGCTCAATACAGAATGTTGAGTTTGGTGATCGCCGCCCAACGTTTGGCGAAAGCAGGTAATGCCGTCTACTGGTAGACTGTAGCTCAGTCATATCTGACTAAGACCTGACATAATGATAATTATATATTAACAACGTGCATATTGATGTATCTGTCAGATCGCTTACAGCACCTCAAACTCCATGGAAGAAGAGCTGGACAAGGGAACCAAGGGTGACATTATGTTCTTCGCTCTAACATTCACCCTGATGATCACGTTTGCTTCTATTGTCAGTTCGGGTAAAAATAATGTTTTTAACAGTGCTCTTGTTTGGTATATCTTACAGCCAACAAATGTTTCTAATGCCCAGATATTTAGTTGATTGCTTCGTTTGAAACTGTGAGCTGTGGATTTCATGTAGAAAACATTTTCATCTACTTGAGATGTTTTGTGTCGTGAACTGCATGTTAAGAACTGTTATGCAGTAATGAATATGAAGTTACCCGTTTTTCTAGTCACTGATGCTTCCAGCGGCGATGATCTGTAATTCTAGTGGCAGAATATTGTGTTGGCATTCTGGTAAAGGCCTTATGCATGTATGCGTGCAAAGATTAAACAGTATTACAGACCTATGAGAACAAAACCAGCAAACACATTAAGGTAAAATTGTTGAGAACGTGCATCGTTTCTGTGTCAACATACAGATGTGAGACAAAGACCATTTCATGGTGAATAAAGAAGATAAGTTTCAACTCAAATGTTACAGAAGACGTGTTAGAATATCATGGCCAGATGAGAATAGAAAACGCTGATATTCTAACTGATCAGAACATTGAAGATGTTCGAAACTGAAATAACATGGCCATATAAATGTCTAGAAGCCTTGGAGATGTGGTTTTATAGAAGAATACTGAGAATTAATCGGACAGCCAAAATGAACAATCTGGACATTTTGGGGCAGGCTAACTCGCAAAGAAAATTTATCACAAACATCAGAAAGAAGCGGTCATCATTTTTTGGCCACATTTTAAGAAGGCAAAGGCTGGAACATGTTGTGACAACCGGAAAGATCTGCGGAAAGAGAGAGGAAGACAGAGAGAGAAAATTATTGACAGTCTTGTGTTATGGCACGGAGAGAAGTCAACACATGAATTGATCCAAACCATCGGAGATGGCAACTTGGGAAGAAGCATGGTTGTCACGCTAGCCAGCAAGAAGATGATATAAATATAACGTTAGTTTGGAAAGAACAGTATTGGAAAGCATAATTCCTGGTAGACGAGGCAATGGTCGATTAACAGGCAGACGTACAAGGGGCATTCCTATACCTTGAACATGTATGAGGTCGGTGAGCTGAAAAGCATCTAATGGCAGTGAAAATGTGGTTTCTGAGGAACATGCAAAGAATGTCAAGAACAGACAGAAAAACCAAAGGGCAGTGGAAATGTGGTTTCTGAGGAAAATGCAAGGAGAACCATGGACAATCAGAAAACCTAAGAGGCAAATGAAAACCGCAATTTTATTAGAATTAAACGTAGACAGTCAAATTCTTGTCGGCACGTTATGGAAAGAACTATTCTAGACAAATTTGTTGACAGATAGCAATATTGAGGGGAAAATAACAAGGGGAAGGCAGAGAAGTAAATATTTGGATGGCTTGACCACATGGCATGGTCGGGACAAGAACACAGACCTGATCCACGACTCTGGTGATCGTGTAAGACGGTTTACCGGCATGGCAATTGATGATGATGAGGTGAATGGTCTTTGATCTACGAGTAAAGGACCCTCTCCACAGTTTTCAGGCACATGTGATACATGGTGCTGGTCCCACTCATTTTGTTATACACCAATCGGCACTCAATGGATGATGTAGGCAATATCACGACTGTCGTTTTTACTTCCCAGAACATTTTCTGGTTCCCATGTTAGGTTGAATGTACCGGCTCTGTGGCGAAGGTGTTACGAATGCAATTCTTAATCCGGCAAACCGAGTTCGAAACACCTGCGGGAGATTTGGAAGCAGACCTTCTTGTGTTGGTTCCCATACAAAAGTATCAGTACCGGCCGTTCAAAAAGCAATGGCGAACTATTGAACGTAAACTTGCCAAGAAATCACAGCCGAAAACGCTGCGGTTGACTACCATGTCATGGAAAGGATATGCAACTAACTAGCTTGGCCAACCTTGGTCAATTAATACAAATACAAAAATGAAAACCGCGTGGGTGATGATTCGAACACATACCCACCGGGCTGGAAGGCATGGATGCTAGCCTCTGCTTTACTGCCGTCTCCTCTTAGAGAGGTATTGAGCATTACATGGCCAGCAGAGATTCTGAATACAGCCTCTCCTTCTCTTCCACCTCCTTCTCGTTCTTTTCCTTCCCCTTCTTCTTCTTCTTCTTCTTCTTCTTCTTCTTCTTCTTCTTCTTCTTCTCCTCCTCCTCCTCCTCTTCCTGCTCCTGCTCCTCTTCCTCCTCCTCCTCCTCCTTCTTCTTCTTCTTCTTCTTCTTCTTCTTCTTCTTCTTCTTCTTCTTCTTCTTCTTCTTCTTCTTCTTCTTCTTCTTCTTCTTCTCCTCCTCCTCCTCCTCCTCCTCCTCCTTCTTCTTCTTCTTCTTCTTCTTCTTCTTCTTCTTCTTCTTCTTCTTCTTCTTCTTCTTCTTCTCCTCCTCCTCCTTCTTCTTCTTCTTCTTCTTCTCTTCTTCTTCTTCTTCTTCTTCTTCTTCTTCTTCTTCTTCTTCTTCTTCTTCTTCTTCTTCTTCTTCTTCTTCTTCTTCTTCCTCCTTCCCTTCAGCTCCTCATTATTGTTATTAATAATAAACTAAGTTAATATTAATATTATTATTATTTAATAAGCTAAGCTGCGCCTAGTTGATGTGTAAATATGAAAGTAAAAAAGCATGAACTTTTCAGGTGGTGACTGTGTGACTTCACGTATGCTACTGGCCAATGCAGGCGTGTTGGCGGTTGGCTTCGGTATTATAGGAGCCATTGGTCTGGTGGCTCTGTGTAACGTGGAGTTTGTCAACATCGTGGGCACAATGCCTTTCCTGACGTTGGGTAAGTCAACATAAAGAACCCTTTTAACGCGCCTTTATGTGTTTAGGCCATATGGTGCTAG
Organism: Cepaea nemoralis; assembly: GCA_014155875.1. Taxonomy (NCBI): domain Eukaryota; kingdom Metazoa; phylum Mollusca; class Gastropoda; order Stylommatophora; family Helicidae; genus Cepaea; species Cepaea nemoralis. The sequence goes on from JACEFZ010025811.1 coordinate 354,075, forward strand.
CCGCATACTTTTTAATGATTTAGTGCTATAGATGACTGGTCGTCTTATGTGATAACTTCCAGTATCTGCCATGGGATTATATACAGTAGTTTTCCTTTATGCAACCCCTTTAATTCGATATATAGACATATATACAACATGTCTGTTGCCATATTAACAACATTTAAGTCATAACTGTGGCACATCCCTGCTTCCCATTTTCCGCCATCCATTTTTGTTTGGTGCAAACCTCATTTTTGTTTGGCACTGAATCTTTCGATGACCATTCAGCATACGATGGATGATATAAATATCACGACGGCCGCTTTACTTCCCAGGGCATTGCCTGTGACCAATTTTAATCATGGTTGCCCTGAGAGCCCAGATAAATCTTAAACAAAGCCACTTGGATGGGGATTCGGGTACATTACGTCCAGGCCAGCAGGCAAACCAACTAGCCACTGCGTTACCACGAGTCCCTGACTCAGTAATACACAGACATGTCAACTGCTGGGTAGCCCTTATAGTCATCCAAATAGACTGAGAAATATATTTACAGGCATGGCTCGACACTCATAGAAGTAGGCGAAAGAAGTAGATATTAGACGATATATTTGACAATATAACATGTATAGTTAAATTTGTTACACTGGGATTCGAACCCGCCGTCTCCAAATGGCGCTAGCGCTGTGTTGAAGGGACACGTGTACTTCACTTAACGGCCAACCAGACACTCCTAACCAAGACGTGTTCATTAACCGGGTCTATCATCCACCTGAAACAACAATAAAAGCAAAATTTGTCATACAGAGATGGACCATACTAGTATCGGAAACAAGGATTGTACACACAAGGAATGGACACACAGGATCAGCCACACTGGGATCGGGCATACAAAGATCGACTACACTTGGATCTGGCACTAGAATCGGAAAAACTAAAATCTGACACAGAGGATCATCACACTATGATCGGCCACCAAGGCACATTAGGATTAGACTACAAGGATCGAACATTCTAGAATCGGACACACTAGGATCGGGCACATTGGGATCCGACGCACAGAAATCGGACAAACAACGATTACAAAATTCGAAATAGAATAGAGAAGAACATATTTATTTAGGAAAATGTATTGTTTAAAACTGGGCCCAAGCCTGAGCTGTTATTGAATCTGCAGGTATAGGAGTGGACGACATGTTTCTATTGATGAGCAGCTGGAGTGAAACACTGCCTTTGACTGATCTAACCATCCCTGAACGTATTGGGACAGTCTACAAGAAGGCAGGCATCGGTATCACTATAACTTCAGGTAACTGATTACAACTTTTATTTCAATCTTACTACGCTCATTGGCGTAATCTTTCAGCTCTGTTTATATATAGGCCATGTGTCTTAGCTCTGTTTATAGATTGGTCAATTGTCTTAGCTCTGTTTATAGATGAGTCAGTTGTCTTTTTATGGATGAGCCAGATAACTGGCTTCTGTTCGTGAATAAGTCAGACATTTTAGTTCTGGTCATGAATGAGAAAAAAAATCACTGTCTCTGTTTGTTGGTAAGTCAGACTTTTTAAGCTCTGGGACTTGGATGGGATAAGCTCTCAGTTCAGTAGCAGCAGTAGACAAAGAAGAAGAAGGAAAACGAAGAGTAGGAGGAGGAGAAGGAAGGGAGAGGAAGAAGAAGAATAAGGTGGAGAAATAAGAAGGGGAAGGGGAAGAGAAGGAGAAGAAGAAGAATGAGAAGGAGGAGTAAGAATAAGGAAGAGGAATTTTTGTTACAAACCCAACTGCATTTTTTTCTTTTGTTGTTTATACTTACTGAAAATATGTGTATTAATATTATTGACTTTCAGTTCATGTTGTAACAATGGCAGGCACGGATTTTGTTGTAAAATATCGCACCTCATTAAGTCATTGAGTGCGTAAGCTAGTTTGTTGGACCATATTGCTGGCAGATTGCTACACTGAGTTGTATGTGTAAGTTTCTTGGGGTAGAAACGGCGCGTTCTGTCGTATATTGTGGTGTCAGAGTGGATGTCGTTTCTACAATGCTAGCGACAGGAGAACAATCGTATACACATCACTGGTTTAGCTTTCACCAAACACTATTAAGCAACAATATGTATTATTATCTTCATTGTCACAAGCTAACGACGATGACGACATCCTCATCACCATCATCAAAACAATAATAATAACGATGATAATGATGATGATAATAATAATAGTTATTATTATTATTATTATTATTATTATTATTATTATTATTATTATTATTATTATTAATTATTATAATTTCAGTGACAGACTTCCTGGCGTTTGCTATTGGAGCCTCCAGCAGATTTAGAAGTGTTAAGCACTTTTGTATTTATACAGGTCGGTAATTTTATATTTATCATAATGTTTTTCATTCATTCATTCACGTTTAACTAATGGTATCAATGTAGTAATCCAACTCTGATACGCCAGGTGGGATGTGACGATAAGAACATTTCAAACATCCAGTCTAGGCATTATCCGGATGTCTTCGTCACCTGCACTGCTTTTTTTTTTTCTTCTTCTTCTCCTGCTTCTTTTTCTGTTATTCTATTTCTTTTATTCGTGAAGTGTCGCAGAGAGAAGGGTAGATGTAATTTTCTGTGTTTAGTTTGTCTTTTTTTTAAATTTGTACTAATCGTCACTATTTGATTTCTTTATGTCTCTTTCACTCCATCTAGCCAACTGTTCCTGAGTCGTCCTAACGCCTTAAAAAAGTCGACAGGGTCGACTTCATTGCACCGGGTTTTATCTCATATGGCTCGGTCTCTTTCCGCAGCGCGGAAAGCGTCGCACAAGAGTTCCGGGTCGCACAAGAGTCCCACAGGAGTCTCGGAAAAATTTCACTCGTGAACCGAAGGACGCGGCCCGGAATCGAACCCACAACCTTCGGAGCCTGAGTCAAACGGCTTGACCACTTCTCCACGGAGAATCCCCTAACGCCTTATTTCCGGATATTCTCATGTAGAACACTCTACCCCGGGAAGGTTAACCCGGTCAACAAATGCCCGCAAATGTCGGATGTGTCGGCCTAACGGCGCAAGAACGCAGCTCTGCTGTAAACAGGCACAACGCAGTCACATCCGGAAAAAAAATCCGGATGAACGCAGAAGAAGAGGAACACTCTACGACATATCTTGGCAAACCTTCTGGCCTAGAGAAACAACAGTGGAAAATAAACTCTATGGACCATTTAGTGAACTAAACAAGACAGTTACATTTATACAAGAGACAACATTGCAGATATACACAAATGTGAAGCGAACAAAAGAAGAAGAAAAAGTGGCTGGCTGAACGACAAAAGACCCAAGAAGAACAATTAGACCAGTGGTTCTCAACTTTTTTTGGCCCGTGCCCCCCTTTATTTTCAGAAAGTCATCCCCCCCCCCCCCCCCCACCCCTTCCTATCAAAAATTTGGCCCGTGCCCCTCCTTCACCATATTTTCAGAACGTCATTCCCCCCCCCCCTCTTCATATTTCCTATCTAAAAATCCCCCACCCCTACACAGTATACGTAAAAATGGAAGGTAAATTTAATAGCATATACTAAAACAAGTCTAGACATCCACATAAAACATGATTTGTGGGTCTACTTACTTTATAAAATGAATTTTAGAAGGATGAGACGTACATAACTGTAAAGTATGAAGGGAAAAACAATATCAAGTAATCGGTTCTTGTATTAACGCGATCTTTAAATGGTCTTCATTCCCCCCCCCCCCCTGGAAACCCTAAAATTCCCCCCTGGGGGTGGGGGGATTCCCTACCGGTTGAGTACCACTGAATTAGATCCTTCAGTTGGGTCCTGGCAGCTTCAATAGCAAAGTTTCTATTGTGCCGGAAATGGGGGTGTTGGGGGTGGGTGGGTGACGGGTGATTGGGGGATGGGTGGGAGGGCGTGGGTAGGTGTGCGTGTGTGCGTGCGTGCATGCATATGTGTGTGTGTGTGTGTGAGAGAGAGAGAGAGAGAGAGAGAGAGAGAGAGAGAGAGAGAGAGAGAGAGAGAGAGAGATTATATAATCTGAAAAAGTATAGAACACATCTATCATTTTTCGCTGTAGTCACCACTGCTTTAATGCAAGTCCTCCGTCGCCGATAAAGTGCTTGGATTCCTGCAGAAATAAAATTCTCTTGGTGGCGTGTGTAACCACTCATGCGCCATCTGCAGTACGTCTTCTGCGGGCCGAAACATTTTGAAGCGTTCTACTCCACTGGTACACTTGCTGGACTGGCAGGCACCCATCACCATACTGGACCTTCATTTGCCGATGAAGTGGGGTGGCCATCTTTTCACTGTCCTTATGACGTTATCGTGTTCGTCTGCACCGTGATGTCACGTGCTTAAAACACTTGCCATCTTAACAACAATATTGACAGGTTTCAAGACATTGGCATGGTTACTGTAATTTCTATCACATTTTTAAGGTTTCTTTTGAAGATCCTCATATTGAATATTAGAGACAGAAAATAAAGTAATGACTGTCTGAAATGCAGAATTTAAAGTAATATCTGTCTTCTAAGATAGAACGAGTTACGGTAACAGCTGTATAGATAGAAAGAGTTTTAAATAACATATGTCTGAGTTAGACGGAGCTAAGTTCTGAGATCGAAGAAATTCAAGATACAACCTGGACAGCGTGGGATGACGTATTAACCAAGTGGCTGTGAGAGACATTCGCCTGTTACATTTGTCCCATCAAGTGGCTGTGACAGACTTTTAACTGTGACATTTGTCCCATCAAGTGGCTGTGACAGACTTTCACCTGTGACATTTGTCCCATCAAGTGGCTGTGACAGACATTCACCAGGGACATTTGTCCCATCAAGTGGCTGTGACAGACATTCACCAGTGACATTTGTCCATCAAGTGGCTGTGACAGACATTCACACAGTGACATTTGTCCCATCAAGTGGCTGGTGACAGACTTTTAACTGGGACATTTGTCCCATCAAGTGGCTGTGACAGACTTTTAACTGTGACATTTGTCCCATCAAGTGGCTGTGACAGAGTTTCGTCTGTGATATTTGTCCCATCAGGTGGCTGTGACAGACATTCACCAGTGACATTTGTCCCATCAAGTGGCTGTGACAGACTTTTAACTGTCACATTTTTTCCCATCAAGTGGCTGTGACAGAGTTTCGTCTGTGATATTTGTCCCATCAAGTGGCTGTGACAGACATTCACCAGTGACATTTGTCCCATCAAGTGGCTGTGACAGACTTTTAACTGTCACATTTTTTCCCATCAAGTGGCTGTGACAGACTTTTAACTGTGACATTTGTCCCATCAAGTGACTGTGAGAGACATTCGCCTGTTACATTTGTCCCATCAAGTGGCTGTGACAGACTTTCACCTGTTACATGTCCCATCAAGTGGTTGTGACAGACTTTCACCTGTTACATGTGTCCCATCAAGTGGTTGTGACAGACTTTCACTTGTTACATGTGTCCCATCAAGTGGCTGTGACAGACTTTCACTTGTTACATGTGTCCCATCAAGTGGCTGTGACAGACTTTCACTTGTTACATGTGTCCCATCAAGTGGCTGTGACAGACTTTTAACTGTGACATTTGTCCCATCAAGTGGCTGTGACAGACTTTTAACTGTGACATTTGTCCCATCAAGTGGCTGTGACAGACTTTTAACTGTTACATGTGTCCCATCAAGTGGCTGTGACAGACATTCACCAGTGACATTTGTCCCATCAAGTGGCTGTGACAGACTTTCACCTGTTACATTTGTTCCATCAAGTGGCTGTGACAGACTTTTAACTGTGACATTTGTCCCATCAAGTGGCTGTGACAGACTTTTAACTGTGACATTTGTCCCATCAAGTGACTGTGACAGACATTTAACTGTGACATTTGTCCCATCAAGTGGCTGTGACAGAGTTTCGTCTGTGATATTTGTCCCATCAAGTCGCTGTGACAGACATTCACCAGTGACATTTGTCCCCATCAAGTCGCTGTGACAGACATTCACCAGTGACATTTGTCCCATCAAGTGGCTTGTGACAGACTTTTAACTGTGACATTTGTCCATCAAGTGGCTGTGACAGACTTTTAACTGTGACATTTGTCCCATCAAGTGGCTGTGACAGACTTTTTAACTGTTACATGTGTCCCATCAAGTGGCTGTGACAGACATTCACCAGTGACATTTGTCCCATCAAGTGGCCTTGTGACAGACTTTCACCTGTTACATTTGTCCCATCAAGTGGCTGTGACAGACTTTTAACTGTGACATTTGTCCCCATCAAGTGGCTGTGACAGACTTTTAACTGTGACATTTGTCCCATCAAGTGACTGTGACAGACATTTAACTGTGACATTTGTCCCATCAAGTGGCTGTGACAGAGTTTCGTCTGTGATATTTGTCCCATCAAGTGGCTGTGACAGACATTCACCAGTGACATTTGTCCCATCAAGTCGCTGTGACAGACATTCACCAGTGACATTTGTCCCATCAAGTGGCTGTGACAGACTTTTAACTGTGACATTTGTCCCATCAAGTGGCTGTGACAGACATTTAACTGTGACATTTGTCCCATCAAGTGGCTGTGACAGACTTTCACCTGTGACATTTGTCCCATCAAGTGGCTGTGACAGACATTCACCAGTGACATTTGTCCCATCAAGTGGCTGTGACAGACATTCACCAGTGACATTTGTCCCATCAAGTGGCTGTGACAGACATTCACCAGTGACATTTGTCCCATCAAGTGGCTGTGACAGACTTTTAACTGTGACATTTGTCCCATCAAGTGGCTGTGACAGACTTTTAACTGTGACATTTGTCCCATCAAGTGGCTGTGACAGAGTTTCGTCTGTGATATTTGTCCCATCAAGTGGCTGTGACAGACATTCACCAGTGACATTTGTCCCATCAAGTGGCTGTGACAGACTTTTAACTGTCACATTTTTTCCCATCAAGTGGCTGTGACAGACTTTTAACTGTGACATTTGTCCCATCAAGTGGCTGTGACAGAGTTTCGTCTGTGATATTTGTCCCATCAAGTCGCTGTGACAGACATTCACCAGTGACATTTGTCCCATCAAGTCGCTGTGACAGATATTCACCAGTGACATTTGTCCCATCAAGTGGCTGTGACAGACTTTTAACTGTGACATTTGTCCCATCAAGTGGCTGTGACAGAGTTTCGTCTGTGATATTTGTCCCATCAAGTGGCTGTGACAGACATTCACCAGTGACATTTATCCCATCAAGTGGCTGTGACAGACTAACAGATTTTCACCTGTTACATGTCCCATCAAGTGGCTGTGACAGAGTTTCGTCTGTGATATTTGTCCCATCAAGTGGCTGTGACAGACATTCACCAGTGACATTTGTCCCATCAAGTGGCTGTGACAGACTTACAGATTTTCACCTGTTACATGTCCCATCAAGTGGTTGTGACAGACTTTCACCTGTTACATGTGTCCCATCAAGTGGCTGTGACAGACTTTCACCTGTTACATGTGTCCCATCAAGTGGCTGTGACAGACTTTCACCTGTTACATGTGTCCCATCCAGGGAGTCTCCGTGGCGAATGGTTGCGCCGCTTTCTTCACATTTCAAAGATTGTAGGTTCTATCCCGACCTACGTCATTCGATTCACGAGTGCAGTTTACCCGGAGACTCCTGGGGGTCGTCTCTTGTGTTCGTGCTTTGTGCGAGGCTTTCCTGAGGAAAGAGACAAAATCCGACGGAATGAAGACAATCCTCTTGTCATTTTAAAATACTTTTTTTAAAATGTCACTATCAGGTGTTGCAGTCCTCCTGTGCTACATCTGTAATGCCTGTGTGTTTGGCGCCTGCCTGACGCTCCACGCACGTCGCGTGTATGCCAGCAGGCATTCTATCACCTTCCGCAAGGCCAGGTCACGGAAGCAACTAAAGAAGGACGGAGCATCATGCTGTAGAATTCATCTGTGTGGGGGTGAGATACCGATAACTTCCGATGCTGACCAGAGTGTGTGCGAGTGGGGACCAAGAAAAGTGTTGGTCAGGTGAGTACCTTACTATTAGTTCACCTCCTCTTGCTCCTTCTTTTTTTCTTCTGTCTTGATTTCTATCTTTCTTCTTTTTGCTTTTTTTCCTTACTTCTTTTTTTTTTATTTTTAATTTCTTCTGCCTTCTATTTCTTCTTTATTTTTCTTTCGTCTTTTCCATATTTCCCTGTTTGTCTATTATTTTCTTATTTCCTATTTTTTTTTAATTGGAACGTCTTTCTCGTCTTCATTATCATCCTTCTGTTCTTCTTCGACTTCATCAAACTCTCCCTCCGTTACATTTAAGACCTCTAATGAAGTCTGGTCTCACGGCCATGCAGGCCAAGCCCTGTATAGGCCAGTTCCTGCTGGGTTGATATTTTCTCTACGGTGTGAGCTAACCACTCACACACCAACCATCTGGAGTCGCCTATGACGACATGCCCAGGCGGCCTACAGTGTGGCTATTCTCTGCTTCCCCGCGAGGCAACTGTAACACACGGGTAATATGCAGACTATTAGAGATTTCTTTTTTATTCTTTTTGAGCTCGCTCGCTTTGAACTCGACCGTAGTCCATACACAATAATTCTATTAGCACTGAACAGTGTCTCTCACCATGAGGCGAACTCACTCAGACTTTAGCGATGTTTGAAATTAACTCTCCCAAGTCAAGGGCGAGAAGTCAACATTTTAGTCCAGCTGACTGGTATAGGGTTTGGACCCCCTACCTCAGCATCAGCACACCGAATGTTTACGAACGAGCGCTCTTGTCCTCGGCCATAGTGACTTCTGAGATATTATTTCCTATTTGTGTTTAGTTCGAGGAGCGGCTGGCCGAGTGGCTAGAACGCCGGATTCTCCTTCGTGAGACCCAGGTTCGAATCCTCGGTAAGATGTGGGATTTTTTTCTGTCGGGGGCAAAAAGAAAATTCTAACCTGCACAGTTCGCGGCGACCTCACTAGCCAGGCGGCCTTAATTCCTCAGGCTCAAAGACCCCCCCCCCCCTCCCCCTGCCATACACCGCAAGGTACTATATTGGCAGTAAATGACAGTTTGACAGTTGTGTTTAGTTCTGGCCAGGATTGTAATACAGAGTACCTTGTAATGTATCATTAAATTTAACGAATGTTTAGTAACCACATTCAAGGCAGCGTAAAATTTACATACGAAAACAAAGACTCTTCATTATTAGAAGGCGTTCACTATCAGGGCTGTACATAGGTAGGCGTGATCGACTGGGTTAACGTGTTCGCGCATAACTCATTCAGTGCCAGACAAATAGATTTGGACAAGACATGGTACACAGTCAAATGAACAAGTATTAGAATGTAATTTTCGTTTACTGAGCATTGAAATTGCGGAAGATACACGAAACAAAACAAATAACATGCTGACCCTAGTATAGCGATATACCGTCCTTGTGTACAAGTGGGAGGGCAGATTTGGCCTTATATTGTCCTTTGGCACTGAATTACTTAAGTATTCTCAGGTGACCTCTTTGGTTTGGGTTCGATCCCCACAGCGGTCAGCTGGACTTGAATGTTGACTTGTTGTCCATGACTTGGGGATGTAAATTACAAGTGCCTCATAAGTCGAAGTGGGTTCACCTAATGGTGGATAACACTAGTAATAGAGAAAGCTAACCCTTACACAAAATTCATCCAGTGCACTCACTATTAATAGCAGCAGCTACATGCCTGTGGACTACTAAAAACCAAAAGGGAGTGGATCTTAAAATAACTACTACAACTACTACAACCTATCCCAGGCAATCCTAACATCGGCGGGTTGAGTGGTCTCGGGGTAAGGTGTCCGCATCGAGTGCTGGAGGTCCCGGGTTCAAGCCCTAAACCATTCAGTTGAACTTCAAGGCAATGTTAACTTATCGTTCAGAAAGAAATGGCAAACTGCAGAATGTAATATAGTTTAGAAAATCAACCTGGAGTTGGAGTTGATAGCAATGCAACTTTTTTCATATATATATATATATATACTTCAAAATCTTCATCTGTTTGGTTTCATCACTTCTTGCATGTCAGACTGCTACTGTGGAATCCGATGAGATACCTCACCCTGGTGGCGTTCGCCGGATACCTGGCCGTGGCCATCTGGGGTTGTACTAAGCTGAAACAAGGATTGGAACTGAAGAATTTGGCACCCCAGACATCTTACTTCTACAAGTTTCAGGTAGCTGTTTTTATTCCATAGCAGTTGAATGTGTCAAGATAATGCAAAGTGCTTATTTATAGACGAGAAAACGAACCAGGAAATTAGTCGTTAGTTGCGGTTCCAACTTAGCCGCAATGGGTCACCTCATAATATCTGTTCCTGTGCCAGTGAATATCACACATAACGCTCCTCACCGTTGCATGTGAAAAGTGGAACAGACAACAGCCCCGCCAAACCAACAGCGCGCCCAGGCATACACAAGAAGACCTACCGTTGCACATTCATTACTGAATAAGACACAACGAGATAGTTGAGCAACCGGCCGGTCGCCATTTTTCTAAACAAGCATTTCACAATACAAACAACCGCGGATAGATGTAGAAGCATTTCACATGAAATCTACAGTTCACAGTGTCGCTCCAGTAGCTTGGCAACGGAACCATGCACTACCAGTCCAACAGGAGGAAAAAACACAAATCGGTCGCAGCTGAGCTTCGAACGCCTGGTACCCGGCTCACGAACCACGTTCGCAAGCCTTTAGCCACGGAGCCAGCTAGTTGTATAATACGTGCATATAAATGTAGTGAGTTACATCAAAATAGCTGTATGAGGCCAGTGTATATGTGTAGTGGGATACATCAAACTAGTTGTATGAGGCGTGTGTAAATATGTAGTGGAATACATCAAACTAGTTGTATGAAGCGCGTGTAAATGTGTAGAGGAGTACATTAAAGCGATGCCATGAGACGTGTGTAAATGAGTAAGGTAGTACATCTGGGTGGCGTTTGAAGTGTTTGTAAATGTGGAGCTAATGAAGCTTGAATTATGATGCTTGTAAAAATATAAAGTTTTAAAGTCTAGAAGAGCGACTTCATTGCAGTGTGTTTCACCTCAGCTGGTGCTGTCTCTCTCCGAAGAAGGGAAAGCCTCTTGCCGGGAGCATCGCCCAAAGCCCGAAGTCCGAAGCTCCAGCGATGGCTTCCAGTAGTCTCCAGACAAATTGCACTCGTAGTCTGAACGACATAGCCTGGTGATCAAACCCACGGCCTTCAGTGCATTCAGCAAGTGGTTTAACCACTTCTCCACGGAGACCACTCCGATAATATGAATGTGAGCACCGGCAGCTAGTTGTTGATCGCTTGTGAAAAGTTTGTTGTTACATGCATGACATTGACATTGGCACCTTGCCGTTTTGACAGACGAGTTTCTTACATTGTGCTCCAAAAAGGCATAATAATTACAACCCATGCAACTGATCAGACCAATTCGCGCTGTTTACGTTCGTCAACAATGTATGCATGTGAAAACATCGTCATTTTCACCATCATGCAGTATCTTAGTCTCACTCGCTCAGTGTGTGACCTATCTGCAATTATTTTCTCCGTTGTCTTTATTCCATTTCTGATATTTGCCCTCCATGCAACACGTTCAGCGGCGACTTGCTCCCAATGTGCGTTATCAATGCCTGTATCAATCATGTCCCGCTTACACACATCTTTGTATCGTAGTAGAGGCCGACCCCGAGATCTCTTACCCATCTGTAATTCACCAAAAAAGATGTTCTTTGGTATTCTACCATCATCCATCCTCCTGATGTGTCCTATCTGAGTCTACGAAGACTGAGCATGGAACAAACCGTCACACAACCTGATCTTTCCAATACTTCAGTATTTGTGATTTTGTCTTGCCACTTAATACCAAGTATTCTTAGCAGAAACCGCATTTGGAAGTTGTTTAAATGTTTTTCTTGGTGTGAGTAAGTTGACCAGGTTCACTGCCATAAAGAAGAGTACCAAGGACACAGGCTTGGTAGACAAGGACTTTTGTTTTGGCAGTAAGCTTCCTGTTCTCCCAAACTCTTTTTTTTAACCTGTTCAGTGTTGTTGCTGCCTTACCAGTCCTGATAGTGATTTCCTAATTTAGTGATAACTTGCTATTTACCTCTGATCCTAGATATGTAAAATGGTCTACTATCTCCAGCTCGGAGTCGTCAGTAAAGATTGATATTACCCCATGTGCACCTTGTGACATAATATGTGTCTTCCTTTTGCTAATTGTTAAACCAAATTCAGAACAAGCATTAGAGAATGCAGATAGTAAACGTTGTAATTCTTCCTTAGAGTGGGTCGTAATTGCAGCATCATCTGCAAAAAGCAACTCTCTGATCAGTACTTTCCTAATTTTGGTCTTGGACTTCAATTTCTGAGCATTGTAGAGGCCGCCATCTGCGCATGTGTTACATACATCAAGCTACGGTAATATGTCGTATGTTCAAATGTTGTATGGAGGTTAGCATGACCGAATGGTAAAGAGCGCTCGTTCTTAAACATCCGGTGTGTTGATGCTGAGGTAGGGGGTTCATCCCCTACACCGGTCAGTTGGACTAAAATGTTGACTTCTCGTCAATGACTTGGGAACTTAAATTACCAGTACTTCTGAAGTCGGAGTGGGTTCTCCCAATGGCGAGGGACACTGGTAATAGGGAAAGCTAATACACGCGGAATATTCAGTCCAGTGCTACTAGTAGTGGCGTGTATGGACTACGCTGGAGTTCAAAGCAAGTGAGCGCCAAAACAAAATGTGGTATTGAACATCAAGCTTGTAAATGTGTAACACGGTACGTACAGTCCAAGTGTTAAAGCATTTGCAAATGATAATGAGTGTTACAAATTATCTAACGGAATGGTTACACTCTACCGTTTATTTATACACGCAGTCTTGGGATGATGAAGACTTTGGGACGAAGCTACCTATCAGTTTTGTGACAACTACAGTAAAGGACTACACCAAGAATGAAACATTACAGGTATATATACTAAGCTGAAGGTAGTTAGTTATACTATGTTGAGATAACCAACTCTTGGTGTAAATATATACAGTTATTATATGTTGAGATAACTCACTCATGATGTAGTCAAGCTGAAAAACAGCTGATGGCTCTAGAAATGTGGTTTCTGAGGAAAATGCTAAGAATACCATGGACAGCCAGAAAGACCAATGAACAAGTCCTTCAAGAAACAAGGCACAGTGGATAAGGCACAGAACAGCAGAGTAGGCTGGTCCTTCATGGTTTGTGCCCCGGCAGTGCTTTCTCCTCCTCGGTGATAAAGGTACTCTTTGGCATTTTCTTCCAGAAGATGCCCGTTTCATCGCAATTAAAGACGTGTTGTGGAAAGTAGTTTTCCTCTTTGATGATCTTATCAAATTTCACCTTGAACGTTTCTGCTTCTTTCTCGTTAGAACTTGCAGCCTCTCCGTGCCTAATTACACTATGAATGCCACTCCTCTTTTTTGAACTTTTCAAACTAGCCACTGTTGGATTTAAAATCGTCAGTCACTGCACTTGTACCAAGCAATTTCGACATTAAGTCACTGTGCAACAGCTTCGCCTTTTCACATATTATTTCCTCACTAACATCGTCTCCTGCAAGTTGCTTTTCATTGATCCAGATCAAGAGAAGATTTTCAACTTTCTCTAAACTTTGAGGTCTTTGCTTCTGCAGCTTAGTTACGCCTTTAGCAACATCAACTGATTTGAGTAACTCTTTGTTCTTTAAGATGATGGAGATAGTTGATTTGGCCATGCTGCACTCATGAGCGATGTCACACACACGAACACCATTTTCATGTTTCATAATTTGTTCCTTCTTTATCTCCACTGTTATACGTTTCTGCTTCCTAGCAACACCACTACCGTTCGAATTCATAATTGATGGGGCTAAAAAGGAAAATAAGGAAAGAGATAAATTGAACACAGTGCCACTGCTAAGAAATCTTTTACTGCTGTGTAGTAAGTCCAATGAAAGCGAGGCTGTGCACGCGTGCAAAACTAGGCTACTAGGCTAGCACTAAGCGATGTTGGTACTGTGTGGCCTTCGTTTGTACTGTACGCAATCGTTCGTCTCCAATGTTAAACATTGCTCTCTCTCTCTCTGTCTCTCTCTCTCTTTCTCTCTCTCTCTCTCTCTCTCTCTCTCTCTCTCTCTCTCTCTCTCTCTCTCTCTCTCTCTCTCTCTCTCTCTCTCTCTCTCTCTCGCTTTTGTTCGTAACCCGAGGCACTGTTCGTTACCCGAGACAAAAAATGTCGAAGTTATTGTTCGTAACCCAAATTGTTCGTAACCTAAGGCGTTCGTAACCCGAGGTACCACTGTATTGACAATGAACATGATAAAACAGGCTCGGGCTTCAGTGCGATCCAAGTCGATGATTGACTGACTTTTAAGAAGTTTGGACGGCATGAAAGGTTTCAGAGGTAGCGTTCGTTATGTAGAAACACATTCTACGAGTTTTGTTTGTTTGTTTATTTGTTTGTTTGTTTATTTGTTTGTTTGTTTGTTTGTTTTTTGCGTTCATACGCTTTGAACTCAATCGTAGTCCACACACGTGTCACTACTTCTAGTGCATTGGTCTGATTTTTGCGTGTGAGCTAGCGTTCCCAGTTACCAGTTTCCCTCGCCATCAGGTGAACCCACTCCTACTTCTGAGGCACTTATAATTTACGTCCCCAACCTAGTCAAGCTCGAGAAATCAATATTTTAGCCCAACTGACCTGTGTAGGGGTTGAAGCCGCTACCTAGGCATCAGCAGACGGGACGTTTAAGAGTGTACTCTTTTATCCATTCGGCCACTCTGACCTCTAAAGTAAAGTTAACATGCCTGTTCTGCTTAGTACGTAGCTGATGGTGGAAATACGCGCTGCTTGTGATCTTCTTGGCAATTTTACGTGCAGCAGTTTGTTACTGCTTTCTGAATGGCCGACGCTTATACTGATGTGAAAATTAATGCATAGCGATCTCTTCCCAAATCCCCTACGGTTGACATCGAACCTGCGTTCACTATCCATAAGCCACAGAGGCCGACGAATATAATGTGTGTAATTTATAATATCTTCTACTTGTCTAATACAACTCACAGGAAATGAAGCAGTTGATAGCCAAGGCACAAGAAGATCCATTCATCACTCCCAATATCAGCATGTGCTGGCTGACGAGGCTGGCAGGCACGGGTTTGTACAACACAACCAGCCAAGACGGGTTTTACTCCGGTTTGCTACAGTTTCTTCATCTGAATCCGTACTTTAAAAATGACTTGGTCGTTGAAATGAATTCGAAAGAAGTTGCTGCCTCTCGATGTCATGTGTATTCTCGCAAGGTGTGTAACTAATACTGAATGTGTACAGAACCTATTTTAACGTCATGAGGCATATTGAGTATAGTATTAGTAAAGTAAAGTAAATTCAAGTAAAGTAAAGTAAAGTAAAGCAAAGTAAAGTAAAGTACTATCGTACACATCTTTCGGTGCTGGAGTACTAAGTAAAGTAAAGTAAAGTAAAGTACCATCGTACGCATCTTAAGGTGCTGGGGTACTAGGTAAAGTAAAGTAAAGTAAAGTACTCGTGTACATACCTTCTTTTTCCGGAGTACTGAGTATGTGATAAAATGTAATTTAATTAAATATAAAGGGCCTTTTTACTCGTTTAAAGTCAAGGTGGGCCCAGTGTGCTAGAGAGTTCGTGCCCTGTGCTGAGTTTCCGTATGTGATTTTTTTTTTTTTTGCATATTCTTTTTTACAGGACGTCGCTGTCAACATCAGCATTTTTCAGCTGATTGTTGATTTCTTGGCAAGATTACGCTCAGTAGTTTGACAGTGCTTTCTAAGCGGCCGGCTCACATACCCCATAAGTTACCGACGCGATTCGAACCACTGCTGATTCTCACCGTCGTCACCTTACTTGCGAGAGTATACGAGATTACGGAGAAAAGTCGCTAACTTCTAGGCCAGGAAGCCGGCGTATGTGATCTACAGGAGGATATTAAAGCACAAATTGAGATGTCCGTGTCCAATAATTTATTTTTTTTTAAAGTTACATATGGCATTATACAAAACCCTCATTGTTGTAATTTCTTTGTAGATTCCAGTTTTATATTATTTTGCAGTACTTCTCCTGCTCTTCTTGGAATGTAGTATAGAGTTAGTTAGTTAGCTAGTTAGTTAGTTAGTTAGTTAGTTAGTTAGTTAGTTAGTTAGTAAGTTAGTTAGTTAGTTGGTTGGTTGGTTGGTCGGTCGGTCAGTCAGTCAGTCAGTCAGTCAGTCAGTCAGTTAGTTAGTCAGTCAGTCAGTTAGTTAGTTAGTCAGTCAGTTAGTTAGTTAGTCAGTTAGTTAGTTAGTTAGTTAGTTAGTTAGTTAGTCAGTACAGTTAGTCAGTCAGTCAGTAAGTCAGTCAGTCAGTCAGTCAGTCAGGTGTTGGTTGGTTGTTGGTTGGTTGGTTGGTTGGTTGGTTGGTTGGTTGGTTAGTTAGTTAGTTAGTTAGTTAGTTTGTTAGTTAGTTAGTTAGTTAGTTGCATGTCCTTTACAGGACGTTGCAGTCAACACCAGCATTTTTTGCTGTTGTGATCTCTTGGCAAGTTTACGATCAGTAGTTTGCCATTGCTTTTTGAACGACCGGCACCCATACCATTTCGTAAAAACCAATGCAACGCAGCCTGGTGACAAACAACACGCAGCTGTTTTGAACGCGGGTATATGAGATCACGAACTGCGTCCGTAACATCTTCGCCCGCAGCCGCCACTATCGGGGTTTTTGTGTGCATATCCTATTTACAGGACATCGCTGTCAACACCAGCATTTTACAGCTGTTGTTGATATCTTGGCAAGTTTTGCGCTCAGTAGTTTGCCATTGTTTTCTGAACGACCGGCTCCCATTCCAACACCTTAAAACCCCAGCGCGACACGGTCTGCTGCCAAATCGGTCGCCGCTGTGTTTCGAAAGCGAGGTAAGTGGCTCACAAATCGCGTTCGCAAGCCTTTGGCCAAGGAGGGCGACAGTATAGCCTTTTTTTTCTTCCGCGTTTCCATCCTGTTTCAGGATATTGCGGTCAACATCAGCATCTTTCAATTGTATGTTGATTCCTAGGCTAGATTACGCTCATCAGCACGCCACGACTTTCTGAGCGACCGGCTCCATACTCTCATAAGTCACTGGCGCGACTCGAACTGCTAAATAAATGTATTTATAGTGTCCAATTCTCGTGCGCTCACGTCAACCACGAGAGTATTCGGGGTTACGGAGAAAGCTGTTAACTCCTCGGCCAGGGAGCTGGCAGTATAGCCTTAACTCACATTAAATTGATTGCTTGTGGGAGTGGTCTTTCGTATTGACCTTTCCTTCCAAATCCTACTTATGACAGTTAACGGCGTCCACTGATCAAGCCGATCTAATGTCTCGCATGCGCCAAGTTGCAGATGACTCACCCGTCGGCGTGTTTGCCTTCCATGCAGCCTTTGTCATCTTTGAGCAGTTCCTGGTCATCGTACCCGACACGCTTCAGACGGTGGGCGTGACCATTGCAGGTAATATACCTGGTTCCGTGCGTGTAAGGGCGTTTGATGTACATGGTGTCATTGTTTATAAGTGTGTTTATTCGTATGGATATATGATGTCATCGTCTATATGTATACGGTGTCATTGTTTATATGTCATATGGTTTCATTGTTTATATTTATATATGGTGTCATTGTTTATATGTATATATGGTGTCATTGTTTATATGTATGTATGGTGTCATTGTTTATATGTATGTATGTATGGTGTCATTGTTTATATTTATATATGGTGTCATTGTTTATATGTATGTATGATGTCATTGTTTATATGTATATATGGTGTCATTGTTTATATGTATATATGGTGTCATTGTTTATATGTATATATGTATGGTGTCATTGTTTATATGTATATATGGTGTCATTGTTTATATGTATGTATGGTGTCATTGTTTATATGTATGTATGTATGGTGTCATTGTGTATATGTATATATGGTGTCATTGTTTATATGTATGTATGATGTCATTGTTTATATGTATGTATATATGGTGTCATTGTTTATATGTATATATGGTGTCATTGTTTATATGTATATATGGTGTCATTGTTTATATTTATATATGGTGTCATTGTTTATATGTATGTATGTATGGTGTCATTGTTTATATGTATATATGGTGTCATTGTTTATATGTATGTATGGTGTCATTGTTTATATGTATGTATGTATGGTGTCATTGTTTATATGTATATATGGTGTCATTGTTTATATGTATGTATGGTGTCATTGTTTATATGTATATATGGTGTCATTATTTATATGTATGTATGGTATCATTGTTTATATGTATGTATGGTGTCATTGTTTATATGTATATATGGTGTCATTGTTTATATGTATGTATGGTGTCATTGTTTATATGTATATATGGTGTCATTGTTTATATTTATATACGGTGTCATTGTTTATATGTATATATGGTGTCATTGTTTATATGTATGTAAGGTGTCACTTCTTACATGTATGTATGGTGCCATTGTTTATATGTATGAATTGTGTCATTGTTTATATGTATGTATGGTGCCATTGTTTATATGTGTGTAAGGTGTCATTGTTTATATGTATGTATGGTGTAACTGTTTATATGTATTTATAGTGTCATTGTTTATATGTACATATGTTCATCATCAGCAGCATCTTCCAGTGACTAGTCCTGTACAATAGTTTGCCACTATAACAGTGTTGTTGTTTTCAGTTCTATCTAGTTCTGTGTTCTCTATAATTTATTGACTACTTATTTTGCGTTCTCTCGTGTTGAACTCAAGCATAGCCCATATACGTGCTACTACTACCTCAAGTAGTTGCTACTGCTGGGGACTGCACTGCACTGATGTTTGCGTGTGAATTAGCTTTCCCTATTTAACATTGTCCCTCGCCATCACGCGAATCCACTTCGACTTATGAGGTACTTGTAATTTACATCCCCAAGTCGAGGACGAGAAGTCAACATTTTAGTCCAGCTGACCGGTGTAGGGGTTGAACCCCCTACCTCGGCATCAGCACACCGGAAGTTTAAGAGAGCGATCTTATCCATTCTACCATTTTGTCCTCCATTTGACTACTATAGTGTATAGTTTTCGGGGATCTGTAAAGAAAATAGTCTGTCCTTGCTTTCCTTAATGGCAGTCACTTTGCTGTTCGGTGACCGTCGCCATTGTCTCTATCAAGAGATGCTCTTCCTACCGTCACGAACGTGACACCTTAACTAATAACTTCCTGTATGTTGCTCTGGAGCTCAGTCCACCAAATGCTCATATATACTCTGATGATCTAGCAGGTCTATTGCAGTACTAACTAACTAACTAACTAACTAACTAACCAACTAACTAACTAACTAACTAACTAACTAACTAACTAACTAATTAACTCTCTCTCTCTCTCTCTCGATCTCTCTCTATCTCTCTCTCTCTCTCTCTCTCTCTCTCTCTCTCTCTCTCTCTCTCTCTCTCTCTCTCTCTCTCTCTCTCTCATCAACGACCCGTCGAAAAGTTTCTGGATTCCTGCCAGTTTATGTCACGAAGCCTCATGCCAAGATAACTGCAACGTCCTGTGTCCATCTTCGTGCTGATCGACCCATGTCTTTCATCACTGTTCTGTCCAAGGCACTGTGGCATTTAATATGGCCAAATTATTTCAGATTATGAGACATGACGCATTTTATGACCCAGTTTTCATAGAGGTTCAGATCTTGTAGAATGCCGGCGTTTTTCTTCTTTAGTCCACGCTATTATAAGAACTTTCAGTAGCCTATAAGTTTAAAAGCCCTGATTTTTTTTTTTTTTTTTTGGGGGGGGGGGGGGGGGGGGGGGGGAGTCCGATATCCGACGGTATGGATTAATTCATGTATTGATTTCGTTCCGTGCCATGATAGAAGACTGTCAAGAATTTTCTCACACTGTCTTCCTCTATCTTCCTTTTCATAAATCTATCCGGTTGTCACAACATATTCCAGTTTTTGTCTTCTCATAATGTGGCCAAAACATGATGACTGTCTCTTTCTTATGTTTCTGTTAAGTTTTCTTTGCGACTTAGCCTTCCTCAAAATGTCCAAATTGCTCATTTTGGCTGTCCAATAAATTTTCAGCATTCTTCTATAAAACCACATTTCGAAGGCTCCAGAGGATTTTTCCCGCCTGTTTACTAAGTGTCTAGGATTCACAGCCGTATATTAAAACTGTCTATGCTGTCCTTGTAAGCAATGGTCTGCTTTTTCTTTCAACATCTCACCGGGTCTGCCTTTAATTACTTTCAGTGGTATTAACAAAAAACGGTAATTAGTGCCTTCAAAATAATGATAATAATTCGTAACTTAGAAAGATGACATGAACTTGAAACTATACAGCTCGGTGATATGAGAAAAGTGTGCCTTGTCAAACTTAGAAGAAAGCTGAATATAGCTTAAGCCGCTAAAGAAATTCGCATAAAGAGGTAATTGAAAGCCATCACCACATCCGGTGGTATGGCCTTTTGTCGAAAAAAAAACAGAGGAAGTGCCACAGATGAAGTCTCATCACAAGCAGCAATTAACAGGAGAATGAGAAGAAGAAGAGGAATAAGAAGAAGAAGAATATTGAGGAAGAGAAGGGAAAGGAAGAATATAAGGGGAAGAAGGAAGGAAAAGGGGTCAGAAGGACGACGGTGGCGGCGACGACGACAATAAAGAAGCTGCTACTTTGTTTCATAATATGCCAGTAGCGGCTTCTCAGCACCCACTTCGGGCAGACAATTGCAGGTCTGTTATTCAAGGATTATTGCAATATGTATCCTGTCGTCAGTGTCTGTCTCCCTCTTTCCTTCGTCGTCATCATCATCATCATTGTCATCTAGTTTGTCTTCTGCTGCTTATTATTGCCACTCGTATTACCTGAGATAGAGACTGAGGATTTTGACTGCGAACGCGGTGTGTAAATATATGTGACATGGCGTAATCTCTGGTGTGAACATTAAATATGTGTATTTGAAGTGATGAACGAACGAACAGACTTTATATTCAACTGGTTAAGAATTGGGCAAATAGGCCCGTCTAACATTCTGCCCTTCTTTCACTCTTCCAATACATTATTTCATCCATACATCACTTGAGGCTAACAGAGAACAACAACATTTTAGAAGATATGTTTTGTAGTATACATTCTTTTCCCCAATTATCTATTTCTACAGTTATGTTTGTTGCAACGTGCATCTTCTTGCCACATCCACTGATGGTCGTTATTGTGACGGTGCAGGTGTTCATGATCGTCGTGGGCATATTTGGGTTCATGGCTCACTGGGATCTCACACTGAGTTCCATCACCATGATTGAGCTTATCATGAGTGTTGGGTTCTCTGTTGACTTCTGGTAAGGCAGCCATGTTTGTCATTAACCAAACATATTAAGTAATCATTTATCTGTTTGTATGATTGAATTCTTATCATTAATGCTCACTGGAAAAACGACTCTTACATGTTACTAAGAATCGAATGTTAACTTACACCTGTGAAACGATTAGGTAACAAGATGGAGAATATTATGACGTAGCATAAATGTGGCGTTACAGAAAAATTTAACAAATACCACTTAAGGTCAAAATGAGCGATGCAATGGGTTGGAAAAGATCAAGACACAAAAGGAACTCAATCAATCAATCTATCGTGTGTCATGTCGGAAAGCGTGGGCGGTCATGACTCGCCATTTCACTCGATCACCAGAGTCGTGGAGCAGCTCACTGTTCCTGTCTCGACCATGCCATATGGCCAAGCCATCCAGGTATTTACTTTTCGATCTTCCCCTTGGTCTGTTGGAATAGACTAGTGCACATTGGGAGCTAGTCTCGGGTGTCTTAAAAGAGACGACAACAGAAAGTGAACTAGTCAAGAATGTTTTAGAAGAGACCATGAAACAAAGGGAACTAATCAAAAATAAATTGGAAGCGACCATGAATCAAAGGGAACTAGTCAAACATGTCTCGGAAGAGACGAGGATACAAAGCGAATTGTCAAGGGTGTCTTAGAAGAAACCACGGCACAAATGAAGGATGCCGTATAAAAGATCATGATACAGAATATGCTAGTCAAAGATGGCTTGGAAGATATCACAGCACAAAGAGAACCTCGTCAAGAATATCTTTGAAGACAATGCGACACAAAGGGAACTAGACAATGTCTTGGAAGAGAAAACTAGACAAGGATGCTTTTAAAGAGAAGACGACACAAAGGGAGCTAGTTAATGATGTATAGGAAGAGACAACGACACAAAGGAAACCAGTCAAGATTGCCTGTAAAGCTAACACGACCTAAAGGAAGCCAGACAATGATGTCTGTAAAGCTAACACGACCCAAAGGAAACCAGACAATGATGTCTGTAAAGATAATACGACCAAAAGGAAACCAGACAATGATACCTGTAAAGATATCACGACCAAAAGGAAACCAGACATTTTAGTCTGGGTCAACCTGGGATCCCTCGTCAATTGTTAAACATCCGCCTCGATGTCGGTTTAAACCCGTGATCACTGGGCCGGAAGGCAAGCTAATATTGTTATACAACGTCGATCACTATTGCATAGCGATGACACTAAGGGGTTTACAGAAAACCAAAACCATCCAAACTCCTTAGCATATTCAGCTGTATCTATGGAAAAGAGTTCTTCGTGATTACATCTAGCCAGACGAATGCTATGGTTGTGAAATCTGGACAAGACTACGCGTGATGAAAACAACAACGTTGAAAGAAAATTTAGATGTGGTATTATTGAAAGAAAAATTACAAGAATCAAGCCGTTTTCAAAAATTGTTAATCAAATTAATACGTGAAAATATAACAGAACATAGAAAATTTCTTAAATTAAGCAAAGCAAAGAGCTCTCAGGGCACATCCTAAAATAAAATGAAACACTAAAAAGAGTACAGCAGAGGGAAAGAGGGAGTAGTCCAATGACAACGCTAGAAATTAAATCTTTACCAAACTTAGAATATTTAACTTGAACATTAAGTCACTACTGCCATATGGATCGGAAACAAGAGGAACAATTAAAACAATAACAATAAACTTCAAACAATCATCACAACTGGTACATGCGCAGAATAGAAGGCCTAAGAGTGGAAGTCAATAAGTAAGTCACAAATGGCTGTAGAACAATAACTAACTATGATAACAAATTGAAACCAGTTTGTTTTTATTCATAAATTGTCACTTTATTTCACAACACAATTTCCACCAACATTGATGCACTTATCCAATCCTGTTATCAGTCCTCTCAAATCGGCTGCATAGAACTGCGTGCTCTGTTTTCTAAACCACGTTTTCACTTCACATTCAGCTTCGGTGTCATTCGCGAAATGTCTCCCGCCAAGGTGGGTTGTCAATATTTATGCTGACAAATGTTTATTCCGTAAAGCGGTGCATAGCTGTGTAGAAAAATGTTACGAGAACGAGAATAAGTAAGTCACACAGTTCTGTAGGCTGACAGGTAAATTAAAACAAAGCACGCAGTTCTATGCAGCCGGTTTAGGAGGACTGATAAAAGGATGTGATAAGTGCATCAATGTTGGTGGAAATTATGTTGAGAAATAAAGGGATAATGTATGTATAAAAATAAACTGGTTTCAAGTTATCATATTTAGTTATTTTTCTACAGCCATTTGTGACTTACTTAACTTACCCTCGTAAAATGGTATGGCAGAATCACTAATGCGGGGCTTATGGAGAGAACTAAAATTCCCCCTCTGCTGTGTGTCCACCGTGACGAGGTAGAGGGGCTTGTGCGTCCCAATGACCCCAAGAGCTATGCCGACGGTAGCACAGCTACTGGTAGGGCCACCCATGTCGGACAGGTCAAGGGAGAGGGACCAGACGAAGAGACACACAAACCTGCTGCCTTGTAGGTAGACTGGGGACAGTCAAAGGCTAGGGAAAGCACCCCAAATACATGCTTGTTGAAATCGGATGTACTGAGCCACAGGCTTGACAAAGCAGTGCAACGTAAAACCTGCTGCCTTGTAGGTAGACTGGGGACAGTCAAAGGCTAGGGAAAGCATCCCGAATAAATGCTTGTCGAAATCGGATGTACTGAGCCACAGGCTTGACAAAGGAGTGCAACGTAACTTAATTCATGATGTCACAAATCAAAATTAATCGATATGGTGCTAATCCCGTGAAGTCCCATCAGGCGGTGATAGTGCCGGGCCCCCTGCCTCGAGGGGGTCCACCCATGACTACTGGTGGTCACCTTCCCCTGTGCTGTGGAGTCAAGGCACAGAGGAGTAGGTTAAGAGCTATTGACCAAATACCCCGGACACTCAACATACTACAGTGGAATGCCGAAGGAGTTTACAAGAAGAAAGACTCCCTAACACAGCGTCTTCATAAAGATAGAATAGATGTGGCATGCATTCAAGAGACACACCTCAACGCCAATCACAAATTCTCAGTCAGAGGATATCAGGCCACACGTTTCGACCGCAAAGGACACAAAGGAGGAGTTCTAATACTTACACGAAATACAATACCTTGCAGCGAAGTATCTGTGATCTCTGACAACCAAACGGAAATTATAGGTGTTGATATAATGATAAAGGACGTGAAAATAAGAATCTACAATCTGTATAGCCCAGCAGATAAGGACCTTACACTCTCAAACATGAAAAATAACTGACACAAACTGCATTATTGTCGGAGACTTTAATAGCCGTTCAGAAAGATGGGGATACCCAGATACTGACAAAAGAGGAGATGAATTGGAGGACTGGGAAATAGACTCAAATCTCCATCTACTCAACAAAGCGGATGACACACCGAGCTTCTACTCCAGAAGATGGCTTACCACTTCTACTCCAGACTTAGCTTTCTGCACAGGAGACATCCTCCACAAAATCGATCGCCATGTGCTGGACCAATTAGCAGGTAGTGACCACAGACCAATCAAGCTTGAAATGAATATGGAGTATGTTCCACAGGAGCAAAAGCCCTTGCCCCGCTGGAATTACAAACGAGCAGATTGGGACAGATTTGCCATACTAACAGACAAATATTGTGAAAACATAAATACACGATATGGCAACATAAAGCAAATGGTGGAAAGTCTAAACAGAGCGATAATACAGGCAGCCACTGAGTCCATTCCAAGAGGAGCGAGGAAAAATTACAAACCATACTGGACTGAAGAACTACAAAGTTTGGAGGACAAAGTTGAAGATGCCAGGAAGACAGCAGAGAGAGAACAAACAATTGAAGCAAACATCTCTCTCAAAGCCATCTCAGCAAAATATAAAAGAACAGTAAATCAAACAACAAGAGATTGTTGGAGGGAAAAAAACAGAAAACCTGAATTTTGACAGGGATGGAAACAAACTATGGAAACTAGTGAAAGCCATGAACAATGAAGGACCTAGAAACAAACAAATAACAATTAAACAAGGAAATGCCTTGCTTACAGGCAAAAAGGCTGCAAATGCACTAATGGAACACTATGCAAATGCAAACCACATTGATATTACAACCGAACAGAAGAAAGCAATCAAAGACAAACAGATACATCATAGAAATACAGAGACAGCAGCAGAATATATGATGGCAAATCTAACAATGGAAGAAATGGAACAGGCAATGAATACCCTAAAAAGATGAAATCACCAGGAAAGGATGGAATCACAAATGAAATGCTAATAGGACTAGGCACCAAGGCAAAGAAGAAACTACTAGCAGTCCTAAATAACAGCTGGAAGAGAGGAATAGTCCCACAGGCATGGAAGGAAGCTATACTAATACCAGTCCCAAAGAAAGGAAAAGACCTGGAAGAACCAAATGGCTATCGACCTATCAGTCTACTGAGCTGTGTAGGAAAATTAATGGAACGCATTATCAATGGCAGGCTAACATGGCATCTGGAAGAAAACAAACTCTTAACACCACACCAAGCAGGATTCAGAAAATACAGATCCACTGAAGATCAAATAACCTATATAGCTCAGGAAATAGAGGATGCCTTCCAAGAGAAAAAGCACACACTAGCAGTCTGGATAGATTTAGAAAAAGCATTTGATAAAGTATGGAAGGAAGGACTGAAAGTAAAACTGCAAAACATGCATGTTTGTGGAAAAATGTATAAATGGATCAGCCACTACCTTGAGAACAGAACTGCCAGGACAAAAGTACAAGGACAAACAAGCAAAATGATGCTGCTGGAGCAAGGTGTCCCCCAAGGAGGAGTTCTTTCACCAACATTATTCCTAGCATATATAAATGACATCACAGAAAATTTTCCAGCCAGAGTACACACATCCTCCTTTGCAGATGACCTAGCCATATGGACATCTGAAGAATATATTAGTACAGCTAACAGCAGAATACAGCAAGCCTTATTAGCGCTAGAGGACTGGTCAAAATCATGGCTAGTGAAGATAAGTGAGGAGAAAACAACATGCACAGTGTTCTCCCTCTCAAATAAAACTCAGCAACCTAAGCTGGTATTGAATGGAAAAATATTGCGCCATGAAGAAAATCCAAACTATCTAGGAGTCACCTTTGATCGTCGCCTGACATGGAAGACACAGGTTGAGAAAAATCGAACAAGAGCAAGGCAGAGAATGGCAATCATGAAAAAGCTTGCTGGTGCAACGTGGGGAGCAGATGAGAAAGTTCTCAAGAAGTTATATACTGGACGGGTGAGGCCAGTACTGGAATATGGCATTGCAGCTTGGGCAACAGCAGCTAAGTCAAACTTTAACAAAATAAGTAGAGTCCAAAACCAAGGAATGCGAATCATAACTGGAAGCCTGAAGACAACGCCTATTAATGAACTAGAAAAGATCACTTGTTTACAACCAATGCAGGATAGAAGAGATAGCAGAGCCCAGCAACAAGCAGAAAAATTTAGAAGATTGACAGACCACCCTATGTACAACAGATTTAATGGTTTTGGAAAGGGAAGACTGAAGCGTAGCAACTTTGTAGAAACTGCAAAACGAAGGATTAGGGCAGATCCTATACTTAACATATCAACAGTCAAGCCCATACACAATGCACACAACTTCTCAGCTTGGAGACAGCAGCAACTGCCTGAGATGATAGAAAACATTCCTGGTATTAAGAAAAAGAACACTCAGCATGAAACCGAAAGAAGAGAAATAACCCTAAATTACATAAAGAACATTACCCAAGCAGGAAATTGGACCCATGCATATACAGATGGATCAACCAAAAATTCAATAGAGAATGGAGGAGGAGGAATTCTCCTAAATTTAAAAAATGGAGTGAAAAAAACACATTCAATGGCAACTGGAAAATTGTCAAGTAACTTCAAAGCGGAGGTAGAGGCTTTGAAAACTGCAGCAGAAATGCTCCTGATGGAGGAAAATAAAGAGAAGCAAATAGCTATCTTCACAGATGCAAAGTCAGCTGTCTCAATACTCAAGAGCAATAACAGCACAGAACTAACTGACCTAAGAGCAGCACTCCATGGACTATGTCAGAAATCCAAAAAAGTTGTAATACAGTGGATCCCATCACATTGCAGTATACCTGGAAACGAAGAGGCTGACAGACTGGCAAAAGAGGGCGGACGACTACCACAGCCTGACATAGACATAACCTATAATGAGGCAAAGAGGTTGATAAAAAGCACTTATAGAACCAAATGGGAATCTGAGCATCCAGGCCATCAGAAGGATGATGCATATTACAAACTCGACCGAAGAGAACAAGTAGCAATCTTCAGACTCCGCACAGGACATAACAGGCTGAAATACCACTTGTTCAATAAACTAAAGATAGGAGATACTGATGAATGTAATTGTAGAACTGGAAAAATGACAGCAAAACATTTGCTGCAGGATTGCCCAACGTATGCAGAACAGAGAAAGATATTTTGGCCCACACCTGCTTCATTTGAGGACAAGCTCTATGGAGATATCAACAAGCTCAAGTTGACCGCAGCTTACTTTAACTACATACAGGTTGACATTTAAAGGTGCATGAAGACCCAGAGGCATGAAATGAAATATTGCTTGGATAGCAAATCCATTATGTGGAAAGTCCAAATCGAAAGCTCGCTGTGTGGGCTTCATAAAAGGTGGAAAAGTGTCCTAGTGGCACGAAATGGAATATTGCTTGATAGCAAATCCATTACGTGGAAAGTCCGAATCAAAAGCCCACTGTGTGGGCTTCATAAAAGGTGGAAAAGTGTCCTAGTGGCATGAAATGGAATATTGCTTGGATAGCAAATCCATTACGTGGAAAGTCCGAATCGAAAGCTCACTGTGTGGATGTCATCTGCAGACTGCATACTTCTGGTTTCCGGAAGAACAGCCTATGGTGAACGGAAGGCCCAATATACGGTAGTGAGGCTAAGCAGCCATGTGCAGGACGTGACGATTCCTTGGGTGAGCCCAGTACCAGAGCGCTATGTATCGGCTCTGCAAGTATGGAAGCCTCCTTGGATGGCGGGGAATGCCCATGGTCTGCCCCTGCCTTCCCTTGAGGGCTGACCAGGATCTTTGGCTGTTCTATATGGACCAGCTGGGATGGGGGATAACACCACAACAGTGAGAGTCAAACGTCCTAAGAAACCCCCGGGAAGGTTAACCCGGTCAACAAATGCCCACAGAAGTCGGATGTGTCGGCCTAACGGCGCAAGAACGCAGCTCTGCTGTAAACAGGCACAACGCAATCACATCCGGAAAAAAAACTCCGGATGAACGAAGAAGAAGAAGAAGAAGAACTAAAATTCCAGCCAATGGCGAGATGGGAAAAATACGCTCGCGCTGGGTAAGATACGCATTGAGAAAACCTGTTAAGACTTGTAGCGTAACTAGAAGGTTAGTTAGTTAGTTAGTTAGTTAGTTAGTTAGTTAGTCGCGGTTCCAACTTCACAGCAATGGATCATCCCCATTATGCTCCGTTCCTGTGCCAGTGAATATCACACAAAACGCTCCCCACTGCCCAATGTGAAAAGTGGAAAAGACAGGAGTCTCGACAAACAACAGCCCGCACAGATACACTGTGCATAATGCCGCCGCCAGAATGTCAACACAATAGTCCCCCACGAAACATCCAGTTTATCTCTGATGGAATCGGCAGTCATTTTCCCATCTGGATGTTTCCTAGATGTTCACCCACACAATCCACGAAAATACAGTTTATCGTCGATGGCAGTGGCAGTCAACCAGAAGCCCAGCAACCACGCATTTCTGCATAAGGCAAAAACCGGTCAACTCTGGGACATAGCCAGCTGCCATCGCTCCGAACACGCAGTCACGTTCCAAAAAACCTCGGGCAGATTCAAAAGCATTTCACACGAAACTCACAGCTCACAGTGTCGCGCCATGCACTCACTCAGTAGCAGGGCGACGGAAGGTTACTTCTGCGGAACTCACAGACCAAAAGAAACAGAGGGGGACTTTAAATCGTATGAATAGTATGGGGAGGACATGATACGAATTATAGGAAATAGCGAAAGATAAGAGAGGACTTGGTGTGAGTTAGGCGAGAGGCTGTGCTTGATTAGGAGAAATAAGACAGAAGATGTGAGCCGAATTAGCTCAATGGCCAGCCTGTCTGCATGCCGGTCTGGGAGTCACGTGTTCGAATTCCCATCGAGGCGAGGATGTTTTTTTTTTTTAAATTGTCCTGATAATTTTAATTGTCCTCCCAGGTCAACCCAACCTAAAATGGGTACCAGGACCTGTTCTGGAAAGTAAAGGCATACAACGTGTTATTGATCACATTACCCATCAAGTTCCGATTGGTCTATAGATTTGGAGCTAACACCCGATATTCAATGAACGCAAGGAGGTGTGCAGGGACATTCACATTAGTTTCACTTATGGTGAAGGATGATATGTAAAGGCGCTGATGGCCAGGGTCGAGGTTTACGCTGACCAAGACCTCTCTTCACGTCACTGCTAGACAGATACTAGTCTGGCTACTCAAATGAGGATCCGCCATGTTCTGTAAAGCCGGAAGAAGATTTCAACGTTGCAGGCTACGATATTGCAAGAGAATCACAGCAACTTTCCCACTGTGGTGATAGAGAATCAGCACCCTGTCTTGCACTCCTAGCATGTTAGGAATGAGTCTTGCCGTTTCCTTTTTTTTTTAAGTAGTGATGAGAGTTAAATCAAGACCAGACTTGAATTCTTCAAGTCGGGCAAGAATGTACAGCTCGAACCAACAATAATAACAATAACCGTGGGAGATAACATGAACTTAGCGTGCGTACAATTTAAACACTTCCTTTTCTTTGCACTGTGCCCATATCACCTGTGTCTTCTCTAGAGCAGTGGTTCTCACTCAACAGGTGGGGAATTCCTCCCCAGGGGGGAATTTTAGTGTTGGGTGGTGTCACGAGCTCGCCATGAGTTAACCAGATAACAATACCGACGTTTGCTTGGCGTATATTTTCTAGGCCACAACAGTCGTACTAACAAAGTAAACACAGCTGCACGGGATACATCGGGTCAGCCCATATACACATTTGGCGGTGAGTGAGAAGGAAGGGATAAAACGCGTTGGCAGTTCATAACAGTTAAAATCACATATAATTGGCCGCTCAGGATATGGAATGGTTCCGTTTGTCATCTATGGTTCCGGACATCAGACGAATGGAGGTTTTGACTGTCAGCACATGACAGAAAGTTGAGGGTGCTATTGAAAACAGTGGAACACCTGCCGGACAACGTCACGTGCACAATGTAAGCTTGTTTGGAAAACCATGATTGGCAGCTTGGTATCGAAACTCTTTGTTGGAACTCGACAGTAGTTCTCTAGATTGTTTTGGATGTCAGAACCAGTGATGACAAATCTAACATGGAGGGAGCCCGAGGGAGGATGGATCCCTGACAGGGGATGATCTGCCAATGTGCCACCTGTGTGGGGGAATAAAGGATAACGTCACGTGGCCAACTTTGGTAGTTTGCCATATAAACCCGAGTTGGGACCAACTAGGGGGACTTGAAAATGCTCTAGTCGGAGTGCCAGGGCACTGCAGTGCTTAGTGGAAATAATATCTACCGTGTGTTAATTAGTGACTTAATTTTACACGTGCCTATAATGGCAGATGTAGATATGATTGATAGGACTGCAGTAGTGCCATTTAAGGTATAACCTAGTATAATATTAGTTCTAATTAATATAGACTGTGGCCTTGTTAAACTATAGTGTGATGATTAGCACTGTTAGTGGAAACTAGTTAGAGTAGAATAGTGATATTAACTCTGCTAGTTAAGAATAGATTAGTGAAGTGTTGATAAGCTTTACTAGTTGAGAATTGAGTAATGAGGGATAATTGGGATCTTCCCGTAGGTGTCCCTGGTGGGCGGGGTTCCGCATTCTGTTTGCTGATTTTTTCTTTGTCATAGCCTGATTCGGCTCTAGGTGGGTAGCTAATCTGCTCTATGACTAAGTCTAGTTAGCTAAAGATCATTAAGCAAGGTGATAGGCTTACACTCAGCCGAAAGGATCAGTAACTAGTACTATCACCAGATGTGTTGTTTCTATCCTAGGTTCCCTACCAGATCCAAGGAAACTCAACAAGTTTTTGGGAAAAAATCCAATCCCATTCGGAAGAACACCAGTTCAACAATCAATAAAGTTGCATACAGAACGTAACTAAAGCTAAAAGGAAGTTGATTCACCAAAGAGAGTGATGCGTGCTGATGCACCACACAGCATCAGACAGTAGTAACTAAATGAGAACAGTCTAATAGTTACCTAGTGTTATATAATCTCGTGTAATAGAACACAAGACATTAAACGTGAGGCTAGATAGACACGAGTGAGGATCAATCACATTAACAATTAACATTAATGACGGTTTACACACTACAAAGGACTTGTGCAGTTTTTTTTTAAGGAACGATAGGAACGGACATTGTGTAGGGTGCAACCGGTCCATGATTAACTGTTAATACCACCGGTGTCTATTTCGGATGATCATGAAATTGGATTACCAGAGGTCTACAGAGGCAAAGCAGTATCCGGCAAGATGGTTTCGGCACGGGGTGAGATGTACATGTTCTGACGTAACGTGCTGTGGTCTATCCTTGCTGGGATCAGCTGACTGGGTTGTGGTCTGAGAGTCCGATTCTACACACTTTATAGAACACGTCACACATTTTCTTCACATACACGTCTCATATACGTTACACTTTTCTTTTAATAAATTATCTTTATTAATTTTTAGAAGCAAGAGTTGTTGAGTATGTTGCGTTGGGGAAGTATGAGAAGGGGGCATAGTACGACAGTGAGAGAGTGATAGGAAAAGGTGTCCATAGGCTGATGGAGTGTGTTGGACGGAAGCTGGTGGATTCTTCAGAATATTGAGATGAAAAAAATATTATAATGTGGGTGTCGGCTCTCTTCACTCCAGGGACGACACTGTAAAGGAGGACACGACATTATTGGGGGCTCGTCCGGGATATTGGGACAGCGGGATCTCCGGTAAACGGAATCCTTGGACAGCGAGATCTCCTGCAAGCAGGAACCTTTGACAGTGGGATCCTCTGACAACGGGGTCTTTTGACACGGGATCCTTAGTTATAAGAGGGAGATATCATTTTGGAGAATCCAGCTAGAGTGAATGTGGATAGGGGTTAGGACTAATATCTTACCTGTTCACACTTCACACGTCTGCATAGGTCTGTGGTCCTGATTCTACTCTTGTCACTGCGTGAATGTGCTGTGTGTGGTATATCTAGATTTATAGTACTTGTTCATATATCTGTATAGTAATTTGCAGTTATATTGTACTAGACCTGATAGCTTACCTCTCTGTATAATGGCCACCCCTAAACTTAGCACAGCAGAATTAAAGGCAAGGGGGGAAGAAATGGGATTGGCGGGGTCTGCTCTAACGGATTACATACAGGAAGTGGAGAGAGAGTATCGTCAAGCAGAAAGGGAAGATCGAAAGGCCGAGTTGGAATTGAGAAGGATGGAATTGGAAGCTGAGCAAGCAGCTAAGAAATTGGAAGCTGAGCAAGCAGCTAAGAAATTGGAAGCTGAGCAAGCAGCTAGGAAATTTGAAGCTGAGCAAGCAGCTAGGAAATTAGAAGCTGAACAGGAAGCACAGAAAAGGGAGCACGAGTACCGGATGAGGGAACTCGAGTTGAAGAGTCAATCTAATGGAGAAACTGAGGGAGCAGTTGGAGGTTCCTCCATCCCAGGATCAACACCAGTAGGTGGACATGGGTACCATGCTATGAAGTTTCCTTTAGCGGTCTACGAGGAGGACAAAGAGAAGATTGACCAGTACCTTCAACGCTTCGAGGCTATGTCAGTTGCTATGGGTCTGGAGCGTAACAAATGGAATCTTAAGCTATCCCAGGGATTACGCGGGACCGGATACGAGGTTTATACTTGCCTGCCACCAGGACATGAGAACAATTATGACGAGTTAAAGACGGCTCTGCTGAAACGATTCGAGGTTACGTCACATACCTACCGGAAAAAATTTCGAGCAGCGAAACGAGAACCCGGAGAGTTGTTTGCCGCCTACAGTTTGCGTCTTAAATCTTATCTCCATAAGTGGATGGATTTGGCTGGGTTCGCACATGACTATGAGAGTCTGGAAGAGCTCATGGTGGTCGACCAGCTGAAGAAGCAAATGTCTAAACCTCTCAGGACGTTCCTGGGAGAACAAGGAGCGGAACGTATTGACCTCGTGACTAAATTAGCAGAACGGTTCGTCGAGGTACATGGGGAGGCAGGGGAAAACCTTTCCACCAACACCAAAAGTCAAGAGAAACATGACAAGAAGAAAGCCAAAAACTCAGGAACCAAAAAGTGGGAACCTTATGTGCAAAAATCAGAGGATAGTTCAGAGAAGAAGAAGGAGGAAAGCAAGAGCACTTCAAGCTCTACACCTAAACGACCGTGGTCGGAGAAGTGGTGTTCAATTTGTAAGTCACCCTCTCACAATACGAGGGACTGCAAATCGAAGGCTAAGAACCCTCACTTTGCAGCATGTCAAGTGACTTCCAAGGAGGTTGTCACGGAAAATGCCAAGGTCAACAAGGAAGCTCGCCACCAGGAGAGATCACTCAAGTCCGACAATAGAAAATCTAGGACAGGGAAATGGTGCAACCAATGCAAGTCAAACACGCACAATGCTATTGACTGCAGGGGAAAGTCAGGAGACACTCAATTCGTCGTGTGCTCAGGAAAACCTAAGGTGGAGCTCACCGAACAGGTCGAGGCCGAGGAAGAGACTCCAGACCAGGAAAAACCACCTGTAGTGGAATTGGTAGAGGTTAACGGTCGTCAAGTGGAGTGTTTATACGACACAGGACTGGACGGGGAGGCCGTGATTTCTGCGGATCTGGTACATCCAGAACAATTCACAGGTGAAACCTTGGATATACAGCCTGCACAGAAGACTGCTGTAGTCATGAAGTTGCCCATTGCTAATGTGGAGATTCGGTCAAGGTACGTCACCGGCACCATCAAGGCCGCTGTATTGACCGATCCCATTTTTCCAGTCATCCTAGGTTGCCGGTATGTCTTTCTGGGAATGCCCAGGGAGCCAATTCATATGGGAGCAATGCAGACTCGCTCTCAGACGAAAACGGAAGAGGCAGACGCAATTGTGACTAACCCAATGCCGGGGGAGCTACGAACTGCCCAGAGTGAGGATGATACTTTACGTCCTTGCTACAAAAAGCTGCAGAAAAGTGCTGATCCACCAGGACGGGGGCAGTACTATATGAAGAATAGGATACTCTACAGGAGAGCAGGAAGGGGAGACAACCTATACGGTCAGTTGGTCGTCCCGAAAGCTCACCGGTCGCAGATTCTTCATATGGGGCATACCATCTCCTTTAGCGGACACATGGGTATTGCCGCCACCATGCAGCGGATTTCCTGCCACTACTATTGGCCGGGAATGACAGATGATGTGCGTCGGTATGTGAATTCATGCCCTGAGTGTCAGAGGGTGGCACCGAAACACTGGACAGCACCGGTGGTGTTGGGTGAGATGCCCATCATGAACTCTCCTTTCGAGAGGGTAGCCATCGATATCGTGGGTCCACTTCCCAGGACTAGGAAGAGGAACATGTATATACTCACAATGGTGGATTGCTGTACAATGTGGGGTGAGGCTATACCGTTGACCACGATTGGCTCGAAAAGAGTGGCGGACGCACTGATGGAGGCCTTTACCAGATTAGGCTTTCCGGATCAAATTCTGACGGACAATGGATCTCAGTTTTGTGGAAAACTCATGGAGGAGGTATTTAGGGTGTTTCACTCTAACCACATACATACCAGCCCTTACCACCCTCAAGCCAATGGACAAGTAGAGCGTTTCAACGGCACGTTGATGACAATGCTCAGGAAACTAGCGCAGGAAAAACCTGATAGGTGGGATGAATATATCCCAGCAGCACTCTTTGCCTATCGGGAAGTTCCTCATGGCTCAACAGGACTACCACCCGCTACGTTGCTGTTTGGTCGTCCAATCAAAGGACCGTTGGAAGCCATGTTGAGGAGTTGGACTGAAGAGGGGACGTCAGAAGAAGTGATCTCGTCCTATCAATACGTGGAGGAACTGAAAGAAAAACTCCATAAGGGATGGACTCTGGCAAATCAAAACTTGAAAAAGGCCAGGAAAAGACATGCGGCTTACTACAACCGTAGGTCTAAAGAAAGATCTCTAGAGGTGGGAGATAAAGTCTTGTTGCTACTCCCAACGGGAAACAACAAACTGGAGATAGGTTGGCAAGGACCATTTCCCGTGGAAAGGGTGATATCCAGAACCAACTATCAAATCCGGATCCGGGGAAAGTCGAAGATTTTCCATATCAATCTCTTGCGGAAATACGAAGAGAGACCCGGAGACAAGGCAGCTCACCTCATGGCAATGGCAGTTGCAGTGGAGACAGAAGTGGGAACCAGCGAGGGCAGGGAATATCCCTTGGAACACCAGGAAACCTATAGGGATGTGCAAGTGAACCCTGATCTGACCTCCCAGGAGAGGGAAAGGATAACCCAGGTTCTCAAGTCTCATAAGGAGATACTGACTGATAAACCAGGACGAACGATGTTGGTTGAGTTCGAGATGACTTTGACCACACAGGAGCCTGTTCGCCAAAAGGTTTACCCAGTGCCATTCTCTAAAGAAAAGGCCCTGGAGGAGGAAATACAGAAACTGCTGGAGGATGACGTGATTGCACCATCCACATCCCCATACAATGCAGGGGTAGTTTTGTTACGCAAACCAAGTGGAGAACACAGGTTGTGTATAGACTACCGACTGCTGAACAGTCACACACAATTTCAGGTGGAACCTTTGCCGAATCCAACTCAGCTATTCGCTAGGCTCCATAAGGCTCGGTACTTTTCAAAGGTGGATCTGAGTCGGGGGTACTATCAGATACCAGTCAAACAGGAGATTCGACCACTGTTAGCTTTCAGTACACCCAGTGGACACTACGAATTCAAGGTCATGCCCTTTGGACTCAGCAATGCACCTAGTGTGTTTACACGCATGATGAGGACTTTACTTGATCCTTTACAGGATCCGTCCATCATCTCATTCATGGATGATATTCTGATTTCCAGTGACAGCCTGGATGACCACTTACAATCCTTGGAGAGAGTGTTTAATATACTCAAGGAAGCAGGGCTTACTGCTCGTCCAACCAAGTGCATGATTGGTTACCAGACTCTGGAATTTCTAGGTCACACCATCACTCCAGGACACATTGTTCCAGAAGAGAAGAACCTGGAGAAAATCAGAAATGCACCTAGGCCAAAAACGAAGAAGGATGTGCGATCTTTTCTCTCGTTGTGTGGGTTCTACCACAAATTTATCCCACATTTCACGGAATTGGGAGCTCCGTTGACGGAAACCTTGAAAAAGGGATTCCCGGATCAAATCATTTGGACACCAGAATGTGAGAATGCCTATAGTCAGTTAAAGGAGGCCTTGGTCAGCAAACCTGTATTACAGCTCCCTGACCTTTCCAAACCATTTGTGTTGAGAACAGATGCGAGTGCGATTGGAATTGGAGCCGCTTTGTTACAGGAAGGAAAAGACGATGCTTCGGTTTTGAAACCTGTAGCATACGCAAGTAAGAAACTTCTACAGGCGGAGAGGAATTATTCAACCGTCGAGAGAGAGTGCTTGTCCCTTGTATGGGCAGTGCAAAAATTTCAGCCATATTTGTATGGAGTTAAGTTTCGGGTCCAGTCGGATCATCAGCCCCTGATGTTCCTGGCTACTTCTCAGAAGCTCAACGCACGTTTGATGCGGTGGTCGTTGTTACTTCAACCGTATAATTTCACAGTAGAGTACATTCCTGGGAAGGAAAATGTTGGAGCGGACTTCTTGTCAAGACACCCAGCTCCTGAAGAAGAGGAATGAATCATCTGGATTTAACTCATGGTGGAGAAGAGTGAGATGGACTACTCTCTTAAGAGGGGGCCTATGTCACGAGCTCGCCATGAGTTAACCAGATAATAATACCGACGTTTGCTTGGCGTATATTTTCTAGGCCACAACAGTCGTACTAACAGAGTAAACACAGCTGCACGGGATACATCGGGTCAGCCTATATACACATTTGGCGGTGAGTGAGAAGGAAGGGATAAAACGCGTTGGCAGTTCATAACAGTTAAAATCACATATAATTGGCCGCTCAGGATATGGAATGGTTCCGTTTGTCATCTATGGTTCCGGACATCAGACGGAATGGAGGTTTTGACTGTCAGCACATGACAGAAAGTTGAGGGTGTTATTGAAAACAGTGGAACACCTGCCGGACATGAACAACGTCACGTGCACAATGTAAGCTTGTTTGGAAAACCATGATTGGCAGCTTGGTATCGAAACTCTTTGTTGGAACTCGACAGTAGCTCTCTAGATTGTTTTGGATGTCAGAACCAGTGATGACAAATCTAACATGGAGGGAGCCCGAGGGAGGATGGATCCCTGACAGGGGATGATCTGCCAATGTGCCACCTGTGTGGGGGCATAAAGGATAACGTCACGTGGCCAACTTTGGTAGTTTGCCATATAAACCCGAGTTGGGACCAACTAGGGGGACTTGAAAATGCTCTAGCCGGAGTGCCAGGGCACTGCAGTGCTTAGTGGAAATAATATCTACCGTGTGTTAATTAGTGACTTAATTTTACACGTGCCTATAATGGCAGATGTAGATATGATTGATAGGACTGCAGTAGTGCCATTTAAGGTATAACCTAGTATAATATTAGTTCTAATTAATATAGACTGTGGCCTTGTTAAACTATAGTGTGATGATTAGCACTGTTAGTAGAAACTAGTTAGAGTAGAATAGTGATATTAACTCTGCTAGTTAAGAATAGATTAGTGAAGTGTTGATAAGCTTTACTAGTTGAGAATTGAGTAATGAGGGATAATTGGGATCTTCCCGTAGGTGTCCCTGGTGGGCGGGGTTCCGCATTCTGTTTGCTGATTTTTTCTTTGTCATAGCCTGATTCGGCTCTAGGTGGGTAGCTAATCTGCTCTATGACTAAGTCTAGTTAGCTAAAGATCATTAAGCAAGGTGATATGCTTACACTCAGCCGAAAGGATCAGTAACTAGTACTATCACCAGATGTGTTGTTTCTATCCTAGGTTCCCTACCAGATCCAAGGAAACTCAACAAGTTTTTGGGAAAAAATCCAATCCCATTCGGAAGAACACCAGTTCAACAATCAATAAAGTTGCATACAGAACGTAACTAAAGCTAAAAGGAAGTTGATTCACCAAAGAGAGTGATGCGTACTGGTGCACCACACAGCATCAGACAGTAGTAACTAAATGAGAACAGTCTAATAGTTACCTAGTGTTATATAATCTCGTGTAATAGAACACAAGACATTAAACGTGAGGCTAGATAGACACGAGTGAGGATCAATCACATTAACAATTAACATTAATGACGGTTTACACACTACAAAGGACTTGTGCAGTTTTTTTTAAGGAACGATAGGAACGGACATTGTGTAGGGTGCAACCGGTCCATGATTAACTGTTAATACCACCGGTGTCTATTTCGGATGATCATGAAATTGGATTACCAGAGGTCTACAGAGGCAAAGCAGTATCCGGCAAGATGGTTTCGGCACGGGGTGAGATGTACATGTTCTGACGTAACGTGCTGTGGTCTATCCTTGCTGGGATCAGCTGACTGGGTTGTGGTCTGAGAGTCCGATTCTACACACTTTATAGAACACGTCACACATTTTCTTCACATACACGTCTCATATACGTTACACTTTTCTTTTAATAAATTATCTTTATTAATTTTTAGAAGCAAGAGTTGTTGAGTATGTTGCGTTGGGGAAGTATGAGAAGGGGGCATAGTACGACAGTGAGAGAGTGATAGGAAAAGGTGTCCATAGGCTGATGGAGTGTGTTGGACGGAAGCTGGTGGATTCTCCAGAATATTGAGAGGAAAAAAATATTATAATGTGGGTGTCGGCTCTCTTCACTCCAGGGACGACACTGTAAAGGAGGACACGACAGGTGGGGGGGGGGGGGGGGGGGGGGGGGGGAATTAAGATTATTTCAAGATCGTGTAAACACGATACCGATTACTTGATATTGTTTTTCCTTCCATACTTTACAGTTCTGTACTTCTCGCCCTTCTGAAATTCCTTTTATAATGTAAGTAGACCCGCAAATCACGTTTTCTTTAGACGTCTAGACTTGTTTTAGTATGTGTCATTAAATTTAATTTTCGGTTTTACGTATACTGTGTAGGGCGGGAGGGAATTTATAGGGGGAAATACTAAAAGGGGGGGGGGGGTGATATTCCGAACATATGGCTGAAGAGATGCATGGGCCAAAAAAAGGTTGAGAACCACTCCCTAGAGATATTGACTTCTGCCTCCATCCACACTCATCTTGATATGGCTAATACATTATGCAGTACGTCACTTCTTGTCAGCTGATCTATGGCAGTGTGATTTGTGTTCTCGGCTAAATTACTCTTTTGTAGTATTTTTTAAATGTAGTTGTATCAGTGTTTTTTCTTTTCTATGTGCCAATGTAAACTCTCCAGCCATAACATCCATTTTGTCCTTGTCCGTGTGCTCTTCCAAACCTAAGCAATTTCCCTTTCCATTATTATTGATTTACTCATACAGTCTACAGATAGCAATACTTGACACACAATAAAAAGTTCCTGTTAAAACAAAATATCATAATGTAATATTTGTTTTCATCTGCAGTGCTCACGTCTGTACGGCCTACATGGTATCGGAGGAACAATCTAAACAAGATCGTGCAAAAGACGCCATTATTCATGCTTCAAGCCCCATATTCAATGGTGCCATGTCATCAATTATTGGACTTATTATGCTTCTGTTCACCCAATCTTACATATTCCAGACGTTTTTTAAGATTATGCTTTTGGTCATCGGCTTTGGTGTTCTGCATGCTGTTTTCCTTGTTCCCGTTGTTTTGTCCTTTTATAGGGCCGAGTGCTCATGTTCGTCTGGACCAGGTCAGCCCTCCCGATCTGAAACACCCATCTAACCAAAATGACACTACTTCAACCTCTTCTTCTCACACAAAAAATACAACAGACGAGGTAGACAAGAACAACATTAATTTAGTATTAAGAAATAAACAAGACAGCATAAATGCAAATCTAACCTCAACAGGCAGAGATATAATTACCGGTAATATGGAGAATGGCTGTGATGAATCTTCTTCAGAAATAAAAGCTAACACCGCCAAATCAGACCAGAACGGAGTTCACGTGTCTTCAATCAAAGTCCAACCTCATGGCAAACAGGAATACGTCAACGCTGGATATAGTGATGAGTCGACAATGCATACAA
This sequence comes from Cepaea nemoralis, assembly GCA_014155875.1. Taxonomy (NCBI): domain Eukaryota; kingdom Metazoa; phylum Mollusca; class Gastropoda; order Stylommatophora; family Helicidae; genus Cepaea; species Cepaea nemoralis. The sequence continues at coordinate 394,931 of JACEFZ010025811.1, forward strand.
TGCGTCTGTAACTGTAATGTAAGCTTGCTTGCTAATCTTAAGCTTACTAAGCAAGTGAGAGTTCAGCCAGGTTCACGGTAAATGACAACAAATCTAATGTTTACGTCAGTGTATAACAACAAATAAAGAATCATAGTTCCCCCTCCTCCTTCCTATGATTACGCTATCGCTACTACTGCTGTTTCTGTTCTTGCTTCCTATTTCTCTTCCTTTGTTTCGTCTTCTTTTTTTTCTTTTTTTTTGAGTGCATTCTCATATTATTGCTGTCAATTAAACGTTCACAATTCTTTCTTTTTTAACCACTTGAAGCAAACAACAACAAAAAAAATTAACAAGAACTGATGTTTTGCTGAAATGCTCCTTGTGGATAGGCCAAGTATTCAATAGTATCGGTTTTCTTTGCTTCTAGGCTGCAATGGCAAATGTTGGTGGTATCGTTTGTGAACTTGTGACAAAGATTAAAGTTTATTTAGTCTGTTGTGAACACATTTTAAACATTCTATCTTGGTCGCGTCCGTTGAGATGATGGTACAGACCAACTCTATAGTAACCTGTGTTTTGCCTCTTTCTCTCCTCGAGACTAACTCTATAGTAACCTGTGTTTTGCCTCTTTCTCTCCTCCAGACTAACTCTATAGTAACCTGTGTTTTGCCTCTTTTTCTCCTTCAAACTAACTCTAGAGTAACTTGTGCTGTTTCCTCTTTCTCTCATCGAGACCACCTCTATGGTAAACTTAATGTTTGCCTCTCTCTCTCCACGTAAAGGAGGGATAACCCTCAATTTTCTATGAGCATCTAACTTGCCTGCCAGCTATGTACCTCCCCAGGCCCTCTCCCCCCCCCCCCCCCCCCACCCCCCCCCTCAATCCCATTTAACCACTACTCCCAAGTCAACCCAGACAGAAATGGGTACCTGGAAATTTCCGGGGAAATAAAGACAGTTGGCTCAACAATGACTCCATGATCCATGGAGTGCCTGTTGGTCTACAAATATGGACTAGCACTTCATGCCCAATGTCCTTATGTCTACAAATATGGACTAGCACTTCATGCCCAATGTCCTTATGTCTACAAATATGGACTAGCACTTCACGCCCTATGTCCTTATGTCTACAAATATGGACTAGCACTTTATGCCCAATGTCCTTATGTCTACAAATATGGACTAGCACTTCACGCCCTATGTCCTTATGTCTACAAATATGGACTAGCACTTTATGCCCAATGTCCTTATGTCTACAAATATGGACTAGCACTTTATGCCCAATGCCCTTATGTCTACAAATATGGACTAGCACTTCACGCCCTATGTCCTTATGTCTACAAATATGGACTAGCACTTCACGCCCTATGTCCTTATGTCTACAAATATGGACTAGCACTTTATGCCCAATGTCCTTATGTCTACAAATATGGACTAGCACTCACGCCCTATGTCCTTATGTCTACAAATATGGACTAGCACTTTATGCCCAATGTCCTTATGTCTACAAATATGGACTAGCACTTCACGCCCTATGTCCTTATGTCTACAAATATGGACTAGCACTTTATGCCCAATGTCCTTATGTCTACAAATATGGACTAGCACTTCACGCCCTATGTCCTTATGTCTACAAATATGGACTAGCACTTTATGCCCCATGTCCTTATGTCTACAAATATGGACTAGCACTTCACGCCCTATGTCCTTATGTCTACAAATATGGACTAGCACTTTATGCCCAATGTCCTTATGTCTACAAATATGGACTAGCACTTCACGCCCTATGTCCTTATGTCTACAAATATGGACTAGCACTTCACGCCCTATGTCCTTATGTCTACAAATATGGACTAGCACTTCATGCCCAATGTCCTTATGTCTACAAATATGGACTAGCACTTCATGCCCAATGTCCTTATGTCTACAAATATGGACTAGCACTTCATGCCCAATGTCCTTATGTCTACAAATATGGACTAGCACTTCATGCCCAATGTCCTTATGTCTACAAATATGGACTAGCACTTCATGCCCAATGTCCTTATGTCTACAAATATGGACTAGCACTTCATGCCCAATGTCCTTATGTCTACAAATATGGACTAGCACTTCATGCCCAATGTTCTTATGTCTACAAATATGGACTAGCACTTCATGCCCAATGTCCTTATGGCGTGTAAAGAGGTTCTTTACTCTACTTATTTGTTTCTTTCGTTCGCTCGCTTTGAACCCAAGCGTACTCCTCACAAGTGCTGCTACTTCTAGTTTGCTGGAATTATTTGTGCGTGTGGATTAGCTTTTCCTATTACCAGTGCCCCTCGCCATCATGAGAATCCACTCCGACTACAGAGGTACTTGTAATGTACGCCCCCAAGTCAATCACGAAAAGTCAACATTTCAATACAAATGTCCGGTGTAGGGGTTTGAACCTCTTACCTCGGCATCAGCACACCGGATATTTACGAATGCGAGTTCTTATCCATTCGGCCATACTGACCAATGTACATATCTAATTGTTGCTACTTGTTCCCAATATAAGTTACTAAAACGTATGATATCCATTTTCTTATTGTAATGAACCGTTCATGTTGCAGTTTAATTTAGTTTAGTGTAGTGTAGTTTAGTTTAGTCGATGGATCAACATCACGGCACAGTGGGTGCAACTCATAAGTGCTCCGTTCTTCTCCTAACTCAAACCTGAGTTTTGAGAAACTCAGCTCAGTGCACGAACTCCGTAGCACGGCGAGGATCCTGAAATATTTTGGGTAGATTTTTAAATCGAAATTTTGCCCGGGCAGCGCCGTTAGGCTACTCTTTTTCGATTTCCAACTGCCAAGGGATTTTTTACGTGCGCAACAATACACACGGCCGTCCGATCTCACTACCCAGAGACCAGGGGAAATTTTGTTACTAGAAGTCCACGTGAAAAAATCCCGGCCCACACCGGGGCTTGAACCCGGGACCTCCAGCACTCGAGGCGGACACCATACCTCGAGACCACGCAGCCCCCGTCATGTTGCAGTAAAGTACAGGATCCCATGTCACATTATAAGGCATGTTGGGTATATGGTGCTCTCCCCATGTTTTAGACCAAACGACGCTCGGTGCGTGATGGTGTCTGTATCACACCAATAGCCTTTACTTGCCAGGAAATTTACTGGCATCAGTTTGAGGTTCGGTCAACCTGCAAGTTCAGGTCAGCGAAAATAATCCCCGCTTCAACTGGGATTCGAACATGCGACACCAAGCCGTCAGGCAAACATGCTTGTTCATGGTTACTTTGTAAAAAAGTTTTCTTGTAATCTTTAAAACAAATAAATAATTGTGAACTTCAATATATTTTTCAGTCAATATTCTTAAACAAAACAATATATTCCCTTAGTGAATTTAAGACAGAAGACACAAGCAATATGTTGCACAATTTATTATCTGGCATATTTGGCTGCATCTCGTCGGGTGCATACAGAAGAGTTATATAACATATGAAGTGAGTAAATGAATAATACTTCAGCTGAAACAATTGAAACACACAGTCACGGATATTGTTCAAATGTGGAAAATATGTTACCCCTACGATAATTTCAAATTTAGAATGAACTCTTTCTGTTTACTCAAAACCGGTTGGAGTCGCCTGATTGCTAACGTCTCACTAAATAGTGCAACATATTGTGCGTGGCTTGTGTGTTTAAATCCTGAAACAAATAATGGCTTCTCTGGTGCCGCTGCTCTTACGAACGACAAATGATTCTTCAAATACTCATTTATTTACTGTATTTAAAATGTGTTTCTTGTATGATTTTGAGGCGTGTTTTAGTAATATGTCTCATTAAGCTAACAGTCCCGTAGTCTATACAATCAACAGCTTTGTGGTGATTGTGAGGAAGTGTGATGAAAAAGGGCTGTTTTCATGTTATTGGGATGTATCTAGTATTACACATGTTATTACGTATTATTGTGGTACAATTAATGTCAAAGTTTGATATAGATTTTTTTTATATATTTATGTTTGGCTCCGCTCGCTTTGAACTCAAGCGTAGTCCATATACAAGTGCCACTACTTCTAGTACACTGCACTGATGTTTGCGTGTGGATTAGCTTTCCTATTATCAGTGTCCCTCGCCATCAGGTGAACCCACTCCGACTTTAGGGGTAATATAGATATTATCATTTCCACTGTTATTTTATCAAGACCTGCAGCTTTTCTTTGTTTCATCATTCTGATGGCTTTTCTACGTCAACCTTTAATGCATTTTGGGCCGTCGTGAGTATTATATAGTTTGGATTTGGTATCTTTGTTGTCCTAAAGTAAATCGTCTAAAGAATCAATCCAATATTTTTTTTCAAGTCATCCGTTTTATTAGCTCTAATTTCTCCCATTTTTATCTCTGATACAACCGTTTCCCGTTAAATGATTTTCTCGCGTGTGTAATTCTTCCTATGTTTCAATGCACGTCCTTTGTGAAGGAGCATGACGCGTTTACAATACATGGATAGAGCACTAGGAGATGGACAGAGCACTAGGAGGTGTACAGAGCATCAGGAGGTGGACAGAGCACTCGGAGGTGGACAGAGCATCAGGAGGTGGACAGAGCACTCGGAGGTGGTCAGAGCACTAGAAGACGGTCAGAGCACTAGGAGATGGCCAGAGCACTAGGAGTGCATAATGTCTATATTAAATTTAAAAAAAAATATTACACCGTTTGTTACATGAATAGAAATATTCCCACATCCATTCCAGTACCTCAGTTTATTCCCACATCCACTCCAATACCTCAGAATATTCTCACATCCACTATAGTACCTCGTAATATCCCCACATCCACTCCAATACCTCAGACTATTCCCACATCCACTCCAGTACCTCAGTTTATTCCAACATCCACTCCAATACCTCATAATATTCTCACATACACTATAGTACCTCAGAATATTCCCAGATCCACTCCAATACCTCATAATATTCCCACATCCACTATAGTACCTCATAATATTCCCACAACCGTTCCAGTACCTCAGAATATTCCCACATCCACTATAGTACCTCATAATATTCCCACGTCCACTCCAGTACCTCAGAATATTCCCACGTCCACTATAGTACCTCTTAATATTCCCACATCCGCTCCAGTACCTCAGAATATTCCCACATCCACTCCAGTACCTCAGAATATTCCAACATCCGCTCCAGTACCTCATAATATTCCCACATCCGCTCCAGTACCTCAGAATATTCCCACATCCACTCCAGTACCTCAGAATATTACAACATCCGCTCCAGTACCTCATAATATTCCCACATCCGCTCCAGTACCTCAGAATATTCCCACATCCACTCCAGTACCTCAGAATATTCCAACATCCGCTCCAGTACCTCAGAATATTCCCACATCCACTCCAGTACCTCAGAATATTCCAACATCCACTCCAGTACCTCAGAATATTCCCACATCCGCTCCAGTACCTCAGAAATTTCCCAGATCCACCCCAGTACCTCAGAATATTCTCACATCCGCTAAAGTACCTCCGAATAGTAACTGCAATCGTTACTCACATATTTGGTTGCAATCATAGTAGCAGGTATGTGACAGAGATTAACTGATTCCGTGACGAAATGTGACCTCCCGATTGGACAGAAGGGCGATATATCGCCATACTAGGGCCATCGTGTTATTTGTTTTGTGGTATCTTCCGCAATTGCAAAGCTCAGTGAATGGAAATTTACATGATAATGCTTTTTTATTTGATTGTGCGCCATTGTTTGGTTCAAACATTTTTGTGTTGTTGTTGTTGTTGTTGTTGTTGGAGCACTGAGACAATTAAGATACTGGGCCAAGCAAACGTATTGTTGTATTTCGAAAAAAAAACTGCACCTTGAGCCTCAAAGAGGCGTTTGAGTTATCTATGATAAGTTTCCATTTATGGATTGAAACTGTCCATTCTAGCATTACCCTTACAACGAGAGGTTACGTTAGAATCCATCGCAAGATTCGGATTAATAATCCTATGGCGGAGTCAGTCAGAAATCAGATTTTTATGGCTCAAGATTCCCCAGAGGCAAAAGTTGCCCCTTGAAGTTCCATGTGCTTGTGTGTTCCATTAATTTGCAATCGATTGCCGTCCAAAGAGGGAAATAAGAAGACTACTACGGAAAACCACTAGGTTTTTACAGCAGACATAGTACATAAACAGTTCTTATAAGTCAAAATTGTTCACTATTTTTTTAAGAACGTTGTTGCAAAATTGTGTATACTGCTGTCACCAATATATTTCAAGCTGCAAAATATATTACATAACTTTGGTACTTGTGAGGTTTAAATTTTTGCTTTCATTCTATTTAAGTAACCGTTGGCGCCAATAATTAGATTTGTCTTGTCAGTATCATTATGTTTAGCGTTCTTGTTAGTATGTAGCGAGTTGCTGCCCTTCAGTAAATATACATTATTCTGATATTAATTAAACAATGCGTGAACGTTTAGACAACTATGACTAGGAAAAACAGTAACTTATGTGTGAAATAATCTATGGTAGATCTCTTATTAAGTTCCCAAATGAGGCATGACCTACTGTGGCATGAGCAGGGCAGGTGACTGGTAAATACAACTGTAAGATTTGGTTGTTAGTTTGAGTCCCACTCTCCAAAAATTTACAAACATGGACTAATGCCCGCAATTACAAAATATATGTTATTTAGAAGTACACACGATCATGACTATTTACAAAAACAGCTCTATTCTCACAAGAAAATGTACTGACTATTGGGAGAAAAGTTGTATAAACTGAATTCAGAATAATTATTACACTGAACTAATCGAGCGAGCAAATAATCATGTCGTATATCAACCTCTACAGAATAGGATGTAGAATATAAATTGGGATGTATAAATTATATATTAGGTTACTAAATATCCGACGAGCACATATGACATAAATATCTCCACGCCACTCACTTCAATTACTTCACAATAATTATTGCTAGGAGCAGTCATGCCGTGCAATAGAATGTACAGACTATTACATGATATATGATATATTCCGTGACTAAGTATGCGACAAGAACATGTGACAGGAGTATTTCTCAGCCGCTCTCTCTAGACTACAAAATTGCATTCAATTACCTCACAATCACCTCGGAGTTAGCCAAGTCAGCAGATATGTCGTGCTTGTATATCAAAACGTGCAGAATAGGTTGTAGAACCGAAATTAGGATATACAGATGATATTTTTAATGACTAAGTAGGCGATGAGGAGATGTGGCAGAAATATTTCTCAGCCGCTCTTACTAGACCACGAAACTGCGTTCATGACCTCACAATAATTATTAATCTGAGCGAATAAATTCAGCAGATATATCATGCTGTACACCAAAATGTAGAGACTTGGGTGTAGAACATAAATCGGGATTTATAAATAATAAATGCAATGACTAAATATGTGACGAGAACAAGCCACAGAAATATTTCGCTGTCACTCACCGGTCTACAAACTCTGGGTGTCATGGTATTGAATTACTTTATTATCAATCTTTATGCCCACTAGTTGTTTCCAATGTATATTTTTTTTAAAAACAAGTCTAAGGTCTTTCCAATCAATTTCTTGATCTGCAGCATCCTTATCATGTTGACATGTCTTACTTTATTGAGAGCCTTTGTGTAGTCAATAAAGCAAAGATGTAGATCTTTGTTTACTTCTATAGAATGTTCAATTAATGTTCTCAATAGTTATTACTCTAAGCTAAAGAGATGAGCAAATATGTTATGTTGTATATCAAATCTAGAAAACTGCATTTAGAACTGGAATGAGGATGTATGCATAATGTATTATGTGACTAAATATGTCCTTGCTGCACTAATTTGGCTAATGTCAAATCGAAAATAAAAAAAAAACACACACACACACGCGCGCACACGCACACACACACACACACACACCCAAAAACAACACCATTGAGATGAGATGCATGAGGAGAGCTGTCAGCTTACCTATCCGAGACCGAATAAGATAGGATGTTATCAGACAGACAGTGGGAACAACACTTTGTGCCACATTTATTGAAAGTCAGAAGATCAATTGATTTGGCCATCTCGTTAGAATACAACCATCAACTACCAGTACTGGCGCTATATCAAAGAAGACCTGCAACGATTATCAAGCGAACGTTCAGAAGAAAATGGATTGACGACTTCGAAGACATTCTACAATCATACGGAATGACAATGTCCAGTGCCACCCATTAGGCGGCGGAGAGTCAACTATTCCTCCCCACTACGCTTGACGGCTAAAGTGGAAGATGATGATTATGATGATGATAATGATGATGATGACTCATTGGCCTACTGCCTTGGTGTAAAACGCTATTGTTATTGGGCACAGTGTATATGACGATTGTTCTTGGTGTGATGTATATGGTATCTTGGTTGGCAGGTACATTCATTGTGACTATTCTCGTCACTTGGCTCGCATACCAACGTCCGCTTACAGATGCGCTCAATAGAGTCGACCAAACGCACCGCGGCTGCTTCTCGTATAGTTTATTTCATAAGGTACACAATACCGACCGTCTGTTGCCAGCTAAGCAGTTCTCACATTCTATGTGCTGACTCTTATCGACCGTCCACTACAGACCATCAGTTCAGTAATCATCTTTCTCGTGTGTATATAATTTCTCGCTTGTGCTGTCGTCAACTAACCCAAGTGCTATCTCTAGTCGTCGCAAATCTGTGCGATGCCACTTTTGAACCAGGATTGTCCATAAACAGTCTAAGTGAACACTTACTGTGCTATGTTGACTGTTGGAGTGAACTAACTGTGAAACCTGCTTCATTCTTGATGTTGTAAACACTTAGGTAAATCTGGTAGATGACTTGCACAGAAATATTAACTGAAGTCTGTGTGTGTCTGTTGCGTAAGCTGACCCGCGCCCGAATGTCGATTCCAGTTATCCTTCCAGCTCAGGTCGTTACCTGTGACCCCTTCATTTCCCGTGAATCGATGAACTCACTGAGTATTATTAACCCTGTGTTTGTTCTAGCGTTAACCCTTGTTGTTCCTGTCTCGTGGATTGTCATGTGTGATTACTATTCTACTAACCTATGTACGTCTTAACTCTTTTGAGTTCCAAGACATTATGCCCCCTCCCCCATTTGTTTTTGGTTTTTTTAATGTGCCTGACAAATTGTACCAGTTTGATCGGCCTATTGTCTATTAAATGTGGAGGAAATTGTGAAGTTTCTAGTCGGTTTTGGTCAACTCATTCACCATGCACATACTCATTCTACTGGATATTGAAATGACATGTTCTTAGACAACAACTTAATGACATCATGTAAATAATTAAATTAATTTTGGACATGACATACCAACCAACCGCCATGGTGCATCGTGTAGCATCAGCCTCCTTTGCCTTCAGTGTGCTGATATCTACCTACCATGCGCTTATCAATTTCCTGGGGAAATCCTCATTCAGTTCCTTATACATCATGACGCGCATGAGAAACCTTTCACCCTTCCACAAGTCCTCTCGACTCTGAGTGAAGGTGTGTGTCTATGTTATCTATCTTCTGAACGCTCATTTTGTGTCTATGTTATCTATCTTCTGAACGCTCATTTTGCTTTAACTCTCCGCAAGGAATGTTAGTAAACTTCCTATTTCAAAGTGGCTGGTCCTTTTTCGTCATATTTGTGTCTCACGACCCTTTTTCTTTGACTTTGCTGTACAATATTTTTGCTTTGTAATATTCGGTGAGGGAAATGTTGTCGTATACTCCATCTGGATTTCTCATATAATTATTTTGGTCACTACACCTTTTGTTCTATGTACCAATTATGGTGATGGTATATGAAATAGTTTATATTCGAAATACACAATTGTCACTTGTTCTGTGTCATTGTAGTATGTTGTTTCAATTAACACCTATAGGTTACATTCAAAATATACAATTGCAGAATTGTTCTCTGTATTATTAAGTATGTTGTTGTCTTTTTTCCATCGGCTTCTTAGGCGATATCTACTTATATTGTGCCTTGTCTTTGTTGCTTTTAGAGACAATGTATTGCTGCCCATCTTCCTTTAGAAATATACATTGCCTGTTATTTCCACAATTGTTTATATCCGTTGTGGCTTTAAACTTTGATATCTGAGTTTATCATCATTGGCACCTTGCCGGATGGAGTTATTGCCTCTCCATAGCACAAAGCCTGGGCTAAAATATAGAGATCATGTGTTGCCCATGCAGCATTATCCCTCTCTCTGCCTGCCTAGTTCACTCCAGAGGAAAGGTAACATCTCTACATCTGGAACAAGAAGCAATGCTCTAATTGTCCGCCTGTAGGAGCTTCGATCCTAGACCAGCCGCCAACCAAGGCTTAGGGCCTGGTCTGCCCTGCCAAGACACTTTGTCTTTAGGTTGCATTTCCTCGCAAAAGGGTAACTCTTGTACCCTCCCAACTGCGCTCTTCCGCCCGAAGCCGTTGGCACAATGTGGGGTGTCGGGTTTGGTAAGCGCCGCCCAACGTTCGGCGCTAACAGAAAGCAGGTAGTACCGTCTACTGTTATACTGTAGCTCAGTCATATCTGACTAAGACCTGACATCTGAGTTTATGACCCTATTGTAAAACATTTAACAATTATTGAATTAGATAAGTAGTCTGAACCATTATGTTGGGGTATACGACTGGTGTTTTCCCCCACTATGAATAGCATTCCAAAATATTTGAAAATGATTAACCAATGTACAGATAGTTACGCTTATATGTATATATTGTATTAAAATATGCGATATCTGTGTATGTGTTGATGTCTTTTTAATATTTTCTGCAAAATATGTAATCAAAAAAAGAATTGACAATCATTGTTCTAAGCCATCTAAGGTATGTAAGTAATACAATTCAAAGTAACACAAAGTTACGTCCCTTTGTCTGTATATGAACTAATGAACTAAAAGCCTGGCCAGATATGGTAAATACATTTCCTGAGATAATGAACAATAAACTCTTAACTACTTGTCATTGTAAATCGCTGTTGTTTCAGTTTTGTTTTTCTTTTCTGTCTTGTCACCTGTGTAGATAGTTTTCATACTATGTTTTTTCAATGCTTTTACTTTTTCTGTCAATCATCAATTATGTCAATTATGGTTTTGTGAGTCTGGTTCGCAAGATCAGTCCCGAGTCGGGCATTCGTTGTCTCGGATGGCTGTGTGAGGTGCACCCAGTCGAGAACTTCCCTGCCGACGCAATGTAGTGAGGCAGGCATTTCTCTCTCTCTCTCTCTCTCTCTCTCTCTCTCTCTCTCTCTCTCTCTCTCTCTCTCTCTCTCTCTCTCTCTCTCTCTCTCTCTCTCTCTCTCTCTCTCTCTCTCTCTCGATGAGTAGTGGGTCAGCAGTCATTAAGCTGGCATAGCTTTTCGGTCAGTCCTGCCTGTCGTAGCTTGAAAGCTCGTCGGTAGGCGTCCAGTGGTTTAGCATGTATCACCGGGTACCAAGGGGGCACGCTGAGCGATTGCTACTCTTGGCCTGCGTGTGCGTGAATAGTCCGTCTGTGCGACAGATATCTGGTTGACCTGCCAGTAGTCATATGCTTGTCTCAAAGATTAAACCATACATGTCTAAGTTCTCACTGTCTCACGGTGAAACAGCGAAGGGCTCATTAAATTGCTTGGTCCAGACACTTGTTCTACTGCTCTCAACTGAGGGATATGGCTGAACGCCTCTAAATCAATATCCCTCGGATTTGAGGGCCTTGCCATTATTCACCCTCTGCTGCATGGAGCTGAGATGCTGAGCCGGCTACATACTTGGTCCTGACGGTTTATTTGGTTCTACGTGGTTCTGCGACTCTCAGCTGAGGGATATGACTGAATGCCTCTAAGTCAATGATACGCAATTAATTTATAGTGGAGGTGGAGAAGATGGGGAAGAGACAAGAACTGAGAAAATGCAGAGATACGAAAACTCTAATTCAAGCAGAAACGTTCCTCGGCATGCCAGGCCACCCTATAAAGAACAGATTTGAAAACCTAGCTATGGGGGGTGTGGGCGAGGGAAGGGGGTTGAAAAGAAGCAGTTTTATCCACCAGGCCTAACGATTCTGCAGAGAAACCACTGATCTGCTCACAGTTGATATCCCCTGAAAGTTATTCCACAACGCACCCCATGGAAAGAGGAACATAGACTATCACTATAAACCCAGGCAACAGTGACTACCACCTTAGGGACAGAGCAGAACAGGGCATTACTCTGCGCCTTCGAACAGGACACAATAGACTACGCAACCACACGCATAGAAAATTCAAGACTAGCGAATTAGTCATGCGCACACATGGATTGGCGCCGCAGACAGCAGATCACATACCCGAAGACTGCCTAAAATACGACATATCTAGGCAAACCTTCTGGCTTAGAGAGACGACAGTGGAAGATAAACTCTATGAACCACTGAGTGAACGAAACAAGACAGTCAAATTCATACAAGAGACATTTTAAAAAAAAATTTTTTCGGCGTTTCCGTCCTGTCTCAGGATATTGCGGTCAACATCAGCATCTTTCAGCTGTATGTTGATTCCTAGGCTAGATTACGCTCATCAGCACGCCACGACCTTCTGAGCGACCGGCTCCATATTCTCATAAGTCACTGGTGCGACTCGAACCGCTTCCAATTCTCGTGCACTCACGTCAGCCACGAGAGTATTTGGGGTTACGGAGAAAGCTGCTAACTCCTCGGCCAGGGAGCCGGCATACAAGAGACAATATTGCAATTAAATACAAAATTCAAGCGAACGATATACGTGGGATGAATGCATGGGGCCATTCAGCGACACAGAGACTGAATGTAACAGCAATGGTCAACGTCTACTCAACATATGCTCCGAACACGGACTAATAATAGCAAATAGTTTTTTTTTTTTTTCAACATCGTCGTAGCCACACCAAAACCTGGTATAAATGTAATGACATAGATCAAGCATCTCAAATTGACTTTATTCTACTTAGGAAATCAGACAGAGGACTACTATTAGATTCAAGAGCACTCCCAAATACAGACGTTGATAGGCTACTGATCACAAACCAGTCATAATAAAAAAGATTCCAACATACAGGAAAATAAAAAACAAAAAGGTAACAACACATGTGATCAATTATAAGAGGCTGCAGGAAAATATGGTTAAAGACGAATTCAATCAAGAAATCAAAAAAACTACATAAGAACATCCTTGATGACTACTGAAGTGTAGATAAGGAATGAGCAATTTTCAAGGCTGCCATACTCGACACACTGGAAAGTAAATGTGGAACAAAGAAAGTAGGGCAGGACAAAAGATTAAGAACAGCTTGGTGGAACAACGAAGTTAAAGATAGCATATTCAGAAAGAAGGTAAGCGTTAAAAATATGGATCACAACCAAATCTGTACAAGACTATGTTACTTATAGAATAGCACGACGAAATGCCAAACGAACAATTAGAGCATCTAAAGATAAATCCTGGAGAATATACGGTGAACAGATGGCAACCCTTAGCAAAGACTACATAAGAGAATTTTATAAACGCGTTAATACAATGAGAAACAGAGATGCATGCTACAACCCAACGACTATCATAAACAGCAAAAGAGGTATACCAATATTTAATCCACAACAAAGACTAGCAAGGTGGGCAGAATACTTTCAAGAACTACTTAATCCCACACACAACATAGAAAACCTCACTTTTGTGCCTAAAAGTCATGGACAACAAGAACCAAATTTCATACCTGCAGAAGTCAAAGCAGTTATACAGAAAAGTCCTAAAAACAAATCACCAGGTCCAGATGGAATAACCACAGGAGATATTCAGGCCTGTGGGAAAACAGGAGTTAAATGGCTAACAAGACTGTTTTAATATAGCATGGGAAGAAAGAAAAGTCCCAGATGATTGGCAACAGGCAATAATAGTACCAATATGGAAAAAGAAAGGCAATATGAGAGAGTGTGAAACATACAGAGGTATATCACTCCTGGGCCATATAGGGAAAATGTATGCAAAACTATTGGAGCAGAGAGCTAGACCCATAGTTGAACAACAGTTAAGCAAAGTACAATTCGGTTTTCTGAAAGGTAAAAGTTGCACTGATGCACTATTTATACTTAGACAAATATGTGAAAAAAAAACTATCAAATATAGTGATCAGCAGAATATTGTGTTTGTAGATCAGGAAAAGGCTTTCGACAGAGTAGACAAATAAAAATTATGGACCATCCTTGAAGACAAAGGTATACAAGGGCAATCGCTAGAAAACAGCATAGCCATGTATCACTCGAGCTGAAGTGCAGTAAGAACACAAGAAGGTATATCAGATATGTTCATAGTCAATAAAGGAGTGGGACAGGGATGTGTGCTCTCTCCTCTGCTATTTAATATTTACATGGACAGAATATCCAAAGAAGCAAGTCTTGACAGAACAGATTCAGAAAATTTAGAACTCTTTACTCCAGATGAAACAACTGATCCACAGGAAATAAATTAACTTCTATTTGCAGACAATCAGTGCCTGTTTTACAGCGGTGAGGGCAGACTACAATATCATATTAATAATCTGAGTTCAACCTGCAGCAGATACAATGTGAGTATAAACACAGCCAAAACCGAAGTAATGCAAGTTAGCAGATCGTCGGGCCCCCTAAGTATACAGATAAATAGTACAACTCTGAAACAAGTTAAAGAATTCAAATATCTTGGAATTATGATCACAGAAGATGGCAGATTGGACAGAGAAATCGAAATCAGATGTCAAAAAGCTAGTGCACTTACATATCAACTATCACCCTTACTGAAACATCCAAACATACCCATGTCCGCAAAACGACAGATAATAAACAGCATATTCACACCAACCATATGCTACCGATCTCAAACTTGACTTTATCCAAATCACACTTTCGCAAAATTAGCACCTGCGAGATGAGATGCCTGAGGAGAGCTTCCAACTTAACAATCCGAGACCTAGTAAGAAATGCTGTTATCAGACAGACTGGGATCATCACCTTGTGCCACATTTATTGAAAGACAGAAGATCAAGTGGTTTGGCCATGTCGTTAGAATGCAACACCAACAACTACCATCACTGGCCTTCCATCAAAGATCATCTGCGACGAGACCACGAGGACGTCCAAGAAGAAAATGGATTGACGACATCAGAGACATTGTACAATCACATGGAATGACACTATCCAGTGCCGCCCACCGGGCGCTGGAGCGCAAATTATTCCTCCCCATGACGCTTGACAGCCAAACAAACATCCAAGATCTACAACAGGTGGCAGCGAACCACCCGACATGGAGAGCCATGACTTCTGCCCTATGCGCCGATTTGGGCTCAAGAGGAAAGACTAACTAACTAACGACGCTTGACGGCAGAAGTGGAAGATGATGCTGATGATGATGATGATGGATGATGATGATGATGATGATGATGATGATGATGATGATGATGATGATGATGATGATGATGATGATGATGATATACGAAAATGAAGAGAAAAATAAAAAGGAGCACATAACTTCTCATTTGCGAAATCGTCAGACCCCACACAGGACACAGGCTGAAATACCACTTGTTCAGCAAACTGAAGATAGGAAACACTGATGAATATAACTGCCGAATTGGTAAAATGACAACTAAACATTTGCTTCAAGAGTGTCCAGCATATGCAGAACAGAGAAAATCGTGCTGACCTACACACGCCCAATTTGAAGACAAACTATATCATGTGTCAACATGGTGAAACTGACTGCTGATGTCTAAAAATATATTTAAGTTGAAATCTAAAGGTGTTCCAAGAAGAAGACAATTAATCAACCAACCAATCAACAGTTTTGATGAGCGATCACCAGCACTCAATATATTAGCGCTTGTTTTCTGTTCATGACAGCTACACACACACACACACACACACACACACACACACACACACACACACACACACACACACACACACACACACACACACACACACATATATATATATATATACGCTGATAGACTCATACACACGCACTCGCACACCTCACACTCATAATATGAACTCGTACACTCTCACTCACTTCACACACGAGCCCATTACACGATGACTTTCTCCAATAATTTGCTTCCATAAGCACTCTATTGTAATAATCTTCAGACAAACTTTTATTCCCACTAATTATTCTTATAGTCCATGCTGTGTTATGTATATTTACGGCTTTCTGTTTCTTGTGCTGCCAATCATTTCTGATACAGATGTTCCTTCATGCCATGATGTCAAACTGTTCAGCATCTTCTCCCTTGGTCTCCCACTGCTTCTTCACCCCTACAGCTTTTCCTAGGGAGTCTCCGTGGCAAAGTGATCAAGCCGTTTGACTTGGGCTCCGAAGGTTGTGGGTTCGATTCCGGGCCATGTCCTTCGGTTCAAGAGTGAATATTTTCGGAGACTCCTGTGGGTCGTCGCTGGAGCTACGGAGTTCGTGCTTTGTGCGACTCTTTCCAGGCTGTGGAAAGAGACCAAGCCATATAGGATAAAACCCGGTGCAATAAAGTCGACCCTGTCGACTTTTAAGCGACTTTTTTACAGCTTTTCCTTTGTGACAATTGTCCATGATTCACTTCCATACATCAGGATTGGCTCAATATAGCTCATAAGAACTCTTATCCTCACTTCGATTGACAATGATAAATTGCAGATAATATTCTCATCTTGTGATATGCTGCCTTTTGGTTGAGCTATTCTATATTTAACTTCCTTGCTACATCTTTCTCTTGCTTTTATTAAAGTATCAACATATTTAAATCCCTTTGCCGCATGGAGGAGAGATGCTGAGCCGGCAGGATTTACAGCCTACCTTGTTCCTTTCGTCTGTAAAGACGGCAAGGTACCACTACTGTGTGGGCATTAATGGTGAAAAAGTCCCAGTGGCACAAAGTGAAATATTGCTTGACTAGCAAAACCATTACGTCAAATATCCAAATTAAAGGCTCCGTGTGTGGATGTTATCTGCAGACTGATCTTTCCTGGTTTCCGGAGGAACCGCCTGTGGTGGACGAGAGGTTAGTACATGGAAGTGAGGCTAAGCAGCCACGTGCAGGACGTGACAATTCCTTTGGTGAGCCCAGTACCAGAGAGCTATGTGTCGGCTCTGCATGTATGGAAGCCTCCTTTGATGGCGGAAATTGCCCATGATCTGCCCCTGCCTTCCCTTGAGGGCTGACCGTTACGTCTCCGGCTGTTCTAAGTGGACTAGCTGGGATGGGGATAACACCACAACAGTAAGAGTCGACCGTCCTACGAAACACCTGGAAAAGCGTACCAGTGACACAGAATGGGATATTGCTTGGCTAGCAAATCCATTACGTGGAATGTCCGCACCGAAAATTCACTGTTTGGGCTTCGTGAAAGGTGGAAAAAGCGTCCCAGTGGCACGACATCGAATATTGCTTGGATAGCAAACCCATTTCGTAGAAAGTCCGAACCGAAAGATCGCTGAGTAGATGTCATCTACAGACTGACCTCTCCTGGTCTGCGTGGGGAGCGGCTTGTGGCGAACGAAATGTTCAATATACGGATGTGAGGCTAAGCAGCAATGTGCAGGACGTGACGATTCCTTTGGTGAGCCCAGTACCAGAGCGCTATGTGCCGGCTCTGCAAGTATGGAAGCCTCCTTGGATGGTGGGAAATGCCCATGGTATGCCCCTGCTTTCCATTGAGGGTTGACCGGGATGTCTTCGGCCGCTCTAACTTGACCAGCTGGGATGCGGGTGACACCACAATAGTGCGAGTCGAATGTCCTTCGAAACACCTGGGAAGGTTATCCGGTCAACAAATTCCCGCAGAAGTTGAATGTGTCGGCCTAACGGCGCAAGAACGCAGCTCAGCTGTAAACATACAATCACGTCCGAAAAAAACTCTCTGGATGAACTAATTAGAAGAAGGAAAGAATATATTTTTTTTTAAATGCATGGACTTCTTTCATATTGATTCCATTCGCTTTGAACTTTGATGTTGTATTATTTGGTTATAGCATTTTCTTTGTAATAACCATTACTTATGTCTTTGTTTGTTTATTATTCAGACTAACTAAATTCTTTGTTTCGACTTTCTGTTGCAAAATCAATCAATCAATTATGTGCCATGCCGGAAAGCGTGGACGGTCATAACTCGCCATTTCACTCGATCACCAGGGTCGTGGATCAGCTCAGTGTTCTTGTCTAGACCATACAACGTGACCATGCCATCCAGGTATTTACTTCTCGGTCTTCAACTTGGCCTGTTCCCTCCGATCTAGCCAGTTGTCACTAAGTTCTCCAATCCATTTCTTCTCATAACATGTCCAAAAAATTTTGACTGTCTACGTCTAATTTCTCTAATCAATTTACGATTTTCATTTGTCTCCTGTAGTACTTGGTTTTTTGCCTGTCCATGGTATTCTTTGCATTTTCCTCAGAAACCACATGTCTACAGCCATCAGATGTTTTTTTTTTTTTTTCCAGCTTGACTGCTCATAGTCCAGGTTTCACATCCATACAAAAGAACAGGCTCTATATAGCACCTCAACACTCTGCAAAAACAGTTGTAAATTGCCGTTTTACATTTCTTAATCCGTACACAATTTCCGAAGCCACATTTTTTATTTCAACAGTTAAACGGAAGGTGGAACTGTCATGGCGTCAAAACGTGGAATGGATTCTCAGGTGCAAGTGGTACAGATTGATGGTCTGGTAAGTTCTGTGTGTGAATTGAAAGAAATCAAAGCACGTCTTTGATATCAGCGATTTGTTTAGACTTTTTTTTTGAAATGTAGAGCGAGGTACTTATAACTAAGAAAGTATTATCCATAAATTAAAGTAGTCAATTTTCTGAAATAAATTATCATCTCCTTAAAAATTTAAAATAGAAAGAAACATTTTCCACGAACACCGCTAGATTCACTCTATAAAACGACACCATGCGGTTTGTCAGTGTCAATAAAGTATAAACATCCTTTCAAGTCGGATATATAAATTTTTAATGGACTTTTTCCCCCATAAGAATGCATGCTTTTTTTTCGGAGTGACTATACACACAATTTTGTGAGTACTAGAGTACGAGCCGCTATACACAAAAATTTGTGGCTGGTCACTTCCTTTTGACTACATAATTAATGTTTGTTGAACTGTCGTTGTGTTCTCGGTAGCGTAGTGGTTAGTATCTCCGCCTGTCGTACGGGAGACTGGGGTTCGACTCCCTGCTAGCAATTTTAAAAAAAAATTTTTTAAGGAAGTGTCTATTCGTAGGGCCCTGCGAATAAACTCTCCCATCGGAAGTGTCTATTCATAGGGCCCTGTGAATAAACAAAGCGTCTATTCGCAGGGCTCTATGTGCTCGTCATGTGATTTAATGTAAGTTTGCGGCTATATTATACATTTTCATTGATTGGAAAATGTGTCGTCAGTGGCATGCCTGATGGGCGGGAGCTCGAGGTTCGTTTCCTTTCCGGACATTTTTTTTTTTTAATTGTTCAGCAATTAATTGGATGAAAGTAAAATGTCAATTATTCGTTTCCTTGCCGGACAATGTTTTTTTTTTTATTTTTCAGCAATTCATTGGGTGAAAGTCAATCCTTCATCTCTTTGGGTATTTAGAATTGTGTTGTTTAAAGTGAGTGTAATTTAGTTAGTACCAGTTTCTCCAGTATTGGTCCTCGTTGCTTTGCACTACGCCAATTCCAATACCCACACATTTTTGAGTCCCAAACGATCTGTTTTCCTTCTACCCCTTCTGGCTCCAGCCCTCTTCTTCCTTTTCCTTCCCCCTCTCCCCTACCTCTTCTCCTCCGCTTCATTCTCTCCCAGCTGGCTGTTGTCAAAAGTATCGAGCACAAAGCACGTACTCCGTTGCTTCGGCAATAATTCTTTGTAATGTTCATAGTTGGTTAGGTAGGTGGGTAGTTAGACACAAAAGTGGTTAAGTAGGCAGGTAGGTGGGTTGTTAGACAGATAGATGGTTAGAGAGGCAGATATGTGGGTAGGTAGACAGGTAGGTAGTTAAGTAAGCAGGTATGTGGGTAGCAAGATCCAACCCGACACTCGCTCGTCGATCATCTGTGTTCCACCATGCCAATTCATACATCTCTTTCAACCTCTCCCTGCAATACTCTGAACAGGCAGGTTGACCGGCCGAGCGACCGAGAGAGAGAGGCAGGCAGTCAGAGATACAGACAAATAAACAACGGATATATAAACTGGTAGACAGACAGCAGACAGATAGAGAGTCAGACACACGCATACATACACACAGAGAGTCAACCAGACATACATATGCATATGGAAAGACACACAGTTTGTTAGAAAGAGATTCAGATAGACATATTCGTAGGAATATGTGAATAAACAAAGCGTCTATTCGTAGGGCCCTGCGAATAAACAAAGCGTCTATTCGCAGGGCCCTGCGAATAAACTCTCCCTTTTTTAAAATTTTTAATCAGTCAATCAGGTGCCGCCTCCACAATGAAGGTTGGCTGCAATGGATCTCCAACACTGTCTGTCTCTTGCCTTGACTGTACATTCTGTCAGGCTGATGTTCGTTCCATCTCTTGATGTTATCTTCCCACTTGTATCGTTGTCTACCTTTTGCTCGCCTGCCCTCAACCTTGCCCTCCAGTATGGTTTTTTTTAAGAGTATTATGTCTTTTAACAATAACATGGCCGAAATATTTCCTTGCCTCTTTATCTCTTCCGTCAACTCTCTCTCTCTCCCTCTCTCCCTCTCTCGCTCTCTCTCTCTCTCTCTCTCTCTCTCTCTCTCTCTCTCTCTCTCTCTCTCTCTCTCTCTCTCTCTCTCTCTCTCTCTCTCTCTCTCTCTCTCTCTCTCTCTCTCTCTTTCATTCCCATTTTTCTAGAACCTCTGCATTTGATTGTTTTGTTTCCATGAAATACGACATATTTGTCTGTATATCCACATCTCTAGGGCGCATCCCCCAGACAACGACTGAGTGATCGAGTCTCGGGTGAATCCAATAGATGTCTTTGTTTAATGTGAATTTTATTTGCCAAATAAAATATCACTGTACGTAGAGTGTCCTTGTCGACAAATATTGTCTTTGTGAGGTTTGAAAAAAAAATGAACTTGCACAAAAAAAAAAAACAGATGAGAAGAGAGAATAAAAGTCTTCTTCAAATTTTTGTGAATAGCGGCTCGTACTATTCACAAAATTTTGTGCCGAATAATCACGTGACCAGCCACAAATTTTGTGTATAGCTTCTCCCCCCCTTTTTTTTTTGTAGTTACGCTTTTGGTAAAGGAAGAGTTTATTCGCAACCAGGTTGCAAATAAACAAAGTCTCTATTCGCAACCAAGAGTAGATACAAACAAGCTGTGGGAAATCCTTAAACAATATGGAGTGAGTACACATCTAACAAACTAATTTGTAGAAGCTTATATATAATTATACAATTAAGCAGCCATGTTCGGGGAATGCCCAAGTCTACCCCTGCCTGAAATCTGAGTGGGTTTACCTGATGGTGAGGGACAATAAACAATGGTAATAGGAAAAATAATCCACATGCAAATATCAGTCCAGTACAGTACTAGACAGGTGGCTGAAAGCAGCTAACATAGGAAAAGACTTTGATAGATTAAAAAACTTAATTGCTATGGACAAGGTTATATCTACCATACCTTCTCCTTTTGCCAAATTTTTGCAGCAATCAGACATTGAGAACATCCAGCAATTCGAGAAAAAAGGCTCTGCATATTTTTCTTCCAACAGAAACATTTTTAAAACTTCAAATGACTCTGAGATAGTTTCGTTTGTGAAAGACCAACCAAAAAACTACCAGGGTAATAGAAAACCTTTTCAGAGGTACGATAAGAAAGACAGGAAAGTGTCCAAATGCATGTATTGTCAACTTATGCACGAATCTTATGCCATGTGCGACAAATCTCCAAATTATCCGGCGCATCTTGAAAATGTGATCAAGAAGCAGCAAAGTAAAAGAGCTGCATACAAGCGTGCAATCAAATGTTTTTTTTGTTCCTGTTATGGCCATTACTCTAATAAGTGCCTTGGGCGCCAACGTTTGAAAGCTAACAATGCTATGTTGATTGACACCTCTTCAGATAGTGAGAGTGAGTATGAATGTGCAGTTGAAAATGAAGGTGAGGTTGAGTGTGCCTTACCTTTCAGCCAAGCTGAAGATGTGTGTGGGGCAAACGATATGTTAAGCTTTGACAGCTGTGAACGATGTCACCAATTCCATGCAGACGGAATACTAGAATGTGGACATACAGTACCATGCTCATCTGAGAGTGTGAATGCAGCTTTAGCCTCCAGAGGCAATTTGGTGTTCCACAATGCAATGGTCAATGACGTACCATGTCAATGTTTGCTGGACAGCGGCAGCACCCTTATCGGTCTTCGGAAAGAACTAGTGAGTCCGGGTGATTACACAGGTGACACTGTCAAATGCAGAACCTTTTCGGGTAACATTGAGACTTACCCTTTGGCAAAAGCCCGTATTGATTCTCCTTTTCTTTCTGGTACCTTTACGTGTGCAATACTGAACAACCCTTGTACTGATTTAATTTTGGGGTGTTTACCTCAACTGAAACAATGTACTAATGAGGAAATAGTTGCATGGGAGAAATTAAATGCAGCTAAGGCAACAATCAGAGTTGACACTTCAAAACATCATGACCCATTACAAGATGAGACACTACTGATGCTTTTTCCAGCCAGCACAGATGATACAAACACACAGAAATTTATACACCAGCAGAAATCTGATCTTAGTGTGTCTCCATATTTAAGTTTAATGAAACAAAGATCCAAAATCACCAAACATACATCAGTGTTCTCTAGACTGAAGATTGGCATTTCAAGCAGATGTTATACTACAGGTAACCATGAACAGGTGTTACCTGAACAACACCGTTTAACTGTGCTAAAGAATGCACATAAAACACTGTGTGCTGGTCATCTTGCATACAACAATAACAGGCCAGGTTTTTTCAATAATATAAAATTATTTTGTCATAATGTATTTGCTTGTAATGTCTGTCAACAATTAGTACGAAAGTGTAAGGGTAGACATCCTACAGCTGAAGTACAACCCTCTACACTGGCACCCAAGCCATTTGATAGAGGAAGGGTCAGTTCTACCACAAGCACACAAACAAAGGTGCGAAAACAAGTGATCTTGAACTGGATCAAGACAGATTTAGGCTACTTCCATACGAACGAAATGGCAAGGACCATTCAAGGTGGTACATAACCAGGGTACATGTTGACGATGAAATATCGATAAACAGACACTTAGAGATATTCCATGTCAACATGCGAAAACCTCACTTTTCAAGACAAGAGACAGAAGTAGTGACAGACGAACAGAGTGCACCAGCACCGAGTGATCAGACGACCGACATACACAACGCAACTACACTAGGTAGCGAGACTGGCAGTTCCGACAATGGCAATACACTTAGTGAGTTAACAGAATACGCACTTAGTACCACCACCGTACTGAATCAGGTAGACGACGACGGAATGGAACTACCCGTTCCCATTGTAGACAAAACTGCGACATTAGACAGTATACATATAGATCAGGGACTAACAGACATTCAACGACGACAATTGGTAGAACTAGTTACTGAGTACAAAGACCTTTTCTCTGACATACCAGGGAGAACGGACAGAATCGAACACTCCATTCTTCTTTCGGACTCTAAGCCTATCAAATGCAGGCCGTACTCTATCCCACTTAGCTATAGGGAAAATCTAAATAAGGAAATCCCTCATGAGGGAAATGGTTGACCATCTCTCATTACCTCATCTTCACGGCTCTTCCCTGGGGCACCCTTACCCCCTCCTGGCCTCTTCAACAATGACTGCTCTTCCTAGCGGAGGGGATGTGTTCGAGTCTTTGACATGCACTCTCCAGTAGTAGCAGCTTCATATATTGGCTATGCTTGCGTTCAAAGCAAACAAACAACAACAAATTCAGATACCCAATAAACCTCTCATGATATATTTGATATTTCCATGAATTAATCCTGACACTGTGCTGTATGGCTTGGTTTGGCAAATCAACAATGTATTTTTTTAAATTTCCGGGTATGTTTACGTTCAGTAGTTTGCCATTTCTTTCTGAACTACCAGCACTCATACCTCTGTATGAAAACCAACGCAAGGCGGTCTGCTTCCAAATCGCCGCAGCTAGGTTTCGAACGCGGTATGCAGGTTACGAAATGCATTCATAACCACTTCACTACAGACCCGGCATTCATGTTTGTTTCAGAAGGTACATCTAGTTTGATGTCTTTTACAGGGCATCAAAATCAATCACGACATTTATTCCAGAAGTTGGTGTTGTTGTTGCCTTCCACTTATGCCGTTAGGCGTCGTGGAGAACTTTAATTGAAGCTCTAGCGCCTGTGACTAGCGCCTTTCCTCCAGTTTCCTACCGGTTTACCTGATAAATAATTACTATCAGTTACCAGTAAGTGAGCTAATTTTGTCAAAATGCCGAATAACTATCTTTGTACATAGTTATCTTGTCGCTTTCACTTAATTAATTTCTGAAAAATGAAAAAAAAAACATTTCGCCGGCGGGGAATCGCACTTACAAGCGGAGATACTCACCGCTACTAGGGCCATGATGAAAGCTTAACATAAATGTATAATATAGTCAAACACATGTCCCAATGACATCACGTATGCCCCGTGACTAGCCTTTGGTTGCGAATAGAGACTTCGTTTGGGGAAAATCCAATTTGGCAAAACAAATTAGTTTAAGGGAGGCACTATTCGCAATTCCATTGCGAATAGAAAACAATTATATTCGCAATCGAATTGCGGGAAGTAACAAACATGGCACAGCGTCTGCTCACTAGTCAATTTTAGTTTGGGCCATTAAGAAGTCTAAGAAGGTGGTTAATTTAAATAGGAATGTTCACTGTTGCGAGTTTAATTATGCCGATTTTTCCGTAATTTTTAATGAATCACTCTTCTTCTTACTTCTGTCCGTTCTTTTGGCATCCCGTTTTATTTTTACATTACGTTAGTCCTGTTTAAATATCAAGAATAATTTTTCAGAACAGGTATCCCCAATACAAATAACGATCCCTACAAATAATTCTGTCCCCAGGCGAGTTCAAAAATTGTTAACTTTCGTTTCTGTACACTTACTGTAACCAGGCATCCATGTTTGTTTACGTTACTGTCCTACTATTTATGTCCTGATAATATCGCAGCAGTGATGATTCTCTTAATTTGACACTTTCTATGGCCTCCATTGCATCCTATCTGAGTGACTCTGTTCTGGTCCAAGCTGACAGTAATATGCTTCGCCTCAGCAAGACATGATTAGGCAATTCAAACACCAGGTTTTCGATTGACTGGCCTCATTAATTAATAAATAAACAAGGAAAAGGAAATGCTACGCATATAAAGTGCAGGAAAACCCGGTATATCTGAAGCAGGTGGAAAAGAGAGAGGAGAGAGATAGATAACGAAGATAGTGTGAGAGACAGAGATATGAGAAAGATGTATTGAAAGACATTAAAGAGTGGTTAAGTCAAGAAAGGGAGAGGTGGGAGATCGAGACTTAGAGCGAGTGAGAGAGAGAGAGAAAACACTCGTGTTCGAGTGGCTAAGCTCCTTTCCCAAGACAACAAAAGTAGAGGACAGATAAGAACAGAAAGACAAGTGTGCAGGTCTTGCGGAACAAGATAAACAACACCTAATACACAAAATCCGTAGAAAACATATGCCTAAAGCGAAATCATCAGACAAGCATTGGTGTCACCTAACTCCTGAAAATGGAAAAAAAAAAAAGTCACCTCCCCGTTTGGGAATCGAACCTCGAGCTCCCGTGTACCAGGTGGAAACACTAAGGACACGTTAACAACTCTACAAAATATTGTAATGTGGACACACGCATAGGAATAATCACGTGACCTACTTCGATTGCGAATATAATTTTTTCTATTCGCAATTCCATTGCGAGTATAATTTTTTTCTATTCGCAATTCCATTGCGAATAGTCACTCCATTAGTTTAATTAGCAAATGAAAATATGTGTAGTACTTATAGTAGTGTCACGTCTATAATATGTATGAGGGTAGGTCCGAAAGTTATGCACCACAATTATTATCTCTTTAACCGTTCATAACATACACATTAAATTTAGTCACAATGTTCATGCACATGTGCAGCAAACATTTCATTTCTAATTCTCAATGGGCTTAATCCCACATCAACAATGTTGATATAGATAATGTCAACATCAACTTTAACGCTTTACGCCATCTTGAAACAAGAGCATGTATCCTAGATCTGTACCACATTTTGTTCTGTTCTCATAGCCATTTCTTCACTGCATTAATCACTCTCGTTGTCTTCAAACTTTGTCTCATGTATAGCATTCTATGATTCTTAAGGAGACTGAAAAGATAGAAATCAGATGGTACCAGGACTGGACTGTGAGGTGGATGGGGCAGTACATTCTACCACATTTTGTTGATTGCATCCCTTGTTTGCAAACTTATGTAGGGACGCGTGTTGTCATAAAGGAGAAGCAATTGTTCTCTATTTTTGTGAGGGCCAACCTTGCAGTAACAACGATTGAGTTTTGTGAGTGTTTTGATGTAAATTTCTGAATTGGTGGATCCACCTTTTAGCAGCACATCCATCCACAAGAATAACCCCATCAATGTCCCAAAAAACAGTGAGCATGACTTTACCGAGAGTGGAATTGTTTTGAATATTTTACTCCCTATAATATTTTTTTTTTTTGTTGCTTTTTTTGTTTTGTTTTTGGTGCTAGCTCAGTTTGAACTCAATTGTAGTCCATAAACACTACTTCTACTAGCGTTAAGACTGAATTTTGCATGTGGATTAGCTTTCCCCATTGACAGTGTCCCTTGACATCAGGCGAACTCACTCCGACTTCAGAGGTACTGTAATTTACGTCCCCAAGTCAAGGACAATAGGTCCAACAGTCTGGTGTAGGGGTTGAACCCTATACCTCGGCATCAGCACATCGGATGTTTAAGAACACACGTTCTTATCCAATTGACCATGCTGACCTACGCTGGTAATTGATGATGATGTCACTCCATTGATTGTCTTTTTGTCTTCGGCTCAAAATGATGAACCTACATTTTCTCTCCTGTCACAATGTTTGACAAAAAAAAACCTCTTTTGTGTGTTCACCTTAAAGTGGTTGAGGATCTTGTGTGTTTGAGTAATTCCAAGAGCTATGCCACAGCAGTTCAGCCACTGGTAGGGTCTTATATCTTGAACTGGTCAAGGGATAGGAACCGGACGAAGAGAGATATACAAACCTGCTGCCTTGTAGGTAGACTGTCAAAGGCTTGACAAAACTGCTGTGCAACCCACTCAATGATGTCATGTCAGAAACCACTTGGAATAGAATGAGTTAAAAATAAGGGTACATTTATGGCAGATCATCATCATCTCATCCCGTAACCCTGAATGTGGGTTTCAGGGATGTCACGATGGAAGAGTCTAGCAGTCAGAGTATACTCCTCTGCTGTATGTCCTCGGCAATGCACAGAAGTCTGAAAAAAAACTACATCCTGTCCACTCTTTAATCTTTGCCTTCCTCTTCTGTTTAGTTTTAGTTTAGTAGATGGATCAACATCACAGCACACTGGTGTAACCCATAAGTGCTCCATTCTACTCCTAACACAAGCTGAGTCCAGAGAATCTCAGCTCAGTGCATCAACTCTGTAGCACAAGCGAGGATCCTGAAATACTTTAGGTAGATTTTTCACTCAAAAGTTTGCCCTGGCAGCGCCATTAGGCTACTCTTTTTCGAATTCCAACTGCCAAGTGATTATTTACGTGCACAACAATACACACAGGCGTCCGATCTCACTACCAAGGGACCAGGGGAAGTTTTGTTACTAGAAGTCCATGTGAAAAAATCCTGGGCCACACGGGGGCTTGAACCCGGGACCTCCAGCACTCAAAGCGGACACCATACCTTGAGACCACTCAGTCCTCTTCTGTTTGTCCTCAACTGGTCCTGACAAGATACTTTATGTAGAATGATAAAGCTGTGTGTGTATTTGGCCAAAGTATCATAGTGCAGCATTACCATCTCTCTTTCCTACCCAGAAAAATCCCTGCTACCCATTTCTTCAGTTGTCAACTTGACAATATTTAAAGACAGCCCCAGTCATTTTCAGCTTGTTGACATCTCCATAGTTTCCCCTGCTGGTGCAGATGTAGACCAGAATAATCTTCTCTGTTCTGCATACTTTGGACACATGGAGCAAAGTTTGTTGCACTGTTTCATCATTTCTGTGCCTCAATGCAATCTACTTTGACGAGCATTTAAACAATTTTACCCACTTGACCGGGCTGGGCCAATCTAGTTAACATATGTGGTCATAAAAGAATAACACACATGCACACACCACATGTTTGAGTCTGGGCTGGTCTGTCAGTAAGCAGTGATGCCATTACTGTCTCAGTTATTGCTATTGTAATACTAAGCTGTATGTTCTGTCTGCCAGGTGGTGCTATTGTAATACTAAGCTGTATGTTCTGTCTGCCAGGTGGTGCTATTGTAATACTAAGCTGTATGTTCTGTCTGCCAGGTGGTGCTATTGTAATACTAAGCTGTATGTTCTGTCTGCCAGGTGTTGCTATTGTAATACTAAGCTGTATGTTCTGTCTGCCAGGTGGTGCTATTGTAATACTAAGCTTTATGTTCTGTCTGCCAGGTGGTGCTATTGTAATACTAAGCTGTATGTTCTGTCTGCCAGGTGGTGCTATTGTAATACTAAGCTGTATGTTCTGTCTGCCAGGTGGTGCTATTGTAATACTAAGCTGTATGTTCTGTCTGCCAGGTGGTGCTCAAGATTATAAAGCACAGTCATGAGGAAGGTGCAGGCGGCACAGACTTGGTACAGGGTGTCTTGCTTGGTCTTGTCGTCGAAAATCGGCTGGAGATTACAAATTGTTTTCCATTCCCTAAGCACACTGAAGATGAAGACTTTGACACAGGTAATTATATTCTACAGTTAGCATTGTAGATGCTGGGGGACCAGATAAAGTTAGTTGCATATCCCTTACAGGACATCACAGTCAACTCCAGCATTTTTGGCTGATTGTGATTTCTGGACAATTTTATGTCCAGTAGGTTGCTCCATAATTCTGTTTATCCACGTAGGGTCTCGCAGTGCGCGAGAATTGGTAGCGGTTCTCGCAGTGTTGGTGACATGGGATAAGTGAGCGGCCGCTCAGAAAGCAATGGCAAACTACTGAGCGTAATTTTGCCAAGAAATCAACAACAGCGGTAAAATGCTGGTGTTGGCAGCGATGTCCTGTAAAGGAAATGTGGGGGAAAATAGTTCCCCATTAATTTCCGAATGACCGGCATTCGTACCATTGTAAGGAAACCAACACAAGGTGGTCTTCTTCCAGATTGCCCGTAGCTGTTTTGAATGTGGTATGCAAGATTACGAATTGCATTCATGACCCATTCTCGATAGAGCCGGCGGGGAACCAAGAGGAGCTTTCATAGCACTAAGTAATTTGTGTTAGTCAAAAGAAAATAAATCTAGCAACAGATTTAAAATATTTAATTTTGACATCAGATTAGTATTGTTGTATGGATGACAAACATGAAGGGCAACTAAAGCAATTAGTAATAAACTATACACGTTCATTAATTGGTGCCTACATAGATTAGGACAAATGGTATGACAAAAAAAAACAGTGGGGAGCTCATGGAGAGAACTAAAATCTCATCAAATCAAAAGGTGCTGGCGGCACTGGATAGGATACACCGAAAATCTGTTAATTGGCAAGTATAACTATAAAATCCTTCCTCTGGAATCCACAGATGAAATAAATAGAGGAATACCTAAAAACACACGAAGAAAATCAGAAACTGATGAATAATACAGGGAAGAGATGGGGGACACTGCAGGAGATAAAAGATAAATTGGTTTTTTTTTTAAAAGTAAATTGGTTGAAGGCATCTGTTGGGGGATAAATGGCCACTGCACATCAAGTATTCTTATTGGGATCAAGGTTGAACAAATAAAACATTTTGTTAGTGTAGTCATAATAATACCTTGCTGAAAACCACACTAAAAGGAAAAATTGATGGCAAGAAATGGAATATTAAAATGAGGAGGGAGGGGTTAAAAAAAGGTGTTTGATTGTACTGTCATAGTGAGAGAGAGTACGGGTGATCTATTGCAGCGAACTGATCATATATATGAACTATATTCTGTATATTTGAATAAGATAGTTTGACTTTCACCCATCATTAAAACTGTCTTGTCTCAAATTTATCTTGTGCACTAATTTTTAAAATGTTAAAATTTGATATGGTCACAGGAACATTGAACATAAAAGGATGAATGGATAGCTACATGCATGTAAATTAACGGCTAACACATTTTTGGTTATGCTTTTGTTAACATTAAAAAAAAAGCAGAATGAAGTCTGTTGTGACAGCATAATTGGCTGTTTAAAAATAAAAAATGGATCCAGTGGAAGACGTGAGTTTTAACTCTTAAGTCTGATGCAACGGGCATTCAGATTGTTTATAGTCCTGATAGCAGCTTATTTATATCATGAGATTGGTGTACAGATGTTTCTCCTGACCCAGCACTGAACCGTCTCCATGGGAACTGTTGCAGATCTCTCCTTCCCCTCTCCACACTTACAAATGGGTGGGAATGTGCAAGACAAGTATCGGAACCTCATGTCTGTGGAGAGGCATGGTTAGGTTGTAACCAGGTCATGAGTCAGCCCAGCTTGTACAGGTTCACTGGGGTTAGGCATACGTTAGTTACCTCTACAAGATGCAGGTATTTCAGCTACATGGAACTAGATAGTAATTGATCGAAAGACAGCGTGTGTTATGGATGGGTGAGTTGAGAATATTAAAGAAACACAGACTTGTAAAAGTATGTTTATTTAATAATATAATGTTACCGGTAATTATGATTATATTGAAATGCTGTTGTTGCGAACATTTCATTACACCAGTTTTAATGTTCTCTGCTTCTAGTGTCCGTCCAGTACCAGATGGAGATGATGAGGAATCTCCGCCATGTCAATGTGGACCATCTACACGTCGGCTGGTACCAAAGCACCTACTTTGGGTCGTTTATCAATCGTGCACTGGTTGACTCACAGTTCAACTACCAGCATTCTATAGAAGAATCTGTTGTTCTTATTTATGGTAAGTTCATTATCTTTGTTCAGCTTTGTAAATATTTTAGAGTTATCTGGCTTGTTATGACTAGTTTAGTTTAGTCGGTGGATCAACATCATGGCACATGGGTGTAACCCGTGAGTGCTCCGTTCTCCTCCTAACTCAAACCTGAGTCTGGAGAAACTCAGCTCAGTGCATGAACTCCATAGCACCGGCGAGGATCCTGAAATACTTTGAGTAGATTTTTAACTCGAAATTTTGCCCAGGCAGCGCTATTAGGCTACTCTATGACTTTAAAAGATGTACTTATCTGTAGCAGAGAGTAAGGTTCATCAAGTGTTTGTTGTATAATTTTTCTGGCATTAGAAGATTTGAGATTTTTTTTTTAAAAGGGATAGAGAAGCATGCTAAAGATTGTGCTTGTAGTAAAGCCCTTACAGTCTCAAGATGAGAATTCTGAAAGTAGGAT
The DNA here is from genome assembly GCA_014155875.1 of Cepaea nemoralis. NCBI lineage: Eukaryota > Metazoa > Mollusca > Gastropoda > Stylommatophora > Helicidae > Cepaea > Cepaea nemoralis. Next base: position 426,575 of record JACEFZ010025811.1, read on the forward strand.
TTTTATTTCATGCCATTGTATGTATGATTTGCTTTACATAATTATTTTTTTTTCCAGATCCATTGCGTACCACTCAAGGATTTCTGTCATTGAAAGCTTACCGTCTGACACCAGAAATGATGAAGTTCTACAAAGAGAATGACTTCACGCCTGAAAACATGGCCAAGCATAGTATCAACTTCGAATCAATGTTTGAAGAGATTCCAATTGTCCTGAGAAATTCTCACCTGGTTAATGCTTTGCTCTGTGAGCTGGCTGAGAAAACCAGGAAGGAGCAAAAATTTTCTGCTCTTGATCTTGGTACCAGGTATGTTGGCTTCTTTCTTTTGGTTGTAACCGATAAATTTTGTGATAGTATTGAAATGTTAGACATGTTCACTTGAAACTATTTCTTGAGTGGCCATCTGGTTTGCCTTTGGTACACTTCATTTGCATTATCTGTTAAACTGTGACCTACAACAACTGTGTCAGTATCGTTACTGTGTGATTTTCTGTTTTGAAACTTCCGAGATACATTTAGTTTTATACGTTTTTGTCGATAGTGGATTTCAGTATATATCATAATTTTTAAAGTATATTTGTCTATTCATCCTGTATATCATCATAAAACGGGTTAGCTACACTTTTTGTCAAGCCTGTGGCTCAGTACATTCAGTTTCGACAAGTATTTTTTGTGTGGTTGACTTTCCCTACCTATTTCCTATCAAGCACCAATTTATATTTGTCTGAAATTCTGTGTTGTCGTCAAATCACAGTTTACCAGGCATCTGTAAAGAAAGTATTCTGCCATTGCTTTCCTTCTTGGCAGTAACCATATTAGTCGGAGTATGTGGCCACTGTCTCTGAAGAGACCCTCTGCCTACCGCCGTGAACTTGAAACCATCACCATCTATCTATAGGCTGCTCTCATGCTCAGTCCACCACCTACTAAATTAAAAGGGGGGGGGGGGTTGCACATTTTGGTGTGTATTGGACATATGGTGCTAGCTCCACATTTGTATAGACCAATCAGCACTTGATGGGTGACGTGGTCAAGGTCATGCTGGCTGCCTTTCCTTTCTGTGACATTTCCTGGCAGCTATTTAAGGCTTGGTTGACCTGAGAGCCAGTTCACTTTTAAAATTTGCCTCGATGCAAGTTAGAATCCATGGCCACCGAACTTGCAGACAGGTGTGGTAGCCACTGTGGCTTACTCTACCTGCTCCTGTAGTTTTACACTACTCTGAGGGGTCAGTTAAACTCATACCCCACCTCGCCAGAAGTAACCTATAGGCTAATGGGGGGAGGGGTTGCCTTCTCCTTTGATCGAGGATAGTCCTACCCTGCCATGGTTTTTATTGTTTCCTTTCATCTTAGGTTTTCTTTTGACATAAATTATATCCATCAGATTGTTTTAACATTTTGGTATACAGTTCAGACCTGATAAGACAAACTCACCTGAGACCCAAGAAATATTCTCTTATGAGAAATTCCTCTTATAAGAGTTTAAGCATATAGTAATGCATTTACAACATACAATACAATATAGTTCTTCATAACATAAATCTGAAGTCGCCTTAAGCGGCTTGCACTTGTTAGCTCCCATATTATTTTTCATGTTAATATTATGTGCATAGTTTCCTTCAGTGTTCAGAATTTTAATGGTATATTGCTTCGTTTCTAGCTCTATGTTGGAGAAGAATCTGCGTCAGTTGATGGAGTGTGTTGATGATGTGGCAATGGACACTAACAAGTATCTCAACTTCCAGAGGAACAATTTCAAACAACAGCAGATGAAACAACAGTACCTCGCAAAGCGGGTAAGATCTTTCATTTCATTATTGTTAGCATTGGGCAAATTGCACTGATATTTTGCACTGAGCAGCATGCATTTATTCATCTTTCATCACACCTGGTTCTGTGACATTCTATTGTCTCACAAGATTACTATTATTTTTCTTTTTACCAATGTATTGCTGGTTCTAGCTAGGTATATTTCCTCTCTAGCTCAGATATAGTGCATTTGGCTCGGCATATATTTGTGTAAGATTTCCTTCCTCTAGACAGATTCCATTCAAAGTTACAGGCTTTTATCTACCTGTAGGTAATTGTTCTGTCCTAACAATTTTTGCTATGACAGCTCTGCAGTCCACGCAAAAATGATACTTAGGTATAAGGTCAAGAGAGAAGTCGATATGCATCACTGGTTGATGCAAGCTATTTTCAGGGCCTAGATAACCTTTTCATGGCCTAGATAACCTGGACACCAGTGTACCGGACTTAAAGATTTAACACTCATGTGACATGACAATAGAAGGGAAAATGTTCATCCAAGTCAATACATTCATGTATTTGGTGTAAATTATAACATAAGTTGGGATATGCTTGACTGAGAGAGACTAAGGGCAGACTAGGTCAAGCACATGCTACATTTTGAAATATGGGAAAGTATGTTATGTCTCTATTATTGAATGTCAGAGAGGGTTGATGCTATGTTGAACCTGTTCAGTGGCAGTGAATCTTGGAATGTGAACAAGCGAATTAGGAAGAGTTTGAAGGCAAAGGAGTTGTGGTCTCAGAGCCAAATGTGTATACCTTGGACTGCCAGGGTAACTAAGAAAATTTGTATGGAGGAAGCTAATGAAAGTTGAATGTTATATACTATCATAACAAACAGTATTCTGTGATTGTATAATGAGAAGGGAGGCATTGGAGAACATCAATATGGCAGAAAGGTTAACAATAAAAGAGGCCAAGACAGACTGGGAGAAGTTATACTGGGTGGCATGAAAGAATATTATCAATAGAGTTCATCCATTGACAGAAAAATATGGTTGTAGGAGTTAATGTATTAACTAGGGTGGCACAGAAACCATTAATGGCACTAGAACAGTGGTTCTCAACTGGTGGGAACCACTGCACTAGTAAGATGAGAAGAGACTTAAACTTTACTCATCTCCTGTAGCATTCCCTTGTAATGGTAGGGGAGCATGTTTATAAATAGAAATGGACTTTGTTGCTGGGTTAGTGAATCACCTGTGAGCTGGTTTCAAGTCAAAGTCTCATCTATTGGTGTTCAAGTCATTTGAGCCTGAAGGAACTTGCATCTACTAGAGTGAGGTTGGGGTAGAGACTTTCTTCTCCACCAGGAACCGAAATAGTCTCCATGGGAACTGGGTTGCAGTATTTTCCTTCCTCTGTCAGAGCTCAGAAACCAGCAGGATGTACTGGGATTTCACACACCTGTGGGGGGGCATATTAGAATGTGACCACAGCACGGTACACGCAGGAAGGCTGGAATTAGGCTTGAAGTTAGTATCCACAAGTTAGGTATTACATTGTCTGTCAATAGACTTCAACCCAATGCCCTGAGGAAAATAGAAATGGGTCATCATTTACTTCGATTAGGTTTGGTTATGCTGTTTTTATTTCTGGTTTTTCCCTCATTGTTGCCGTTATCTCTAGGGTGGAACCCAGAGTCATAAAATTGATGCCAGAGGTTTTTCTGAGAAGGAGGGTGGTCAGCTCATAATACAGTGTTCAGACATTCTAGTTGTCTCACAAGATTACTATTGTTCTTTTCACCACAGTATTCTGGTTCTAGTTCTATGTATTTCCAATCAATCATTAACTACCATCAGCTGTTAATAGCCATACTGCAGCTATACAAATTTACTATTTATAATTTATCCAAAATTGCTAAATCTCATAAAAATATTTTTACAAGCAATGGTTTAAAACGGAAATAAATACATTCTGCTGTAGTATGTTTAAATCTGGTGGCCGCATCCGGTAAATCGCATGAAATTGTAGGTAACCCATTTAAACATGCTTGAAAAGTGCATATTATTGAGACAGTTGTGATGTATAGGGTAATAGATGACAGCTGTGTGTGTGATGTGTCATGATATATACATGACCCATATTTGTGTCTTGATGAATCTTCTCAATTACGGCTGTTTGAGTGGGGAATCAAGTATGGAGCTGGTCGCAATAACCGCAGGCATGGATGAGTCCAATGTGTAGTTACCCAGCTTGCACTAGGAACAGTCAGTTTGGACACCATTCCTTCCTTTCAATCTCAGCGTGTCCAAGTTGTGGTGGTGTTTATTCTTCATCATACAATTGTTTACAATAATTAGCTATAAAGTATATTATTTAAAGGATTTAGTGGGTCAGAGGTTATAGAGCCCCTCTCTGTCTCAAGCGGACCAGGTTCACCTCACAGTGTTGAAGCTTTGTATTTTCACAGAAATTGTTTTTTAAAAATGGTATACTTCCCATGTTCCTGGAGTAGTGGTTCAGCTGTCAACCTTCTCAGGGAAGAGCAAGGAACTCAGAAGATCTGTGAGGCCGTTAAAAATCCCTCAGCATTTGGTAATCAAAAAGAGCAGGCCAGCACTTCTAAATTGAAAAGCCGTTCACAAAAATAAATGTATGGCATTATGTAATAGATATTTTACATGACGTCCTCAGCACCTTTCTTTTCTAGGAGAGACTGGATTTACTCGAGCTTAGGTATGTGTGCATACACATGTGTGTATATGCGTACACATATCTTATCTAGAGCAGTCTGGTTTTATGGCACCAGGGACTCACCATCACCCCGTCTCTTGTTAATGAAGGCCAGAGGTTGAATTTCCGCTGCCTGAGGTGATGAATGCTCAAGCTATGGGGGTATCTAGCGTGGTTGGGTACTCACCCATAACTCTGCGACCACCGGCTGATATACCAGGAACTTGGAACTGTATGGTATTTATGATACTGTTAATACACCATGGGATCCTTGTGTGTGCCACAGAGTTTACGCACTGTGCTGAGATTCATGTTGTGTGATCTATAAGGGAAGACATGGGGCACTTTTTGAGATAACCATATGCCATGAAAGATCTTGTCAAACCAAACTTTTTATTTACTTTCAGGAACAAGAAAATGCCCAGCGGAAGCAGAGAGGAGAGCCACCCCTTCCCGAAGAAGACATCAATAAGTTATTCAAGTCACTGCCAACTCCCCAGCGCTTGGACTGCACACTTGTGGCCGGTCAGATGGACAACTACTGCAAGCAGGTGTGTGAGTTTGCAGCCCAGAGCCTGGGCAAGTTGTTCATGGCAGAAACCCTACACACTGGAGAAGGCAGTTAACAACTGGATAACCTAATTATAGATTAGATCTCACTTTTTTTTTGTCAGGGGTGGAGGTTTCATATATCTGGTGTGATAATTGACAGAAATTCACAACTATATCTGTGTTCAGATGGCAATTTACAACTGTTTTGGAGGATCCAACTTATGTACAGTATTTGCCAGTGTAAGACACTTCTGAATATTTTGGCAATAGTATTCATTTATAGTTCATGTTAATGAAAGTTAGCAAAACAAAGATGAATGTAAAATTATGCATGGCAAAGCAATTTAGCAGACATTTACACATTACTTTCCTCAACTCTTGAATTAAAAGGTGGATTTCTCATTGTATTTTTGTGTTGTTTTTCTGTTTTGTTTATATGGTTCTGATATTTCATGACAATTGTTGATTGCAGAGGCTAGGAGACTTCAATTATGTTGTATGGAGAACAATCAATACAAACAAAATGTTTCTATGAATATCCACTAATCTTATTGAGTTATAAACCCGTACCTGTTTTAGTATTATAGAAATGTCATAATAGCTTGGACTTAGCAAACATTGACCAGCATTTTTGGGTTTTGCTTCAACAAAGCTCAGATTGACTAAGAATCGACTATTGTATTAGGCAAACCCATAGATGCTAATCGTTTCAATAGCCCGCTATTTGTGTAGACATATCTTTCCTCATATATGTCAGACCGTCTCTTAAATCCAAAGTCAAAAAGATCGCTTGTCTACAACCAATGCAGGATAAAAGAGATATTAGAGCCCAGCAACAAGCAGACAAATTTAGATTGACAAACCACCCCATGTATAAAAGTTTTAATGGTTTTGAAAAGGGAAGATTGAAGTGAAGCAACTTTGTAGAAATTGCAAAATGAAAGATTAGGACAGATCCTATGCTTGACACATCAAGTCAAAACTCCTTTACAATGCACACAAGTTCCCAGCTTGGAGACAGAAGCAGCTGCCTGAGATCAAAAACATTATGGTATTGAGAAAAAGATCACTCATAATGAAACAAAGAAAGAAGAAAAATAGCCCTAAACTACATACAAGAACATTATCCAAGTAGCTTCCGGTTTCAAGATGGCGACGGACGGTCGTGTTGTTTTGTGTTCGTTAACTTTTTCGCGTAGGGGATGGATTTATTCATCTCTTGCGTGTAATTGATGTGCCAGGATGTAAAACCAGGAGTTTCTACTCAAGATCTGCGCGGGTGCTACGGAGTTCGTGCATCGAGCGAAGCCATCCTTGAGTAAATTTGTATACAAAATTCAAGATTGGTGACTCAGCCATGTGCACATGTGGTTTGGCGTCGCAGACAGCAGAGCACATACTCCAGGATTGCCCAAACTACAACATATCCAGGCGAACCTTCTGGCCTAGAGAGACAACAGTAGAAGATAAACTCTATGGACCGCTGAATGAACTAAAAAAGACTGTTAGATTCATACAAGATACAACATTAGTTAGTTAGTTAGTCAACAGATCATCCTCGTTGCACATCGAACCATTCAGTCCATAAGTGCTCCGATCCCCTCCTCAGCAAATACCGCAGCATGTAGCGGCTAACGACACCAGTTCTGTGATGGTTTATCAATCTTTTTTGGCTTCCTGCGTAGTGTTCTTGTTTGGCCACCCCTCTTAATTTGCTGTTCTCGCAATCTGGCCATGGTTGTAGATTCAGTCATCACTTGGTTCTTGCAAAAGTCTTACTTCTCGTAGAGCATTCAGAATGTCAGCCTGGTCCATGGCGTTTCCGCCCTCCACAGTAGCCTTACCTGCGAGCTTGTCAGTCTGCTCATTTCCCTGTACTCCTGCATGCCCTGGCACGAAGATGACACTAATCTTTGCCAGCCGAGACCGCTCCAGAGAGAGCAACCATTCTCTTCAGGTCCAACCCATCTCTAGCCTCTTGAGCATGCTCATTGAGTCGCTAAGGAAACATGCCCTAGTGAATGTCTGTCTTGAGCCATATTTATTGCTTTACTTACTGCCATGACTTCCATAGTCAGGCTACTTGTGGTCTCAGCAAAAGCACCAGAGTCCTCCTTCACAATTCTCCCTCCGGCCTGAGCCATAAAGGCCCATTAGCTTCTCACATGTCAGACGACCGACCAATCTGTGTAAATGACAGCATCATCGTCTAGCAATTCTCAAAAATCAACGCTTGTACTTCCGTCTCCACAGCAGCCGGATTTTATTGTCTGCATTTTCTGTCTAGTTGGATGCAAACTGAAAAGGTCGTACAGAAATCTGTTGGCACTTGTAACCACGCCTCACCAGGTTCTAAGTCCTCAAGTGAACACGCCTGTTGAAGAATGTTTTCAGCTTGACCCATCCACGACCGTCCTCTTTTTAACCTGCTGCCCTTCACCTTCATAATTTCACTATGCAGTGGATGTTGTGTGTTTGCGTTAACTCTGAGGTAGGCGCATGCTCTGCAAATTTGTATTCTGTCTTCAATGGTTGGAAAATCAAGAAGGTAGCGCATTGCCCTGCATGCTGTATCTCTTGTACATTCAAGAATAATGAAAATGTAAAGTATATGTCAATATTTGACATCCTCTCATGTCACCTCTCTCCTTTGTAAACATAATACAATATACTATCTGAATGTTCTGGTTGAATCTAATAATGATGAATGTGCTGGGGTCTTAAGCTAATCTAAGTACTGCTGATAAATATTTATCTGGCTGGATATCTGTTATGTTCCTTTGACTAGGAACTGTGTATTTCATTTGGGTTTAAACTGTTGGTCGTCACTGAGGATACATGGGTTGTCAATTAGCTTTCTTTCCATGGTGGCACTGGCAATAATGATTTGGCAAATGATGAACTGTCTACTCTTCAAATGCAGTATAAAAGCAAAGACTCATCCATCATGGATGAATTTGACACTCAGTATATGGATGTTACCAGTTTAGGAGTACCACGTGACCACCACATCAGACACTGATTGTTCTGGTAACTCTTTATTACCTGCTTGCCACCATTACAGGTTGTAGACCTAAAGACCCTATTTTGCTCAGTTGTCAATTTCTCCATTACTGTAGCTGAGAAACCCCATGCAGAGCTCTCGTCATGATGCACTGAACCATCAGTGTGCTCTGTTGCATCATCTATCCAGGCATTTTAATCTATCCGTTATATATTCAATTCTGCCAAACCATTACACCAGTCTCTACATTCACGCCCCACGTGATGATTACCTGGTAGAAGCTGCTCTTGGATGTGCCACTGTCAATCTGTTCCTTGTGTATCTGCTTGACTGAGGTCACCTGCCCCATGATGACCTACTCACGCAATCATTTGTTTCGTTAGTCTGCTTCCTTTGGGATCATTCAGGTTACCAAGAAGTGGATAACTCATATTTTTGGCCTTGACCTGTGCCAGTCCCTGTGCCAGTCCCTGCTTCACCAATGTTAGCCCATCCATGTATCTCATCGCCCTGATTGGGTATCTCATGTACAACCCAGGACGAATTGCACATAACAGTTACAACATAACCAGTTATGTATATCAGATAAACAAAAGCTTCCAAATAACTCACATAAACAGGGCTACCACATATGTCACAGAAACAGTCACCACATACATTCAAGGTCTTTGAATATATTAGTTTTTCGACAGACCATCCTCATTGCACATTGAACCATTCAGTCCATAAGTGCTCGGATCCCCTCCTCAGCAAATCCTGCAGCGTGTAGTGGCTCACGACACCAGTTCTGTGTTGGTTTATTAATCTTCTTTGGTTTCCTGCATAATCTTCTTGTTTGGCCACACCTCTTTTAACTTGCTGTTCTCGCAGCCTGACCATGGTTGTAGATTCACAGTCATCACTTAGTTCTCATAAACGACTTACTTCTCGTTCAGCACTCAGAATGTCTGCCTGGTCCATGGCGCCTCTGCATTCCACAGTAGCCTTACCTGCAAGCCTGTCAGTCTGCTCATTTCCTTGTACACCCGCATGCCCTGACACAAAAATGAAGCTAATCTTTGCCAGTCGTGACCGCTCCAGAGACAGCAACCACTCTCTTCGGACCCACCCCATCTCTGTCTTCCTGAGCATACTCATTGATTTTCACACTGTGAAGCAGTTAACTGATTCAGTGCCAAAGGATAATTTATCGCCAAATGTGACCTCCCATTTGGGACGATATATTACCATACTAGGTAATTGTGTTAGTTTTGTTCAGTGTTATCTTCCCCAATTTAAGTGAATGGAAATTTACATTATAATACATGATCATGTGGTTGTGGACCATGTCTGGTCCAAACCTACCTTTTTTTGGTACTGAATCAGTTACTGAGAGCCAGATGGTTAACAATAAGACAAGCAGTCACAGGTGTGTCAACAAAATAGTCTTCAGTTCTGCTAAACCACATTTACATTGGATCATCTTTGCTCCTCATATTTATATGGCAAGCCTTAACCTATTGCTGCATTCAATAATCACCTCCTTTATAGATATACCACCTCCTTTATAGATATACTAGACATCTGCTTTTGCCAGTGTTGTTGCTTAAAGAGCACCACAAAACACCGGAATTCACCTTTGATAACCTAGTCAGTGCCCGAAGAAGTCAGAAGAAGTGTCTGCCGAAAGGTGCAAATATCACAGCTCTGCTGTAAACAGACACAACACAATTACGTCTAAAACAACATTCCGGACAAGCGCAGAAGAAGAAGAATCAGTGACTCCAGCAAAGTCACTCACTTCAACCTCAAGTATACACCTGCTAGTATTTCTAGTGCACTGGACTGATCTCTGTGTGTGGATTAGCTTTCCCTATTACCAGTGCCCCTAGCCATCAGTTGAACCCACTCTGACTTCTGAGATACTTACAATTTCCGTCTCCAAGTCAAGGATTTTTTCCCCCCGCGTTTCCATCCTGTTTCAGGATATTGCGGTCAACATCAACATCTTTCAGCTGTATGTTGATTCCTAGGCTACAATACGCTCATTCAGCCACGCTGACTCCCAAAATTCTTTGTGTATCTCTGGTGATCTCTTGCTGACCTGATTCAATAAAATGTCACCTGCGAATGTCAAGGTTCTTCTTGGTCCAGTAGGCTGTATTTTGGTCAGATGTGCTGTTATAGTTATTGAAGAACACAGGTGATCCCTGAGACAGACCAGGACATACGTAATGGTTCACCAAGTTCCCATTCAAAATACTAGTTCTCTCCATCATGCACTGTATAAGATGTGTGAAATCTACATAATTAATGGCATCAAGATTTATTGCCACAGCAACTTTCCTGCATTTGAAATTCCTTATATTAATTGTAGGCAAATATTCCAGCATTATCCCATGTTACCTTTGCCGGCCTGTAGCTGCCTACAGAATCCAGCAGCATACCTGCTCTTTCCAAATGTGACATCACATTCTTCACCACTGGTTGTTTCTAGTGACTTGTATACATTCTGCAGGGTGTTCATTTCAGCCGTGAAGGATCTCTTTGTCAGATTTTGACATTGGTTTCAGATAGCTATGTAAGCAGTCATCTGTAGTTACCTTGGAATTCTGTATACTAACACTGCCAGAGTAACTAACAACGACTGCCTGAAAGAAGCTAATGAAACTAGAACATTATATTTGACGATAACTGAAGTCTTTCTGGTGACTGCTGTTTCCATCGACAGTGAACTGTATTTCTCGTGGAGGACTTTTGTGTTGTGGCGGCGGCATTATGCAGTGTGCCTGTGCAGGCTGTTGGCTTGCCGATACTCCTGTCTATTCCATTGTTCACATAGGACAGTGAGGAGCATTTTGTGTGATATTCACTGGCACAGGAACAGGGCATAATGGGGACAACCCGTTGACGTGAAGTTGGAACCGCGACTAATGGACAATAAAAATGAGACAAACAGCTTTCTTTGGTCATGTGATGAGAAGAGGCATTGGAGAACATTGTGTCAACTGGAAAGATCAAGAGGAAAAGGCAGGGGACAGACTAAGAGAAATTATGCTGGTTGGACAGGCGCTAACATGGAGGAATATCATCAGCAGAGTTAATCCAGAAAAACAAAGACGGAGATCTGTGGAGAGACATGAATGCCTACGCTAGCTGGCAAGGCGCTTAATGATGATGGTATTTCAGTATCAGCAGCTGGACCATAACATTTACCATCAGGACCTGGGGCTTTGTTTTTGCAACATTTATATCTATTTCAGATACCAGATGATACATATTATCTTGTACAATACCATAGTGATGATTTTCCCTAGTGTTGTCATGCAGTTGTCAGTCTGAATTATATAATACCTCAGGAATTCATGTCTTTTCTCTTCTAAGATGTGATTTGAAGCATCATGTGTATTAAGATGTTGTTCTATTTCATCTTGGGAAGATTCTTAATGACATATTTCTATAGTAGTGCTGATTTTGTGGTATTGAAAGAGTTTCAACACAGAAGACAAACAATAGATTGGATGATTTATTGCCTGGTATATTTTGCTGCATCTCGCCAGGTGCATACTGCAGAATTATATATCATATGACGTGAATCAATTAATACGTTAGCTGAAACAGTTATAAAACTTGTGGTATTGTTTGAATGTGGAGTATTTGTTATCTCCCACAATAATTTCAAATTTAACACAAACTCTTTCCGTTTGCATAAAACCAGCTGGAACCGACTAATTGCTAATGCCTCAGTGTATTTCAGAAATTGTTGTTTTTGTTTGTCGAACAGCTTTTTTCTTTGTTGACATTAATACAGAATAAGTGAATATTAAGAAGACACAGATTATGGTCGTCATTGGGAAGAAGGAAATATCACGTGATATACAAGTAAATGGGCGTATTCTTAATTAAGTGAATCGGTACAGTTATCTCGGCACAGTCATAACATCTGATGGGAGATGCCTTGAAGAGATTAGAACAAGAATTGCCATGGCAAAGGTAGCCTTTTTGCAAGATGAAAAACATACTGGCCAATAAAAAGATATCAACTGAAACGAGAAAAGGAGTGTTGAAGTGCTACATAGAATCTGTACTTTTATATGGATGTGAAGCGTGGACAATAAGCAGTCAAGCTGAAAAACAACTGATGGCTGTGGAAATGTGGTTTCTGGGGAAAATGCAAAGAATACCATAGACAGACAGAAAAACCAATGAACAAGTCCTTCAAGAAACAAATGAACATCGTAAACTGATTAGAGACATTAGATGTAGGCAGTCAAAATTTTTTGGGCATGTTATGAGAAGAAATGACATGGAGAACTTCGTGACGACTGGCAAGATCGAAGGGAAGAGACCAAGAGGAAGACTGAGAAGTAAATACCTGGATGGCTTGGCCACATGGCATGGTCGAGACAGGAACACGGAGCTGATCCACAACTCAGGTGATCGAGTGAAATGGCGAGTCATGACCACCCATGCTTATCAGTATGGCACATGATGGATGGAATAACACTAGTTGAAACAACACACATTGTCACAAGTATTGGTCCATGGATTTGTTCATATGGCATATAACTACAGTATGCACCTGATGAGATGCAGTGAAATATACCAGGCAATAAATAGTACAACGTATTGTGTTTAGAATCTGTGTTTAAATTCACTAAGGGAATTTAAATACACATTGTTGTGTATTAAAAGAGTGTTAACCCTACCAGACCGCGGTACCAATTTGTTTGTAATTTCCTAATCTGCCGTTATACCGCTGAACATAATTTTCGGTATTTTGCCTAGAACGTGAAAAAAATGCGTTACAAACTAAAAATAACCAACCAATCATGGTCAAACCTCATGGTTAGCCATTGCAAATGTCTGCTACCATATGTTTGAATTGACTTTGTGTGGTTTAACGCGAAAAAAATCTGAAAATTCACAATGAAACGAGCGGCTGATAAACCAAGTACTTCAACAAGAAAGCGAAGTAGGCCTAGGCTTTTCACACTCCAACAGGTGATCAATAGTTTGGTTTATTCAGACTGGATTGGCACACAAATGTGGAATATTGGCGCTAGATGAAAGGTTGACATATTTTCTACAATGTCTCCAAGTTACATCTTTGTCTAACCACTTGTTTGCATGTAACTAACATTTGTCTATATCATGTTGGCTTTTTCCTCTTTAATGCTCAGGAGCCCAGGTAATAGGGACAGTTAGGTTCAGGGCCTCAGGTCTGGTAGGGTTAAAGCCACATTCCCAACTCCTGAACACAGAATTATAGAGAACTGAAAATTCTAAAGACGGTGAAATCATACATCAACTAGTTTATTAGTGCAACTATTTCTGTAAAACAAGCATGACAATAAATTTTAATGGCAACACTTGGGACTCGATTGTTTACCCCACACACACTTTGGTTCCTTGTAATGTTGGGTGGAAAGTTTCAATGTATTTATTAAGGCACGCATCCCCATGCGTTTACACTTAGAAAAGCTAACATGCATTTTCAAACAGCAAGTGGCTGAGAACAAATGTATCTTCTTGTTCATGAGATTGTCCTGGGCTCTCACATTTGACCATAAGAATACTGTCACTGTAAGCTCTACTTGAATTATGATCAACACTCGTATTCTGTATTTCTGTTCTGCATGCAACTAACAAATTCAACATTCTGTAGTCTTTAGTAAAGTATCAAAACACAAAACCCATAAGATGATACTTTTTGTTTTTGTTTCCTAAGGATGCCCGGTAGCATTGTGGCTAGACACTTGTCTGCCATCTCAGTATTCATGGGTTCAAATCCACATAGGGGCAGATTTTTATTTTCAGAATTGGCCTGGGATCCCAGCCTATCATGGATCTCAGGAAATGTCTTGGGAAGTAAAGGCGGCAAGTGTAGTACCCACCATATCACCCAACAAGTGCCAGTTGGTCTATACAAATATATCTGGCACCATATGCCCAATAAAAAGGGCCCTCTGATGTTACTTATTCATTTTTCATTTGCTTTAGTGAACTGACCTAACAGGCGTAGCTGTTTCTCCAGTTCCATTTGTGTTATCAGGCATTGCTGTTTCTCTAGTTCTATTTGTGTATTAACAGTTGTAGCTGTTTCTCTAGTTCTATTTATATGTTAACAGGCGTAGCTGTTTCTCTAGTTCTATTTATATGTTAACAAGTGTTGCTGTTTCTCTAGTTCTATTTATGTGATCCTATTACAGATTTGAATATAACATTACTTTGGGAGGAGTGTGTCTCTTGGCAGCACCGATGACATTTAATTTCTACAGTAAAATCACAATGATCACCTGGACACACAATCAAAACATTTAAAGATATACAAATGTGCCTTGTTTTTTTAAGTATATCTTGCATTACAGTCATTTTACTTCATCTATCAAAAATGTATATAATCAATTAATCTTGAATATGTTAACAGAGAACTGTAGCACTGCCCAAGAACACGGAATTTGTCATTAACACAAGGCATCACAACAGGGCTGTTGGCGTAGCTGCGTGATATTCTTCCTTATTGATGAGGCGGGTTTGAATCTGAAAATATAGAAAATGATTATCAAGTTATTGACCAAATGCCCCAAGTGCTCGATCTTTCTCCACTAAAGTATAGGGCTGTTGGTTGTTTCCACAGTGGTGCACTGATAATGCCTGCACTTATGGTTTCTCTTCCCCACCCACTTGTCATTACATCTGTCACTGCCACCCAGCTGACTAAGTCTTAGGTGGAATTCTGATCTGATTACCAACATACCATCATCATCTTCTTGCGCCACACCAATACAAGCGGACGTTTATGGTTTGTCATATTCAGTAAAATTGAAAATATTTCTTTCATCACAATTACGAGGTTTCATTTGAACTGGCTTGAAATTCATAATAATCATGATTCTGCTGGAATTTAGCACAAATCATATACACATAAAAAAGTTTGAATAACCAAGGGGGAACATATGAGAAATTAACTGGTTCAACAAAAAAGAAATCAACTGCAATGGAAATTTATACATGAGAAATGTTCAAAAGAGCAATCAAGGTATGCATATAAACAATAAAGGACCCTTTCAGTGTCTTGAGGCATATTGGGTATAAGATGCTAGCCCAATATTTTGTATAGACCAACCAGCACCCACATTGACATTTCCTGGTACCCATTTTATGCTATTTGTCATTTCTTGACCAGTTTAAGTTCAGTAGTTTGCCACTGTTTTCTGAATGACAAACACTCATACCAGTATATGAAAACCAATGTAAGACCCAATCATCCGCAGCTGTGTTTCGAACGTATGCAAGACTACGAATTGTGCCAGTAACCCTTCACCACAGACCTGATGTGTGTGCATAGAAACAGAAAATTACGCTAATGAAGTTTGATTATCTCAACTGCATGGTTTGGCTTTTGTGCCTACATGCCCAAGATTCAACCAGGGCAAGAAGTCATAAAATGGGTATCTGGTTTTTCTCTAAAATGGGAGGCAAAAAAGACAGCAATTAAGAGGGCTCCCATCCCTATTTCATAAAGCTGACAATTCTTAGCAACACATGACCCTACAACCATTTCTACAGAGATTTTCATGCCCCTATGAAAATGGCTGCAGTGAAACCAGTGAAGCGTGAACCGAGTGAGCTTACCTCCAGAGTTATTCTGCCCACTGGTATTGTTATTGGATGGGTTCTGTCCTCTCATTTGCTCTCTAAGATGCTGAACAAGTTCTGGGTTGGCTTGCTGCATTTGTGATGCCATCTGCTGTGATCTGGTGGAGGGATAAGTTGACATGACATGTTAAGTTAGTTGTATATCCTTTACAGGATGTCAGTCAAACCCAGCATTTGCTTGGGCAAGTTTAACATTCAATAGTTTGCCACTGCTTTCTGAACGACCGGCACTCACACAATTGTATGAAAATCAGTGCACGGCTGTCTGTTTTCAAATTGCCTGTAGCTGTGTTTCAAAAACAGTATGCAAGATTGAAAAGTGCATCCGTAACTCCACTAGAGTGCCGGCAAAGTGACACGACTGAAGCAACATTTTAAAAATTCAGAAATAGAACATTCAAAGCAATGTTTTCCTGTTGTAAAAGTGAACAATGAAGACACAATAAATAATTGCACAATTTATTGCCAAGCATATTTCGCTGTAGCTCATCAGGTGCATTCTATGAAAATTAATCAAGAAAAAAAAATTTAAAAAAAATAAAATTAGTAAAAATGTAAAATTAGATCCTGGGCCCCGGGAAGGTTAACCCGGTCAACAAATACCCGCAGAATCGGATGTGTCGGCCTAACGGCGCAAGAACGCAGCTCTGCTGTAAACAGGCACAACGCAGTCACAACCGAAAAAAAAATCCGGATGAACGCAGAAGAAGAAGAAGAATCAAGAATATAGCAACACAATGCATCCTAATCGCTTAAATACACAACATATAGTCTTTTGTTTCAATGTGTTACCACGATAGTTTTAAAATTACCATGTTTTTACATAGTTGGGGATTACATCTGTGTATTACAGTGGGCTCTACAAATTTCACCAAACATTGATTTTTGTGTGGAGTTCAGAAAAAAAACAACTTCAACAGCATGAACAAACCTAGAATGTGTGTGTGTCACCTGAGTGGCTGTTTCTGTTTGGTGTAGATTATCACCACTGCACTCCAAACATGTCTATAAGTGCCCCAGTCACCTCTCCAATAAATCCAGCGAGCTGTGCCAATTCTGCAAAGTAAGGAGTTTGATGAGCCTCCTTATGTGCTTGATCAGTTGCTCTATTTGGCCAGCCTGATTCTCAATCCAAAGCTGATTCATTCAGTTGAAAGCCCTCATATATATATGCATGCATACATATACATACAAACGACCAAAATTACCACAAGAGATACTGCCATTGGGGCATGAAAGGTCTTCATATATATGACCCATGCAGATGTCCATTACCCCATATGGACAACACGACTGAAGGTAAAACCATGGGCAGCTGCTTTGGTGGCTGACTAGTCACAGGACTATCATTCTGAGCTGGTGATGGACCCTAACTATAACTTCTCCTTGAGGTTGAACGGGGTAGAGGTAATGGTGAAATCGAATCGAAGGGGTAGTCAGTTCCTTCGCTTGTGACCTTTCCTTCCCACAAAATTCTGTCTGTTAACCTAGTTTATGACACCGAGTCAGCCCCAGAGTCATACTGTTGGTAAACAACATCCTGCCTCTACTAGCTATTGAACCCAAAAGAATCACGGCAGACGGGCATGGCAGTATCTGCCGTGGGACTACCTTATCCAAATTGTGAAAGTTCAGCAACCTTAAATCAATGAAAGTCAATTCTTGCCACTACTGGAAGCGAACCCAAGACTGCAATATTGACAAAACCAAGGCATTAACCACATACTCTACCACTGCTGGATTGTAAACACATCAGGTTGAGAAAAGATTCACGGGTGCTCATTAACACATTTTAACAGTTCACAGCAATTTGACTTACGCTTGTAAGAGATTTGCAAATCCACCTTCAGTGGGAGGGTTTGAACCACTCATGAAGTTTGTCATCCTGTAATACACAAAATATAATATTAGATTCATTTAAACAGTTTATCATTTTGTAATACACACAATATAAAATAGTTTGTCATCCTGTAATACACAAAATACATTTGATTCACTAACATAGTTTGATATCCTGCAATACACACACTATAATATATTCACTGTATGGTTTGTCATCCTATAATACACAGATTATAATGATTGATGCCACAGTATAACTATGCTATCTTCCCTGTAATTATCCATATGGCACTCTAGCAGCTGAATTGTACTTTTGTAGCGCCTTTCTAAACCAGTTTAAACCACCATTTCCGCTTCCCTCTTCTCAACAAGGAGCTGTGTAAATTTTATTTTGTGTGTTTTATTTTGTTGTTTACCTGTTTGCGTTGTCCTGTCCTTGACAAAGATTCTTAGAACCGTAACGTTGGGTTCTATGTCACTTATTTTTATTTTATTACTCCATTATTATATATTTATTTATTGTTTCTGATTGTGGATGTTTTCACCTGCGTATGGAGTCCTTTGTAAGGTATGTATATTGTGTCTGTGTTTAGTATCTTTTCACGGGAGCTAAATATACCTAATTGTTTGCATTTCATATTATAATATATTCACTGTATAGTTTGTCATCCTGTAATACACACAATGTATTAGATTCACTTACATACTTTGTCATTCTGCAATACACTTTAATATATTCACTGTATAGTTTGTCATCCTGTAATGCACGCACTTTAATATATTCACTGTATAGTTTGTCATCCTGTAATAATAAAATAAATAAATTTTGTTGCGTATCCCTTACGGGACGTTGCAGTCAACACCAGCATTTTCAGCTGCTGTTGATGTACTAGGCAAGTGTTACGTTCAGTAGTTTGCCATTGCTTTCTGAACGACCGGCCCCTATACCTTTTTCGAAAAAAACCAGCACTGCTGTGTTTCGAACCCGGGTATACAGGCCCACAAACCGCATTCGCAAGCCCTTAGCCACAGAGACCGGTAATGCACACACTTTAATATATTCACTGTATAGTTTGTCATCCAGCAATACACACACAATATGTAAGATTCACTTGTAGTTCTTCATCCCGTAACACACACTATGTCAGATTCACATATATAGTCTGCTATTCTTAATTCACAGAATACATCCAACCCATACAACAAATGCCAATGTATAAACTAACCCATACAACAAATGTCAATGTATAAACTAACCCATACAACAAATGTCAATGTATAAACTAACCCATACAACAAATGTCAATGTATAAACCAACCCATACAACAAATGTCAATGTATAAACCAACCCATACAACAAATGTCAATGTATAAACCAACCCATACAACAAATGTCAATGTATAAACCAACCCAGACAACAAATGCCAATGTATAAACTAACCCAGACAACAAATGTCAATGTATAAACTAACCCAGACAATAAATGCCAATGTATAAACTAACCCAGACAACAAATGTCAATGTATAAACTAACCCAGACAACAAATGTCAATGTATAAACCAACCCAGACAACAAATGCCAATGTATAAACTAACCCAGACAACAAATGTCAATGTATAAACTAACCCAGACAACAAATGTCAATGTATAAACTAACCCAGACAACAAATGCCAATGTATAAACTAACCCAGACAACAAATGTCAATGTATAAACTAACCCAGACAACAAATGCCAATGTATAAACTAACCCAGACAACAAATACCAATGTATACATTTTGGCACAAATATTGCAGCTGTCCTGTAAACAGACACAATGTAAAACCGTTCTACTAATCCAAAAAATGTATCAACAAGGCTAAAGAAGAAGAAGCTGTAAATGTACTCACATTTGCTGAACCTGAGGGTTTGACATCATTGTTGTAGCCTGGAGGAAAGACGGAAACTCTATTAGCGCAATTCATTTTAGAAATAAGGACACAGGAAATAACCTGTTCTTTAATGTACTTATTTATACCATCAGCCTCTTTAAAATAGTACAGTAAAACTTAAGGACCATTTCAGGCATATTGGGTATAGGGTAAGTACAATAACAGATACATTTTGCACACCTGAAGGTGTAGCCGACACATGATGCTAACCTCATATCTGTATAGACCAAACAGCACACAACGGGTGTTGTGGCTAATATCATGAACACTGCCTTTACTTTTCAGTACACTCCCTGGTACTAATTTTAAAACATGTTTTATTTTTTTGTAAATGGATTATTTATTTATTAACTAGAATCAGAGGAGCAGCTGGCAGAGTGGCTAAGAATGCTGGGTTATCCTTAGGAAGACCCGGTTTGAACCTTTGGTAATGTGTGGATTGGGGGGAGGCGATACCTGCACAGTTCGCACGACTGCACTAGCTGGGCGGCCTTAGTTCCTCAGATGGAAGCATCAAATTGCTGATTGTTCTGGCAGCACACTGATTGTGAATACTTCTATAATGTTCCTGCGTGATGCCACATGGCAAAAGCCGTACTCAGATTGCTTCAGCATCTTCTGTCCACCTGCATCACCTTCTGTCCACCTGCATCACCTTCTGTCAGCCTGCATTACCTTCTGTCCACCTGTATCACCCTTGTCCACCTGCATCACCTTCTGTCCACATGCATCACCTTCTGTCCACCTGCATCACCTTCTGTCCACCTGCATTACCTTCTGTCCACCTGTATCACCTTCTGTCCACCTGCATCACCTTCTGTCCACCTGTATCACCCTTGTCCACCTGCATCACCCTTGTCCACGTGCATCACCCTTGTCCACCTGCATCACCTTCTGTCTACCTGCATTACCTTCTGTCCACCTGTATCACCCTTGTCCACCTGCATCACCTTCTGTCCACCTGTATCACCCTTGTCCACGTGCATCACCCTTGTCCACGTGCATCACCCTTGTCCACGTGCATCACCTTCTGTCCACCTGCATTACCTTCTGTCTACCTGTATCACCCTTGTCCACGTGCATCACCTTCTGTCCACCTGCATTACCTTCTGTCCACCTGTATCACCCTTGTCCATGTGCATCACCTTCTGTCCACCTGCATTACCTTCTGTCCACCTGCATTACCTTCTGTCCACTTGTATCACCCTTGTCCACTTGCATCAACCTTGTCCACGTGCATCACCCTTGTCCACCTGCATCACCTTCTGTCCACCTGCATCACCTTCTGTCTACCTGCATCACCTTCTGTCTACCTGTATCACCCTTGTCCACGTGCATCACCCTTGTCCACGTGCATCACCCTTGTCCACCTGCATCACCTTCTGTCCACCTGCATCACCTTCTGTCCACCTGCATCACCTTCTGTCCACCTGCATCACCTTCTGTCCACCTGCATTACCTTCTGTCCACTTGCATCAACCTTGTCCACCTGCATCAACCTTGTCCACCTGCATCATCTCTGTCCACCTCTATCAACCTTGTCCACCCTCATCATCCCACAACTGGTGCTCTTGAAGCCTAAACATCAACTTTCTCATTATGGCAGACACAAGCTGGACAATCATCGTCATATGTCCTGTCAAATGGCATAGGCATTCGTAATCTTCACAGATCTCGGTCCCTGGTGTTCTGGATCACTTCTATTGATGACATTCCTCCACGCCACTGCCTCAGCCTATCCAGCACCACTTCTCTTAGTCTGCCTCTTCCACCCCTGATCTGTCCAGTAATCACAATGTTTTCCAATGCCTCTCTTCTCAGTGAGTGACAAAAGAACATTCAGCTGGACGTCTGTTCCACAAACTTCTATCAGATTATATACCAGTGATACTGAACCCTTTACACTATTTAAAAATAACTACCAACTATGAGCCTTCTGAAGCAGTCTTAGTTGAACAAAATGGTGACACTTGTGTATGGAGTCTCATGTAAATACAGGCAAGTGAAAAGTAGAATACTCATTGTAATATTTTAGAAGACTGACCTGCATCTCTATCTTAAATTATAAGAAGAAGAGTTTTATATGTCTAGATTTTTTTTTTTTAGCATATCCTTTACAGGACATCGCTGTCAACACCAGCATCTTTCAGCTGTATGTCGATTTCTTGGCAAGATTACGCTCAGTAGTTTGCCATTGCTTTCTGAGCGGCCAGCTCACATACCCTGCAAGTCACCAATGCGATTCGAACCACTGCTGATTCTTACCGTCATCACGTTAACCATATGTCTAGATACCTATCTTAATTATCTTTGACAATATAGGCTAAACTCCAGGAAACATGATTTCCTTTATAAATTAATAAGCTCTATAACAATTTGCTTTTAACACTGTGATGCAGAAAACATTACAGTTGTTATTTTTTGAAATGATACCATAAATGTTAAAGATAACCACAAAGTCCATCACTGAGATGAAATCACGGCAGTGTTTATTTTAACATCTAGAGTTTAGGCCCCAGTGAATGATGCCTATCTTGCTAATCCCCACTTGTTGTCACATGCAGAGTTTGGGGGAGCCTCAGCTTGGGTTTCAAGGCCAGATATGTTGCACTCTTGTTTGTTTAGTGTGCAGGTGAGGTTGCTTATACTATCCTCAGGTTTTCTCAATGTGTGTCTTACCAATAACAAATGTATTTGCAATCTGTATGATTACGATATACACAAATATGAATCCTCACCAACACTACAAATGTCATGCACTGTGCTCCTGTTGTGATCTATAAGAGATGGGAAAACTTATGGAGATACCTGTACAATGAAAATGATTCTTTAAAAGCCAAAGCAATAATATATTAGCGTGTTCACATATTCACGAATATTATTAAAACCCTTACCATATTAACAATATTTGGGTCATTGAAGAGTGAGGCAAAGTCTAAATTGCCAAGACCTCCCAGAGCACCCAAGCTTCCGGCTGGTCCAACATTAAATCCAGCCTAAAGAATTACAAAATAAATTATGAACATCAACAATATAACATCATGTAACCAACTACTAGTAAATCCAATCTGAACGAGCTTGATCTCAGTGTAGTGCTGGGAATTTGTCCAATAATGAGTGGTATATAATCAAGGTTAGAAAAATTAAGTAAAACATGTTTACCTCACGTCTATATTTTCAAACATTTTCTTAGCCCAAATTTGCAAACAAATAATAAGCTGGCACCTGAGAAAAATTAGCTGCCTCCTAAATTATGGATTTGAAATAGCTTTCAAAACATTATATTCCCATCAGTGAATTTACATACAGTAGCCACAAACAATACGTTACACAATTTATTGCCTGACACGTTCAGCTGCATTTTGTCAGGTACATACCTGAAATATGCCAGGCAACAAATTGTGAAACTTACTGCTTGCAGTGTGTGCTTAAATACATAATTTTCTATCAAGAGGAAGCAGACCTTTCACAAATGCAATCTGGAGCTCTGATATGCAAAACTAGGTGTGATTCTCTCTCCTCAAAAGAGGAAAGAAGATAAGGATATGTAGAAAGCAGATATCAAAAATATAAACTCATGTATATAAACTGCAAGTAAATCCACCAGTCTCAAGACATATTGGAGTCATAATTAAACAGGCGAGAAAACCCCTGGAAACCTTGGAGATGTGGTTTTATAGAAGAATGCTGAAAATTAACTGGATGGCCAAAATGAACAATCAGGGCATTTTAAGGGAAGCTATGTAACAAAAACAACTTATCACAAACATCTGAAAGAGGTAGTCATTGTTTTTTGGCAACATTATGAGAAGACAAAAACTGTAACATGTGACGACCGGAAAGATTTGAGAAAAGAAAGAGTAAGACAGCATGAGACATTCTTGACAGTCTTGTGTCATGGCATGAAAGAGAGTCAACACATCAACTGATTCATGCTGTTGGAGATCATAATTTGTGAAGAGGCATGATCGGGGTAATTTTAAGTATTTTAAACACACAATTTTATTAACTAATTTTGGTATTTTGAAGAAAAGTGGCAACATGTTTTTAATAAATATATGAAGTAATGTTTTTATTGTGGTTTCTGTCCGAGACACGGCATATTCCAAATTTCTTAAGTGAATATGATGTCAACAGTTTCAGAGGCTTGCTGTCATAAACAGCCACATAATGAAAACCCCCATTAATGTCAACAGGTTCACTAGTGAGTTGTATTTGTTGTAGGGCTGTACCGGATTCAAATTTTTGAAATCCGGCCGGAGCCGGATTTGGCCGGATTTATGAAGTGAGATCCGGCCGGAGCCGGAGCCGGATTTACAAATAAAAAAATAAAAATAAAATAACATACTACATCACTTAACTTAGGTGAGTGGAGTCACTCGACTGTTCATTACTGCAGTTCATTACTATAGACATGACAATGATGACATATACTCATATTAAATCATTTAAATGTAAAATAATTACATTCACAGTAGAATAAGTAATTAAGTAATATTAAGTTCCATAAGTTCAAGATGAAACATAATACATAAGCACATAATGCTAATTTAGTAATTTTAATTGTTAGTTTTCAGTTTCAGTTTTTAGTTTTCACATTGTTTTCAGTTGGCAAATTATCAGCTCAGTTACAACTCACAACAACAGTACACTGAACAGATTGAATTTATTGAAATACATTCATTTAGTAATTTCACTATTTCAGTCAGTCTTCATTATGGCTGTGAAGTTGAACTCTCAGAGTCAAGAAGAGAAAAGTTGTATTTCAGGAAAATCAACGTCTCCGCATTTTCTGGTAAAAGGCTACTACGGTGGTCAGTGATAATGTCTCCTGCAGTACTGAACAGCCTTTCCGATGGCACACTTGTAGGTGGTGGTGCAAGAAATACCTGCGCCAGTCTAGCCATGCTTGGAAATCTTTGCTTATTGGCATGCCACCATGAAACTGGATCTGACTGTAGAGTTTGAAGTGGCTCTGACAGGTACTGTGTCACCTCAGTGTTAATGCTGTTGCCTTCGGCACTTGCAGAACGATCTGCGGTGGGATTTTCCTCGACAATTGTGTCAAAACAGCTCCATAGGCTGGACTCGTACTGTGTGGCAGTGCTCACAGAAGTCAAAACACTAGTACTACTAATAGTAGCTGATGGATCCTGTGGACTGACTGTGTTTGCTGAATCAATAATGGAGTTAGCTGCTAACAGCAGATGGGCTCGTGCATCACTTCTACCACGTTCGGAGAAGAAGCACAGCTTGAATCGAGGATCCAGTAGTGTGGCACAGGTGTAAATACTGTTGGATTCAATGTCCGCAAATCTGCTGCTAACAGCTTCAAGCAGGGCTGCTTTCATAGATTTGATCCCAGCATCACTACCTTCTTTCTGGAGGAAAGCCATGAGTGTTTTCACTAATGGGATCACAACTGATATTGATGCCTGAGCTGCACTTATTTCACGTGTGATTTCTTCAAATGGTGCCAAAGTAGCTACCACATTCTCCATGACTGCCCACTGCTGTGCCGTTAGCCCAGTTACCGAATCAATTTCAACACAGTACAGGTTGATGCTGCGCCGTTGTTCTAACAGACGTCGTAGCATATAGAACGTTGAGTTCCATCGTGTTGTCACGTCCTGGATAAGCTGATGTTGTGGTAGGTTTAATTCATTTTGAAGTTCATGCAAACGACTGGTTGCTGAAGAAGAGTGTTTGAAATGTCCTACCAATTTTCTTCCAGTACTGATGATGCCAGCAACATACTTTTGACTCAAAAGACCATCACGCACACACAGCTGCAGTGTGTGTGCAAAACATCCAACACTTGAATAGCTGCCATCACGAAAGCATTTGGCAATGTTGAATGCATTGCCTCTCACAACAACATGGCACTTCTCACGTGCAATTGACCACTCATCCAGCATCATTTCAAAATGTGCAAGCAAGTTTGTGGCCGTGTGATGTTCATGCAGGAAGACTACACTGCGGAGAACGAAGGAGTCTGTTAACCAATGGCCAGTGAGGCCCATAAATGACTGAGTGGTGTGTTCAGCTGTCCACGTATCTGTTGTGAATGATATGTAATCAGTGTCAGATATCATTGCTGCAATTTTTACCTTCAGACGTTTACACATGTCAGGAATGATATGTTCAGCAAAGTACTTTCTTGAAGGCAATTCATATTTTTTCCATTGTATGCATCAACTCTCTGAAACCTGGTCGTTCCACTACTTGAAAAGGCTCCATATCTATGGCTATCATTCGGGCTACGGCAGCATGAATGCGTTTAGCATTGGGACTGTTGATGTCCCAAATTTTGGCCCAGTCCCATGCCTGCACAATTGACTGCTGGGTACTGCTGCTTGCTTTGTGCAAACACGGTCCCAGATTCATCATAGATGTGGTCGCCAATACACTGGCCTTCAGTGATGCTTTCTTTTCCATCATTTCGTCATAGCTTTTCTTGTGCATCGATCGCAAATGGGTCTGCATTGATGATGTTGAGAAGTCTTTGGGGCGATCTGATCGTCCACGCGATAACTGTTTGTCACACAACTTACATATTACCTTCGCTGAATCATCGTCTTTAACCTTGAAGTAATCCCAAACGGCGCTGTATGACTTAGATTTTGATGCCATTTTATTTTATGGGCAAGACCAAAGAAATTTACGAAAATAAATATTCAAGTCCCACAAACTCATGAAGTAATGCACCATTAAAATTCAAAATGAGTGTTTTTTTCTTAAAATTCTTATTTACATCAGCGAGAAATAGTAAACCGGAAGTGCTACTGTGCTATTGCCTAAAATTCGACGTGGCCTCATGAAACATGTACAGAAAATTCACGTGACTAGGCAACACAAATCCGGCCTAAATCCGGCAAAACTGGACCGGAGCCGGAGCCGAAGCCGGATTTGTAAAAATGGCCGGATTCCGGATTTGCCGGAGCCGGAGCCGAAATCCGGTACACCCCTAATTTGTTGCTTCTTCTTCTAGAACGCAGCAGCGAACCCAAGCTTCTGGAAATCATAGTTTGTCTAAAAATGGTTCCAGCGTAGGTCAAAATCATTTTCTGTTCCAAAAATGTTGGACACTCCTGCAAAATAATTACACTGTCATTTCACTAGTACATTTTCTGTTGTATTTATAAAAACGTATTTCTTATATGTTTTAAATATCTTTCGTTCATAAAATATTTCATAAGTAAAAACCCTGTCATAACATATGTCTCCATTAAAACAGTTATAAAAAAAGAAACACTAAAGAAAAGCCAGGAAATGCAGAATATCCATCTATCTCTGATATGCACTGTACTGACCTGTATGGCAGCTTCTTTCAGCTTCTGTTCTGCTATCTCCAAGTTGTTTTGATAGCTCTGGTTGTCTGGGTCCAGCTCAATGGCCTTGCGGTAACACTCAAAAGCACTCTCATGATCTTCTAGGGCAGTGTAGGCAATACTGTTGAGATTTGTGTTGGTATAAGTAAACGTGTAAAAAAAACACACACATACAGGTATATGAAGAATGAAATCAGGGCCACCTCTGAAGTCAGAGTGGATTTGTCTGATGACGAGGGACACTGGTAATAAGGAACAGGGAATATCCACATGAAAAATTCAGTCCAGCGCACCAGAAGCAGTAGCACTTGTATGGACTATGCTTGTAGAGCGAACATTTAAAAACAAAATATTTTAAATCAGGGCTTTTCAACTTTAACACTACAGAAGATAATAATCATGCTCCAAGAAGAAATATATCCACATCCTACAAGAAAATGTCTTGGGAAAGTGAAAGTGGCCAGTGTGATACAGACATCACATTTTTTTTTTTTAATGTTGCATATCCCTTACAAGACGTTACAGTCAACACCAGCATTTTTCAGGTGCTGTTGATGTACTTCACTACTCAAGTGCAAATTGGACTAGAAAAATATGGGTCCATATGCCCAATGCACCGTAACCCTTTACAAGGCAGGACGGCCATTTCCGTCCGATGCCTTTAACGAGCGGATCGTTCTATTACGTCCGATACTATTATGCATTGTAAAAACGCGATCTCTCGGCTTTCCGATACTTCCGACGGCTACTTTCGCTTTCGCCGACAGCTTGACAATGTGGCCGCCATTTGTAAACGCGCTATTATGAATTTGAACGGACTTTTTTTTATAGTTTTCGGGGTTTTTACGCTGTTTTTCAAAACGGATTTCAGCGATTCTTCAAGTGATAGCCGAGATTTTGCTCTGTTCAATTTAAGTGACATTAAAGGGCACAAAGTTGACTATTAATTGGAGCTAGATATCAGTGCAAAGCGTTACTTTGCATTAGCAGTCGTGGGTCGGACTTTAAAGAAAGTGATTATGATTCTGAAAATGTGATTGTAAATTGCCGTATAGATGACGGAAAATCACAAACAACATGCCGTATTTCGTAAATATTTGTGTTCATATATGGATTACCGACAACAATCACGTGAGTAACATATTCTGCGTGCTTTTCCCTTCATTGTGTTGTTTATTTAACTAAAATCGGTTGACTAACACCTTATTTGTGATGTTTTTACTAACGCGACCCGAAATTTTACCGAAATGAAAAAATCTTGCCCGTTCAGGGCTAAAAAATGGGACAAGCGTCTGCCCTGTAAAGGGTTAAGGCATGTGAAGGGGTCTTTTCATTTACATAAAGATCTAAACATTGAAGACAAGAGTCTCATAAACAACATAATGTATAGAAATTAAAATACACTGGCGATATTAAACATCAAAATGGCTAGGAAAGAACAGTGATGGAAGGTGTGGGTACTGGAAGAAGTGGGAGTAGAATAGCATGAAGATGGACAGTTTATTGCAGACACCCAGGGCAACAGGGTGCATGAGCAGGAGAACTGGAAAGGGAAACTGCCAAGAGCGATGTTCTGCAAAGGGACCGTTATATGATGATGACATACATACATACACAATATTGTCGTATTCCCTGCCAATAAGGAAAGGCGGTCGTAGGTCACCACCTGATACAACCACCAGTCTCATATCAGGTCCGTATTCTTGCCTCATGCATGTGGCCAAGCCATCCACATGTTTATCTCCCGCCTTCCTCTTGTTCTTCTCCCATCCAACTAGACAGCTGTCACGAATTTTTCATGTTATTTCTCCTCATGACATGCCACAAAAAACTTGACACTGTCTAATTTCTCTTTATAATTTGTATCTGCTTCTTGAAAGACAGCCTCATTATTAATTTTTCTGTCTGTCCATGGTATTAATGCATTTTCCTCAGACAGCACACTTGTGCCGCCATCGGATGTTTCTCGTCTTCCTGCTTCTTCTTCTGCCTTTCATCTCTATGGGATGAGGTAACCAGTCTCGTATCAACCCTCCTTGGTCACCTCTTACGGCAGGTTAATGTTACCATACTTTGCGTAACTTACAGACACAAGTAACAATGGGCCTTTCTGCTATATTGTTCACATAAAAACAATATCGGCTCTATATCACACTATAACACTTAGCCATTATCATTTTGCCTCCTTTGGTTTTCAGGCTAACTGCTGATGTGGGTGTTCTTTCGTTAGTGAGATCATTAATTCTTTTGTGTATTAGATTAGCATTTTATATGCATGTACATACACAATTATGTATAATAATAAATAAAATCACTTGAAAACATTCTCTCCATCAGCATAAAAACACTCCAACAATTCAGAAGAAATTGCTTTCCTTTGCAATCGGTAATAATTTATAAGACTTTGAGGAACCCATCTTGCACAAACCTTAGAAAATCCGTTGGCTGTTTGGGTTGCAATTTGGTGCATATGCCACATTTGAAGTGTGCAAAATGTCATGCTTCTATCCTCATTATTAGCTAGGAAAAAAACCCAACGTGGTGCGTAACTTTCTGAACGAGCCTTGTAGACAGACAGACACACAGACCAATTGGAAGAACTGATAATTATGACCACCTGCCAGTCCACATCAGCAACTTACCCCATGCGACCGTATGCCTTGCTGTAGCCAGGATCAATGGCTAATGCCCTGTTACAGTCTTCTATTGCCTGCTGGTGCTTGCTCAACTTGCTGTAAGCAGCAGCTCTGGTAAATGAGCAATTCAAAATAAAAGTTCAAATTAATTCTAACTTGCTGTAAGCAGCAGCTTTAATAAATGAGCAATTCAAAGTATAGAGTTAAAATTAATTCTATGTCACAATTTGTTGCTAACAGATTCATTGGCTAACAGATTCATTGTTACATGTTAAGACATAACTATGGACAGACTGTGGGCTAGATCTCAAAAGAACTACTGAATGTCAATTTTGACTCAGTGCACAAGATAATGTACAGTACCAGTGTACAAGATGTACAGTACCAGTGTACAAGATGTATAGTACCAGTGTACAAGCTGATGTATAGTATCAGTGCACAGGCTGACGTATAGTATCAGTGCACAAGCTGATGTATAGTATCAGTGCACAAGCTGGTGTATAGCATCAGTGCACAAGATAATGTATAGTATCAGTGCACAAGCTGGTGTATAGTATCAGTGCACAGGCTGATGTATAGTATCAGTGCACAAGCTGATGTATAGTATCAGTGCACAAGCTGATGTATAGTATCAGTGCACAAGCTGATGTATAGTATCAGTGCACAAGCTGATGTATAGTATCAGTGCACAAGCTGGTGTATAGCATCAGTGCACAAGATAATGTATAGTATCAGTGCACAAGATAATGTATAGTATCAGTGCACAAGCTGGTGTATAGTATCAGTGCACAAGCTGGTGTATAGCATCAGTGCACAAGCTGGTGTATAGCATCAGTGCACAAGATAATGTATAGTATCAGTGCACAAGATAATGTATAGTATCAGTGCACAAGCTGGTGTATAGTATCAGTGCACAAGCTGGTGTATAGTACCAGTGCACAAGCTGGTGTATAGTATCAGTGCACAAGCTGGTGTATAGTATCAGTGCACAAGCTGGTGTATAGTATCAGTGCACAAGCTGGTGTATAGTATCAGTGCACAAGCTGGTGTATAGTATCAGTGCACAAGCTGGTGTATAGTATCAGTGCACAAGCTGGTGTATAGTATCAGTGCACAAGCTGGTGTATAGTATCAGTGCACAAGCTGGTGTATAGTATCAGTGCACAAGCTGGTGTATAGTATCAGTGCACAAGCTGGTGTATAGTATCAGTGCACAAGCTGGTGTATAGCATCAGTGCACAAGCTGGTGTATAGCATCAGTGCACAAGCTGATGTATAGCATCAGTGCACAAGCTGATGTATAGCATCAGTGCACAAGCTGGTTATATAGCATCAGTGCACAAGCTGGTGTATAGTATCAGTGCAATAGCTGGTGTATAGTATCAGTGCACAAGCTGGTGTATAGTATCAGTGCACAAGCTGGTGTATAGTATCAGTGCACAAGCTGGTGTATAGTATCAGTGCACAAGCTGGTGTATAGTATCAGTGCACAAGCTGGTGTATAGTATCAGTGCACAAGCTGGTGTATAGTATCAGTGCACAAGCTGGTGTATAGTATCAGTGCACAAGAGCTGGTGTATAGTATCAGTGCACAAGCTGGTGTATAGTATCAGTGCACAAGCCGGTGTATAGTATCAGTGCACAAGCTGGTGTATAATATCATTGCACAAGCTGATGTATAGTATCAGTGCACAAGATAATGTATAGCATCAGTGCACAAGCTGGTGTATAGTATCAGTGCACAAGATAATGTATAGTATCAGTGCACAAGCTGGTGTATAAGTATCAGTGCACAAGCTGGTGTATAGTATCAGTGCACAAGCTGGTGTATAGTATCAGTGCACAAGCTGGTGTATAGTATCAGTGCACAAGCTGGTGTATAATATCATTGCACAAGCTGATGTATAGTATCAGTGCACAAGATGATGTATAGCATCAGTGCACAAGTTGGTGTATAGTATCAGTGCACAAGCTGGTGTATAGCATCAGTGCACAAGCTGATGTATAGCATCAGTGCACAAGCTGGTGTATAGCATCAGTGCACAAGCTGGTATATAGTATCAGTGCACAAGCTGGTGTATAGTATCAGTGCACAAGCTGGTGTATAGTATCAGTGCACAAGCTGGTGTATAGTATCAGAGCACAAGCTGGTGTATAGTATCAGTGCACAAGCTGGTGTATAGCATCAGTGCACAAGCTGGTGTATAGCATCAGTGCACAAGCTGGTGTATAGCATCAGTGCACAAGCTGATGTATAGCATCAGTGCACAAGCTGGTGTATAGTATCAGTGCACAAGCTGGTGTATAGTATCAGTGCAATAGCTGGTGTATAGTATCAGTGCACAAGCTGGTGTATAGTATCAGTGCACAAGCTGGTGTATAGTATCAGAGCACAAGCTGGTGTATAGTATCAGTGCACAAGCTGGTGTATAGCATCAGTGCACAAGCTGGTGTATAGTATCAGTGCACCAGAGCTGGTGTATAGTATCAGTGCACAAGCTGGTGTATAGTATCAGTGCACAAGCTGGTGTATAGTATCAGTGCACAAGCTGGTGTATATCATTGCACAAGCTGATGTATAGTATCAGTGCACAAGATAATGTATAGCATCAGTGCACAAGCTGGTGTATAGTATCAGTGCACAAGATAATGTATAGTATCAGTGCACAAGCTGGTGTATAAGTATCAGTGCACAAGCTGGTGTATAAGTATCAGTGCACAAGCTGGTGTATAGTATCAGTGCACAAGCTGGTATATAGTATCAGTGCACAAGCTGGTGTATAGTATCAGTGCACAAGCTGGTGTATATCATTGCACAAGCTGGTGTATAGTATCAGTGCACAAGCTGGTATATAGTATCAGTGCACAAGCTGGTGTATAGTATCAGTGCACAAGCTGGTGTATAGTATCAGTGCACAAGATAATGTATAGTATCAGTGCACAAGCTGGTGTATAGTATCAGTGCACGAGATAATGTATAGCATCAGTGCACAAGCTGGTGTATAGTATCAGTGCACAAGCTGGTGTATAGTATCAGTGCACAAGATAATGTATAGTATCAGTGCACAAGCTGACGAATGTACCAGTGCACAATCTGATGTATAGTATCAGTGCACAAGCTAAATAAATAAAGAAGACTTCTACACACTTTAGAACCATTAGGCATATGATGTTAGACCCATATTTGTATAGACCAATCAGCTAGTCGGTGGGGGATGTGTTAGGACCTTGCTGACTGCCTTCACTTTCCAAGTTATTTCCATAGGAAAGATGTAGAAAGAAAATGTTGATCAGGGAAGCAATGGACTCAGAAAGGTTGAAAAATGCTGCCTTAGAAGGAACATTGGACTGAATGAGGACCAAATTAGAAATTCTGTCTCATGTGCTGTGTCACGAGATAAACGCCGTTTGATTTGGCCGTGCGGTATAAGGCAGACAACCCTACTATTACCCTACCCGGTTCTCTGGAAAATTACCGCCCTTTGGCTGGCGTTCGAGATGATTCCAAAAACCTAGGCCGGGTGAACATGATTCACCGGCTGACAGCGCATGGTTTTGGCGCATGCGCAGTGGATTAGGCCGGGCGGACAAAGAAGAGTTGCTGGCTGTCAGGGCTCGTGGACAGACGCTTTTCTGCACAGTGTGTTTTCATTAGGGAGAGCTGGGGACGATCGATGTCTCAAGGTTGTCAAAGAAATCCGACGTCTAGTCCTGCTGAGTTACAGCTACTCCAGTATGAAACTGTGTTCAGCAATCTGAAGGTTTTATCTTCTTGAGTGAAGTCTTATCAGTTGGTGACGGGTCCAGTGATTGAGACCAGGCAAGTGTGCTTAGCGGACCAAGAACCCTACTATGAATCCTACCATGTATGTGTCACCAGAGTTTACTACACTGGAGGTTGAGTCCGACTAACCCTTGGCCGTCGTCATTACCAAGTATGTTTACTATGTCTATGATATCTGCTGACCGACTACATTCACGGCAAGTACCTTTATGGAGTGATTGTGGCTTGTATCAGAACTATTGACAGATCCACAACCAGCTAGAACCAGATTGTATTGACTTTGAGTGCCAGGGCAGTTTGGCCTATGAATCCACTGGAGTCTAAGAGACTGTATCTCCAGCATCAACATTCCACATCATCACCTGAGAAGTTGCTCTCATACTTTTGACACTCTCTGGAACTCTATAAGAGAGGGCAACTCCGTGTTCATATTGTGGCCTCCTGCAAGATCTTGAACATTTCGTCATCTGTGTGGAACGCTCATTTGGAGCATCACGGAGTAGGTTTTCCGGAACTAGTCCAGGTCGACCAACCATTATCTTTTCATCTCGGCGAAGACGAGAGCTGGATGGAAGACTATCTACATCTGGTGAGATCTAGTAGCAAGATGACCTGTAGTGTCTACTTGAAGCCTTTCCAGTGATGACTGCTCCACCCTTAAGCTACTCCCAAGCTTGCTGTCTGGACTGTTCTATCGGTTAATAGGTCTATCTCATCGTCATCATCCCCACCATCATCACCCTCATTTGTACAATACACAATTTTGTTTCCATATAGATGCTAGAGTTGAGTCATGCAGTCAGGACGATGTGTTGGGGGTAGTATCCTTTGGGTAGCTGAAGTGAGATAGGTATTCAGAGACCGCTGGGGTAACGTAGACAGAGGTTACCTAGTCCCAGGCAGATCACTTCCCGTTAGTAAGGTGTGACATCGGTTTCCCCTCACCCCAAGGAGTGGTGTGACATGCTGTCAAACATTTCCAATACCAATGTTCTTTGAAGCTTTCTTTCTTTTCTTTTTTTCTGCATATCCTATTTACAGGACATCAATGTCAACACCAGCAGTTTACTACTGTTGTTGTCTTGGCAAGTTAAAGTTCAGTAGTTTGCCATTGCTTTCTGAACGACCAGCTCCCATACCACCACATTAAACCCCAGCACAACACAGTCTGCTGCCAAATCGGTCGCAGCTGTGCTTCGAACACAGGTAAGCGGGCTTACAAATCTATGCTTTCTAATTATTTTAATTTAACCTGGCCAGCAGCTCTGCTCCGGTCTATGTCCAACTGCCGAGGGTTTATAAATGTGCTCAACATGTGCAAGGGTTCATTGAGAAGGCTGGATATTCAATCAACTACTCCAGGATCTAGGGACGTACATTGTCATTATCTAACTTGTAGCAGCCCCTGCTGTGATGAAACCTGCATGACCTACAAGTAGATACTGCAACCCCTAAGCCACGTTGAGCCCTACTTTGTAGCTAGAACTTAGACAAATGATGTACAATTTCAACAGAAAACATACCTGTTGCAGAAATAAACAGCGTTCTTTGCATCAAGTCTTATTGCCTGGGAGTAACTTTCAAGTGCATCAGAGTACTTTTCTGTTTTCATGAATTCATTCCCTAAACAAAAAAACATGAGGACACAGATAAAACAACTTATGTTTATTGAGAAATATAAGCTGAATACAAAGTCTCACATTTTTAAGGCAACTATTTTTAACAATAAAAATTGTTTTGCTCGTTGAAAAACAATGAATTAAATAAAATAACAAAACTCGTATCACTTGCTGGCCAAGGCAATGCTCTGGGTAAAATCCTCAGTTGAGATAAAATTATTTTTTTCCGACTTTTATTTGTCTCTGGCATTGAACCAGCTTCATAACAATGTGTTGTCTCTGGGGTTGAACCAGCTTCATAACAATGTGTTGTCTCTGAAGCTGAACCAGCTTCAAAACAATGTGCTGTCTCTGGGGTTGAACCAGCTTCAAAACACTGTTGTCTCTGGGGTTGAACCAGCTTCATAACAATGTGTTGTCTCTGGGGTTGAACCAGCTTCAAAACACTGTTGTCTCTGGGGTTGAACCAGCTTCAAAACACTGTGTTGCCTCTGGAGTTGAACCAGCTTCAAAAAACTGTTGTCTCTGGGGTTGAACCAGCTTCATAACAATGTGTTGTCTCTGGGGTTGAACCAGCTTCAAAACACTGTTGTCTCTGGGGTTGAACCAGCTTCAAAACAATGTGTTGTCTCGGGTTGAAAAAGCTTCAAAACACTGTGTTGTCTCTGGCGTTGAACCAGCTTCATAACAATGTGTTGTCTCTAGAGCTGAACCAGCTTCATAACAATGTGTTGTCTCTGGAGTTAAACCAGCTTCATAACAATGTGTCAACTCTGCTGCTGAAATTCCATGCCAATGTCTCAACCCATCCAGCATCAAATCTCTTGGTCTGTCTCTTATCCCACAGATCTTTCCAGTCGTCACAATATTTTTCAACGCCTCATTTCTCAATATATAACAAAAAAAATGCTATTTGTTTCTTTCTTATCATTGTGTACACCAGGGGTGGCCAACATGAGGCCCGCGGGCCGCATGCGGCCCGTCGGGAGTCACGTTGCGGCCCACGGAGTGGGAAGCGACGATGTGACCGAAGCTGTAGCATGCTTGCTTGTTTACTTTAAGTGAAAAAAAAATAATTAAAAAATTAGGTGAGTGGCCCAGCAGAAAATATTATTTCTGAAATTTGGCCTGCTTGCTGAAAAGGTTGGCTATCCCTGGTGTACACCAAGGTTAGGTGATTAATTACATATCCTTTACAGGTCACCATCAACCCCAGCATTTTTTGGCTGTTGTGATTTATTGACAAGTTTCCATTCAGTAGTTTGCCATTGCTTTCTAAACGATTAGCACTCAAACCATTTTATAAAAATCAACACAAAGCGGTCTGCTGCCAAATCGCCTGCAACAGTGTTT
Organism: Cepaea nemoralis; assembly: GCA_014155875.1. Lineage (NCBI taxonomy): Eukaryota > Metazoa > Mollusca > Gastropoda > Stylommatophora > Helicidae > Cepaea > Cepaea nemoralis. Next base: position 462,765 of record JACEFZ010025811.1, read on the forward strand.
CGAATCTGCTATGCGGGATTACAATTTGTGTTCCATAACCTCTTCGCTACACAGCCAGCAAGGTACACACAAGAAAATAAGTTATGATAGCAGAGAATAAACTGAAGAAATACAAAAGGGTTTAAATACACAGGCTACCATTGCTTGTAAACAATGACATGTATAAAACTTTTGGCTATTTTAGTCGTGCAAGAGGTCAAGATTTTTTTTTTATAGAAAATTATCCTTCAAGGGACAGTTTGAATGTAAGTGGCAAAGAGAAGGACAACAGAATGCTGAACCGATTAACACTGAAAATATAATAATATTTCAATGGCACATAGTGCTGAAGACAAGGCATTGCGGGAGACCTTGACTAATGAACAATTCACTATAGCATCTTTATAGCGCATTAACGGGGTTCTGGGATGGAAGAAGAGCTCTACATCATCTGGGTCCAGAACATGGGGACCCCTCAATTATGTATAAGTAAAGTTAGTTGCATATCCTTTACAGGACATTGCAGTTAACCACTGCATTTCTTGGCTGTTTGTGATTTCTTGACAAGTTTACGTTCAGTAGTTTGCCAATGCTTTCTGAATTACCGGCACTCATACCATTTTACAAAAACCAATGCAAGGTGATCTGCTTCCAAATCTCATGCAGCTGTGTTTTGAACCAGTATACAGGATTATGAGCTGTGTTAATAACCACTTCACCACAGAGCGAGTCAATTATGTATAAACTTCTGTGTAAAACTAAACACCATACCTTTACTCTTCAACCTTTCAGCCTCTTCCTTCTGTTCTGCCAATGCCTCGTGTAATGACAGGGAAGATATGTCTGACTCAGTCTAAGAACAAACAAATCAAGAAGATAGAACTAATCTATATTTTGCTTTTAGTGTTGTATTTACAATTTCTCTAATGAAAACAAAACAAAGGGGTGATAGTGGAGGAAGAAACAAAATTAAGGGGGTGACAGTGGAGGCGAAACAAAGGAACATGATAGTTGGGGGAAGAAGCAAAACGGGGATGATTGTAGAGGAAGAATCAATAATGAAGGGGATGATAGCGGAGGAAGAAGCAATAATGAAGGGGATGACAATTATAAAATACTAGCTGACCCGGCCCGGCTTCGCCCAGTCCTTGGTGGGGAGCATCTCATTTAATTCATATAAGTAGTCATATAAGTTCCCGTTCCCGACTGTCTGTCTGTCTAATCATTTATTGGTTGCAGTTAGAACAACCTTAGATAAACGAAGACCAACTTACAAAAAGCATTAGAAAGAGCACTTGAAAGATCTTTACATCTTCCCCAACAATTAACTTGGGTAAATGGAGCAGCGGCAGCAGCAGCAGAAGAAGAAGAAAAAGGAGGAGTAGGAGCTGGGAGGAGGAAGAGGGAGGAGGAAGAGGGAGGAGGAGGGAGGAGGAGGAGAAAGAGAGAAGAGAAGGATGGAGGAGGGAGAGGGAGGAGGGGGAGGAGAAGAGGAAGAGGGTAGGAGGTGGAGGAGGAGGGATATAACGCATATGCCTGTAGATTTAATAATGGCTGAAGTTGTTCCATGTCTTCTTAGAGTTGGCGACAATGTAAAGAAATATAAAATCTTCAAACTTGATAGAGATATGGTAAATATTATTTATTCATTCTTTAAGCAAAAAAAGATGAGTTACAATGTTATGCATTATTTTTATGAAAACTTTGAAAATGCCTTACAGATTGTATCATTATTTATTATAACTCATATGCCGGTATATAACTATGGACAAAGAGTTTATAAATCTTTGAAAACGATGCCACAATATGACTATAAGTTATACAGAAAAGTTATGCCCCTTGAAATAACTTTTACAGAGTTAAGTCCCCTGAGATATGAAATTATAATGAAAAATGAAAAATGAAATAATATTGGGTAAGCAGCCGATTTCACACTAAAAAAATATGACAGTGGGCTGCGTGGACTGAAAGGAAGATGTGTAGAAAATTTCATCTCAATCGGATGGGCCGTTCGCGAGCGCATAAAGGACATAGGGACATACAGACAGACAGAGATCGCCTTTTATATATAAGATTACAATAACTAGGAATATGTGTAGACCAATCCAATGCATTGAAGCTTTAATCTTATAATTTACATAATATAGTGAACGGCTGAGGGGTGACATCTTCTTATAGTCCATGCCATGTGGCATTGGTCACCATCTGTCCACAGACTTCTGTCTCGCATGCTTTCAAACATGTCCAATACAGATGTTCCTCCATGCCATGTGGCGTTGGTCACCATCTGTCCACAGACTTCTGTCTCGCATGCTTTCAAACATGCCCAACACAGATGTTCCTCCATGCCATGTGGCGTTGGTCACCATCTGTCCACAGACTTCTGTCTCGCATGCTTTCAAACATGTCCAATACAGATGTTCCTCCATGCCATGTGGCGTTGGTCACTATCTGTCCACAGACTTCTGTCTCGCATGCTTTCAAACATGCCCACCACAGATGTTCCTCCATGCCATGTGGCGTTGGTCACCAATCTGTCCACAGACTTCTGTCTCGCATGCTTTCAAACATGCCCAACACAGATGTTCCTCCATGCCATGTGGCGTTGGTCACCAACTGTCCACAGACTTCTGTCTCGCATGGCTTTCAAACATGCCCAACACAGATGTTCCTCCATGCCATATGGCGTTGGTCACCAACTGTCCACAGACTTCTGTCTCGCATGCTTTCAAACATGCCCAACACAGATGTTCCTCCATGCCATGTGGCGTTGGTCACCAACTGTCCACAGACTTCTGTCTCGCATGCTTTCAAACATGCCCAACACAGATGTTCCTCCATGCCATGTGGCATTGGTTACCATATCTGTCCACAGACTTCTGTCTCGCATGCTTTCAAACATGCCCAACACAGATGTTCCTCCATGCCATGTGGCATTGGTTACTATATCTGTCCACAGACTTCTGTCTCGCATGCTTTCAAACATGCCCAACACAGATGTTCCTCCATGCCATGTGGCATTGGTTACCATATCTGTCCACAGACTTCTGTCTCGCATGCTTTCAAACATGCCCAACACAGATGTTCCTCCATGCCATGTGGCGTTGGTCACCAACTGTCCACAGACTTCTGTCTCGCATGCTTTCAAACATGCCCAACACAGATGTTCCTCCATGCCATGTGGCGTTGGTCACCAACTGTCCACAGACTTCTGTCTCGCATGCTTTCAAACATGCCCAACACAGATGTTCCTCCATGCCATGATGCCAACTGTGTAGCATCTTCTCTCTTGGTCTTCCTCTGCCTCTCTTCCCCTCCAACTTCCTGTTATCATTTAGGTATCCCAGATTTCTCCTTCTCATGATGTGCCAGAAGAATGTAGAATATCTTCTTCTGTTGCAAATAACCAGTTCTCTTTGTGAGTTCACTTCTTTCAAGATATCTTCATTCTACTTTTTTTTCTCTCTCTACTCTGTTCTCATCATTTTTCAGTCTCTACATAATTCCTCACTAATCTGCATTTTGTTGTCAATTCTTATGACTGCCTTTTGTTGCCAATGTTTGCCTTTTATTATTCTAGTATTTGTGCCATCAATATTTACATTTTCCAATATTCTAATAATTTCTTCATGCTTCATCTTATTATTATGGCAAACTACCTTCTCTACATTTACCCAGAAAATCATCTTTTGTCAATTCATAGAAATGTAATATACAGGTAAATGTGAATATTCTTAAACAAGTGAATTGATACATCTATCTTGGAACAGTCATAACATCTGATGGGAGGTGCCTTGAATAGATTAGAACAAGAATTGCCATGGCAGCCTTTTGCAAGATGGAAAACATTCTGACCAATTAAAAGATGTCAACTGCAATGAGAAAAAGAGTGTTGAAGTGCTATATGTACTTTGGTATGGATGTGAAGCGTGGACAATGAGCAGACGACAAGCTGAAAACATCTGATGCCTGTAGAAATATGGTTTCTGAGGAAAATACAGACAGAAAAACCAATGATCAAGTCCTACAATATTCCATCCCACTCGGCCATGCTGATCTACTACCAAGTTTCAATTCCAACATAGGGCTAGAAATTGTTACAAAAACTATTAGTTTCTTATAATTATATCACACATCCTCCTGATTGCTTGGGTAGTGAGATCAATACCTAGCAAACTTGTTGGAGGAATAAACGTACCCACAGGTAGATAGAACCAAATACCTTGGATGGAATCTGACTAGAGGAAACAAACCTTACATACATGCACGCTGAAGTCACAGACACTCAATTCAGAGGTAGAGAAGCACATAGCTAGGTGAGGTACACTTCCCTCATAAGAGGAAGATGAGGACGGGAAAAAAAAACATCAGTATGGCCACATATGAAACAGAAAGTACTGTTTTGAATTTCTTGTCATTTCCGTAAATACCCTGATGCCTTCATACTAACCTCATAATTATGAGAATTGAAAATATCCAACAAATTTTGTGGGATGGAATATTCTCTCACAAACTGCTCTTCACTTGTGTTGAGTTTATAAACCTGCTCCAGACACTGCACGGCAACTGTAATCAAACAAAACATGTCAGTCATAAAATACTCCGGCACTCTTCTACTCTGGGAGTTTATGATTGTGGGAATCCCAGGGATAGTATCTCATCTGCTATAAGGGTGTGAGGTGATGGAACCTCGCATATACTACATCATCACATTATTGTATTGACGGGGGGGGGGGGGGGGGGGGGGAGGGGTGTTGTCTGCTGCCTAGCTGATACCAAAATATATATGAACACAAAATGTAACTAGGAAGGTGATGAAAGGAGGTACACACACATGCATTAGCAAAATCTATGACCAAAATGTGTATCAACAAATCCACAAGCATGTGGATTATATATTTGTGATTGAGATATTTCACTTTCACAGCTAAGTATTGTTGTTGTTTTGTTTGTTTTTGGGGTTGCTTTTTTTTGGTTTGTTCTTGTTGACAAAGACTGGTAAACATTCGCTTGTATGAGGGGAAGTCAATAAGTAAGTCACAAATGACTGTAGAAAAATAACTAAATATGATAACAACTTGAAACCAGTTTATTTTTATACATACATTGTCCCTTTATTTTCAACATAATTTCCACCAACATTGATGCAATTATCCCATCGTTTTATCAGTCCTCCCAAACCAAGCTGCATAGAACTGCGTGCTCTGTTTTCTAAACCAAGTTTTCACTTCACATTCAACTTCAGCGTCATTCACGAAATGTCTCCCACCAAGGTAGGTTTTCAGTGGACCAAAAAGGTGGAAACTGCTAGGGGCTAAGTCAGGGCTGTAAGGTGGATGTTCTAGAACTTCCCACCTTAGTTGGTTAATTTTCTACTGAGTTAATCGAGCCATTTGTGGTCTGACGCTGTCATGAAGAAGCAACACTTCTCTAGTCAGCAGTCCTGGACATTTTCTTCAAATTGCATCATGAAGCATTGATAGAACTTAACAGTACGATTCAGCATAAACAGGAAGTATTTCCTTTTGAATGTCCTTTGCAGACAGTCCTTTTGCCCCAAAAAACACACAACAGCATGTTGCTCTTTGGTTGTACACTCCGGAAGTACAGTCGCCATTTTGCTTATGCGCTGCGCATACTCATGAGACACCTAGCGCCACCTGACAAACGTGAATATAAAGTTTGATGTTGCTGTCACATAATGACACCTGTAGAAAACACCAACTACATTTACCTGCCATCCCACATAACTGTGTGACTTACTTATTGACTCGCCCTCGTATATATTGTATACATGTGTGTCTTTCCTTTCATTGAGCGTCCTAATTACATTTGGTTTATTCATGATCATATTATGAGTGATTATGGAAATGACAGATATGTATGATATGATGCTTGCCTATACTATATTAACTTGTTACATAGTAACAGCACTGAGCAGCATTTCCCTATATGTGCATAGCAATATTATGTGACGTATTTAAATCACGTTTTATTTCTTCCTTAAGGTCTATTTTATGAGCTGAGTTGACCTCACAGGCATAGTGGTCAGAAAACAATCCAACATGAATGGTGGATTAAATACGAACCACCTTGTTAGTAGGGTGGAGCACTTCTCGCCATACTACCACTACTCCTCCTCTGAAAGACAGCATGTTAAAAACAAAGACTAAATGCACATAATCTACTACACAACTGCTGATGTTTGACCATCCATTACATAATTTCCATATGTCTGCCAACTCTCCCATGTAGCCCCTGAAAGACAAACTTTTGTGAAATGTTTCTTCTCACTTTAATGAGTACAAAAATGCACATATTGACAACAGAACCAGCAAGATGGTTTGTTCATAATCTTAGTTATTTCATTTACATAAACAATATTATCACAAGTGGCATGCCAGAACAAAGAAATTGAACATTTATATTCATAAAAGCCACACACATACAGGGGAGCTATGGTAGTGTAGTGGCTAGACGCTGGCCTGCCGACCCGGTGGTCATGGATTCGATCCGCATCAATGATAATTCAATTCGTTTTTAATTGACTTGGGCTCCCAGTTTGAGCCGGTCTAATATAGGTACCAGGGAACGTCTTGGAAAGTAAAGGCGGCCGGCAAGATACTGACCACATCACCCACTGAGTTCTGATTGGTCTAAAATAATGGCTCTAGCCCATTATACCCAAAGGTCGTGTAACGTGGTTTGTTACTTTTTACTTACAAACATACATGCATAGTGTGCGTCTGCAGTAATTGACCAATGCATGCCTGATTTATAAATGTTGTCCTTGGTATGTTTCTGACTCTTTTAATATACGCTCTAATATTCTTTTGGTGTTTCATCATGTCTTAGGCTAAAACCAAGCCATGAGTCTGTTTTTTTTTATTACTTTAAGAAACCTTTGGTATACTATATTTTCCAGAACTCGTTCATTTGTAAATGTTTCATTCCAGCTGGCTCTTGTCAGTTTTGATAATACCACATCTCAAATGCCTTTATACAGTTTGCATCATGTTTATTCATTGTCCACGTTTGAGACTACATAATGCGACTGGTCAGATGTATGTACAAAGGAATATTTTCTGTAGATCAAGCAGTATATTCTTTGAAGTTATTTTCTCTTAAGTCCTCTTTGCCATCCAAATTCTAATTCTGGTGCTAGCATTAATGAATTAAAACAGGCAAAGACAATCTCAAAATACATTCTGTCGTAGAAGTAATAGACCTTCACCTATGCAAGGTCACTGAATTATGAAGCAGGGGTTTCAAAGGTCAAAGTTTCAAGTCAAGACAAGAGAAAAATTAGCAATGAAAATCCCCTCAAAACTAGAGAATCTACAAGTCAGTCAGTGCAAAATCTACCAGGATAACATAACCCACCTCTCATGAATAACCCAGTTTAAAAAATATTTAATTAGGTACCTTCTAGACTTTCTGCCGCTTCATCATCAAGCTGGCCTGATCTTTTCTGGTCTTCTAGAAACTTCAGAATTGAGAACACAAGTTTGTTCACGTCTGCCATTTTCAATCTCACTTCAATATAAATCGACTTGTGCTTGGTTAACTGTAAAATAATAAAATTCACTAAAACTACTGTCTTTTATAAAACACCAAAATTTGAGGTCAGCATGGCCGAATGGATAAGAACGCATGTTCTTAAACATCTGGTGTGCTGATGCCTAGGTAAGGGGTTCAACCCCTACACCAGACAGTTGGACTAAAATGTTTACCTCTCGTCCTTGACTTAGGGACGTAAATTACAAGTACATCTGAAATTACAAGTACTTCTGAAATCGAAGTGGGTATGCCTGATGGTGAGGGACACTGGTAATAGGGAAAGCTAATCCACACACAAAATTAAGTCCAGCATAATTAGAAGTAGTGTGGACTATGCTTGAGTTCAAACTGAACGAGTGCCAAAACAAACAAACAAAAAACAAAGATTAAACTGTCAGTGTGTCCAGACACAGGTGACATTTTCATTCATTGTTCAACCATAAGTAGAAAGGATGCGGTTGAAAGGATAGGAGCATTTTCCTCAGACAGCACATTTATGCCGCCATCAGATGTTTCTCGTATTTCTCCGTCTTCTATATATGTACTCCTTGTGGCTATCTTTCATCTCCCAAGGCAGCATTTGCCACAACCAATACCAAGTTCCTCTTGGACTTGTTTTTGATTGGTTGGATTTTGTAGCTGGTTTTCTATGGGATGAGATAACCAGTCTCGTATTAACCCTTCTTGGTCACCTCTTACAACAAACATGCTAGGTTAGTGTTACTATTCTTTGCTTAACTTATAGACCCACACATGGGCCTTTCTGCTTTATTGTTCAACCGGCGAAGAGGTTACAGGCACAATTCATAATCCCGCATACCAGGTTTGAAACAGTGGCAGGCAATTTGACAGCAGACCACCTTGCATTAGTTTTCATGCAATGGTATGAGTGCCGGTCATTCAGAAAGCAATGGCAAACTACTGAACGTAATCTTGCCCAGACTATAAGCAGAAAGAACGTGGCTGAAAGGATAAGTGTGCTCTAGTTCTTAAAACTTCTGGTGTGCCGGTGGTAAGGTAAGTGAGATTAACTTATACACCGGTCAGTTGGACTTCAATGCTCGACTTCTCGCTCAAAAAGCCAAGGCAATCTACTGAATGTAAAATTTAAGAGGTAAGAGGTTACAGGCACAATTCATAATCCCGCATACCAGGTTTGAAACAGTGGCAGGCAATTTGACAGCAGACCACCTTGCATTAGTTTTCATGCAATGGTATGAGTGCCGGTCATTCAGAAAGCAATGGCAAACTACTGAACGTAATCTTGCCCAGACTATAAGCAGAAAGAACGTGGCTGAAAGGATAAGTGTGCTCTAGTTCTTAAAACTTCTGGTGTGCCGGTGGTAAGGTAAGTGAGATCAACTTATACACCGGTCAGTTGGACTTCAATGCTCGACTTCTCGCTCAAAAAGCCAAGGCAATCTACTGAATGTAAAATTACCTAGTGTCAGGATCTTCTATTAGGCTCGTTGGCTAACACATGTGAGACAGTACAAGTACAACGTGATTCGACGTAAGACACAGCAACACAAGTTCTATGGATTTATTGCCACATTAAATACATAACGATAATTACAGCAATGTACAACATATAACTCACAACCACAATACAGCTCATAGGTCTGGCGCTCAAGATATCAGTCGTTCAGCTTACAACCACGGAGATTCACACAAACGCCTTGCTCTCGTCACACACGTCCGTTCAGAGTTCAGTCCCAGCCTGGTCTGAGCTATCACGCACACTGTCCACTGCCTCTGGTGGGGTCACGTGGCTTTGCGTGCGTCTGTCGTCAGCGCTGGTCGCGTGTCAGGTAAGAATCTCGCCAGCCGACAACTCTTGTCCGCCGGGTGCCGTAACGATGTTGCTGCGTAGCTAGGCTCTGACATTCTCCCCGGGTACCTCAATGAAAGATGCCATCTTTCATTCATGATGTATGTATATACTGGGGTAGTGTTAATTTCATGTCAGAGACTACTTTTTCCCAGTGTTATGCATGAAAATACATATAAGGCATAGAAATATATACGAAAAAAAATGTAAGTTGCATTGAAATGACAAATGAAGTACAACTTTTAACACAATTCAGGTTTCATCCCCCTGATGCCTGGTTACCTTCATTGCAATAATACCCAGTCAGATCAGTAGCACCAGCTTCACGCATCTACCTCGCAGCTATTTGAAAAAAACGTAATAATATGATTGTTTTGCAACAACCATCTAGCCAGACTGAAATACGGCTTTGTATTTAGTCGTATTAAACACTTAAACTCTGCCCTCATTTGGTCAGGAGTTCTTATGTTGGTTTGCAATGTTGGCAGCTCTATGACATGCTTGGTGGACGCCTACCTGATGTGCTAACCATTTGAGCAACAAAATGTCTATCTATACAATACACATTAATGAATATGTTTCAAATTATGGCCCTTGATGTAATTCAGAAATGCAAGGGAAGTAATTTTGACATTTAAGAAATTCCATACATTACAATAATTATTTAATTTCTTAGCGTCATTGCTTGACGTTTCTTCATATTAACGAGAAAAAGTCGGTAATATGAATACATTAATCAAGATATGATTCTAAGATTACACTAATCAAAATAAATAAGTACCCAATTGGTATATTATATTTTATAGATTCAAAAGGATTTTACAATTGTCATAAATTTTTGGAAATTTGTACATAGTCTGCTAATTTTGCTACACTTTTTAAATTATACCGGAAATGCACACGAAACGCAAAATTTGGTTGATGTTACACACAAATGATCCGGTTTTATTTCGGAACGGATAGTAAAATGTTCTCACAGTTCGTGTTTGATGTTATAGTATCACAACGGATTATGATGGAATGTTCTTATTTCCGATGTGTTCACAACTTCTGGATAAAGATCGACTGCTCTTATTTCGGATGTTCAAACGTCGAACAATTTGGATTAAATTCGCTGCAGAGGTGGTGTAGGAGTCAATGTTCGGTCCACATTTGCACATGTTAAAATATCCCGGTGACGAAAATCACTCACAGATGTCACAATGGTAAAGTTCGCTTCTGGTAAGTGGTTAAGCGTCTGTGACACTGTTCTCGGTGTATATATACAATTAATATTGTTCTCATTCTAACACACACTACACAATTATACTACACTCATTACATGACTTGATTAAAATAAGTATTATACATGTCGGTTTCTAAACCGTATCACAATTTTCATTATAGACCTTACACAGTAGGTGAATGGAAAAAATTCACTCATTGGTGGCTGTGTTGGGCTGAGTGTAATATTACACAGTGCACTCAGACATTGCTTACTGGGTCTGTCGAACAACGGGACAAAAGGTCGGCGATTGTATTCATTCTGCCGGGAATATGGCGAACTTCAAAACTGAAATTCTGAAGCTTCAAGGACCAGCGAGCAATCATATTATTTGATGGTACTGCGGAATTGATATACCTTAATGGACTGTTGTCAGTTTCGATGATAAAGTGACGTCCTAGAAGATATCTGGACAGCTTCGTTACACTTTCTACTAAGGCCAATGCTTCTAATTGCGGAATGGAACATGCCCGCTCTCGGGGCCTTAGTTTTCTTGATAGAAACAAACGGGATGCAGGATGTCGTTGTATTCCTGCAATAGGACTGCAGCCGATCGCAATGGAGCTAGCATCTGTTCTCAATCTGAAAGGTAAACGAATGTTGGGCAATTTAAGGATGAGATTAGGCGAATTCTTATCAGAAAAGTGTGCCAAAACTTTATGAAATGCATTTCGTAGGCATTCATCGTTTACAACTTTTTCGGGTTTATTCTTGGTTAGTAAGTTAGAAAAAATCTCAGTCAGTTCTGAAAAATCAGGAATAAAGTTTCTGTAATAATTAATAAGTCCCAACAAACTGCGGACTTGTTTTTTATTTGTTGGAAGTGACAGTTTTAGAATTTTGGAGACAATTTTGTTGTCTGTCATGACAAAGCCATTGGATATTCTGTACCCCAAAAATGATATCTCTTGGTAAGCCATGCTCACCTTTGAAGGCTTCACTGTTAGTCAGTGCTGTCTGATACTAGGTAGTAGTAGAACGTCCTGTCCAGGTGTCAATGTTATAGTTCCGTCGTTGTCTCTGTATGGACACAGATGTCGTCAGCATAGTGAATGATATTAGGAATGTCAGATAGGAGGAGTCGTATAGCAGACAAGGCCAGTCTGGAGTTACTGGATCTAAGGATATAAAGTGGGTTATGGTTAAAATCTTCCAAAAGGATTTTCAAATTTCATGTTGAGATCACTTTGAGTGCTATCTCCAAACCTGCACTCGTACATGTGTGTATACGTTCAATAGTTCAAACAATAATAATACACCATGTATAGTTGTGAAATGTAATCGTGCATGTTTGTATGATCTTTTGCAATTTGTGTATATTTTCCAAAATATGTAGGGTAATTTGTTGCTGATTTTTGTCAGTAATTCCACCGACTGATGTTTTACATTGTTCAGCATAGGTATTCGTATGCGTTGATTTAACATAGAGCTTATGAGTGGCAGTAACAAAATTTGGTTTAACAGTAATGACATAAGTAACAAAGTCTGCTGGTTTGTCATGAGTAATATCATCTGTGTTGTGTCATGATGATGTGGAAATATAACTGTTTGTGAAGACATTTGTTTTGTATTTACAATCAGTAGTGCAAGTATAACTATCGCACTGTGTGCCCTTGGTTATGTGTGTAGTTAACAGAGAGTATAGGAGGTATAGTATATACCATGATGATTTGTGATCTTTCCTCGCTGTTGTGCACTGTTTGTTTTCTGCACCTTTTTCTTTGTGCTGATGCACACCAGTTTCTGTTTCTTCTTGTTCTGAGATGGTAATCACGTTGGTATGGTGTGGTATCTTGGTCTGTTCATCATGTTGTTGTATGATGAGTGGGGTAGTTAAGGCAGTATTTGTTGTGGTGTTAACTTTTTGCTTTGTGTGAGGTTTGGACTCTGTGTAATCTGTCACATTTGATACATTTCCAATTAATAAATCACAACATGGATTGTCTAACAAAGCACAAGTTACTCTGCCTGATAAGAAAGGTGATTTTATATTGGCCCATGCCATAGGATATTTCTCTACTGTCCCTGAAACAGTTTTGCAATAGATGTACTCATCTAGGTAGTCTTTAGGATCAGCTAAGGTCTTTCGAAGACCGATAAGACAGGACCCTGTGTCGCGTACACATGTGCATACTGTGTCATTGATGTAACCTTTATGGAATGTTAATTTTCCTAATGACAGTTTTGAGGTTTTGTTCAATTCCTCACTTTCTTGTTGAGCATTGACCTCTTTATATAAAGAATGAGGTTGAGTGATGTTAACAACATTATTACAATATGGTACAAAGTCTGGTGTTGTCTTCATGTCTGTGATGTTCACTTTTCTTACGTTCTTTGCTGAACTGCATTTTGAGTCTATTGCCAAGTTAGCTTCCTCATTGGCAATAGGGACGGCGTGCCCGCATGTTAAGGTACCATTTTCATTGAAGGTATTACAGACAGTACATTTGTTAGCACTAAATACATCACAAGCCTGTGCTGCATGTACAGGATGTTTTTCTGGATTTTCGTCTTCTGACGCTGAGCTATCGAACAAGGCGGCATTGGCTTTGTTGGTCATATGCCTGCCTCTACAATCCATACGATAGTGACCGTAAGCCTTGCAGAGAAAACATTTACGTGCACTTTTGAACGATCTACGTTCTATGTCTTGTCTGTTTACCATATTTTGCAAGTATGTTGGGTACGCTGGGTTTTTATCGCACATCTCGTTCAAATGGTGAGACAATTTACAGTGAGTGCATTGTCTAACTCTATCAGAGGTAGGCCTGTGTGGTTTTTGCCTACTATAGTTGTTCTCATAGTTGGCTGCTGCTACCCAGTTACTGTCAGTAGCGTCAGTGGCAAAACACTGTTTATTTGCCGTATAATAGGCCGACCCACGTCTTTCCATTTCTTCCACACTTGTACATTCATTCTCCTGTAAGAACTTAGAAAAAGATGATGGGACAGAAGAAATAACTTTATCTCGAATAATGAGATCTTCTAATTTATCATAATTTTTGTTAATTTTGGCTGATGAAGTCCATTTGCTGAAAATGTCTCGGACTAAACAGAGGTAGTCAGAGAACGTTTGAGTTGATTTTGGACTCAGTTTACTGAATTGTTCTCTGTACCCTGCCTCGTCTAACATGAAATGTGCCATTATTTTGGATTTAATATAATGGTACTCTTTTCTGAGGTCTTTGGGGATGGTTTCAATGACTTTAAGAGGTTCCCCAGATAGACTCCTCATATATAGAATATTCCATTCCGAAAGTGGAACTTGGTAATGTTCCATTAATGTCTCAAAATTTTGGGTAAAAGCTGCTATGCAGTCACCCGAGGTATAATTACGTACGATACCTTGATACTTCTTATACTGGTTTTCTTTTCCAGTCTTTCAGATTTCTTTGACTCTTTATTCATTGCAGTCTCGGTGTCAAGTTGTTTTATTTTCAACTGTAATTCTAGTTCTTCCCTCTTACTCTGAGCTGCTATTTCTGCTTTCTTAAGTTCACTGTCTATCTCAGCTTGCTTTGTCTTTGCAGCCATTTCTACTTCGGCTTGCTTTAATGCTGTTTCTGCCTCTACTTGTTTTGCAGCCATTTCTGCTTGTTTTAGAGCTCTTTCTGCTGCTCTTTCATCGCGTTCGGCAGCTTTTTCCTGAACAAGTAGGTATTCTGCGTATTTGTTCTCACTCCACTTTGTTAACTCATCACCTTGTAACTTTAATTTTAAGCCCATATCAATGAAATCAAACAATGACGACATGATGGAGAAAATACGTCAATGAAAATACAAAATACGTTGTAAATGGTTAGTAGAAAAACAACTTACAATTGATTTGACTATACGATGCGTGCCCACTAATGCATACGTAAAGTTAAAGTGAAGAAAAATATACTCAAGTGCCCTTGGATATGGTGACGAATGGTTGGGCAATCGGGCTAGAAAACTGTAAGGTCGTACTTCGGAACCACTAATGACCTCTACGGCAGGGTTATGGATGGTAAGCAAAAACCTGCTTTGTTTTGGAGAGAAATAAGTTAGCGTGTGTTTGTTGGTGTGTGCCTGTAAGTCACTAAGTGTTGATTTGGTTTGGATGGCGTCGAGTATAATTGTATGTCGTAAATTTGTCGTCAACAGTGTTTCTTTCAACAGAAGTTACACTCTTTCCAAAACTCTTTGCGTTCCACAAACTCAATACACGAAAACAATCTATCTGTATTTGAACACTCAATAACATTGATGACACATCACTTACATCAAGATGACATTCAGTAAGGACAAAGACATCAAGTTTACAAGATGGCGACAAGGTCAAAATGGCGGCAAAATCACAATGTTGACAAGGTCAAACGGTGACAAGTTTCACAAATCACAAATGTTTAACACGTTTACAGGATCAAACAATATGTACTGTACATTTACTAATGATCTTAAACATATTTAGACAATGTAGTAATGGATCACACTGAGACTTTTCCGATCACATGTACATCACTATAACCTTGACAAATTTTACAAGTACAAGAATTATAGTTTTAAATAACAAAACGAGTAACACACGTCTAAATATATTAGGTTCTTAAATAAAGACGAGCAACCCACGTCCACACATGTCAGGATCTTCTATTAGGCTCGTTGGCTAACACATGTGAGACAGTACAAGTACAACGTGATTCGACGTAAGACACAGCAACACAAGTTCTATGGATTTATTGCCACATTAAATACATAACGATAATTACAGCAATGTACAACATATAACTCACAACCACAATACAGCTCATAGGTCTGGCGCTCAAGATATCAGTCGTTCAGCTTACAACCACGGAGATTCACACAAACGCCTTGCTCTCGTCACACACGTCCGTTCAGAGTTCAGTCCCAGCCTGGTCTGAGCTATCACGCACACTGTCCACTGCCTCTGGTGGGGTCACGTGGCTTTGCGTGCGTCTGTCGTCAGCGCTGGTCGCGTGTCAGGTAAGAATCTCGCCAGCCGACAACTCTTGTCCGCCGGGTGCCGTAACGATGTTGCTGCGTAGCTAGGCTCTGACACCTAGAAAGTTAACCTGGGGTGAAGGTTGATTGCCAGGACCTGCAACATTTTAAGCTTAACCATATAGTACAAACATTCCATTCACTGCCCTAGCCCATTCACAAAACCACGCTCTCAGACAACTAAAAATAAATCTGTTCATGTATAATAACTCGTAAAACAATATACAAATTGAAAAACTGTTCTAAAGTATAATCAGCAGCTAGGCAGTAACACATGGGAGCCAGGGTGGCACAGTGGCTAGCATGTTTGCCTGCTATCCAGTGGTCACACGTTCAAATCCTCAACAAGGCAAGGATTATTGTTTTTTATCGACCCAGTCTAAAATGGGTACCGGGAAATATTTTTAGAAATTAAGGTGGCTGCCGTGATATTTACCACACCTCCCATCAAATGTTTGGTCTATAAACAAATTAGGCTAGCACCATATACTTGCCGTGTCTCCGTGGCAAAGATTTTACAGACGCAGTTCGTGATCCTGCATAACTACTCGAAACACAGCTGCACCTGATCTGGCAGCAGACCGGCTTGCGCTGGTTTTTTACGACTGGTATGGGTGCTGGCCATTCAGAAAGCAATGGCAAACTACTGAATGTAAACTTGCCAAGACATCAACAACAGCAAAAAATGCTGGTGTTGACTGCAAACGTCCTGTAAAGGATATGCAACTAACCTAACCATATACTTAAAAAACCTCAAGGTATGAAAAAGAGTTTTTAGTTTTACTTATTTTTACTATTAACCCTTAGAGCTGATATTAGTTGCATATCCTTATCAGGACATCACAGTCAACATAAGCATTTTTTGCTGTAGTGATCTCTTGGCAAGTTTATGTTGTCAGAAATCAAACATCAGAAATTGAAATAAAAATGTGGAGGGTAAAGTCAAGACATGCAAGCTAAAGGCAGGCAACAATATAACTGGGAAGATAACATTAAGAGATGGATGTTTGTTCACGTCCACCATTTTCAATCTCACTTCAATATACATTGACCACTGGAGCAAAAGAAAAAGTTGGAGATCCATTGCAGTTAACTATAAATTTGAAAATGGCGCACGGCTGACCATGAACACACCACATATACCAGAAATCACTTCAGGAATCTCAAAATTATTATTATCAAGACAGGGCAATGTAATTATATTCTTCCCAAGCTTCTGTTGGGAAGGGGTTATGAATGCAATTCGTAATCCCACACACAGCGTTCAAAACACAGCTGTCGGCGATTTGAAAGCAGATCCTCTGGCTTTCGTTTCCTAGCAATGGTATGAGTGCCGGTTGTTCAGAAAATAATGGCAAACTACTGAATGTAAATTTGCCTAGTAATCACAAGCAGCAAAAATATGCTGCAGTTAACTTGCTACGTCCTGTAAAGGATATGCAACTAACTTTTTTTCAACTTCCCAAACAGTCTCAAAGCTTATTTCCCTGTGACCTGTATGTTTACAATATGTAAGGATTCCTTCTTGTGCTGTGAGATGTATTGGATATTTGCTTCTAGCTCTATATTTTTAGACCAATCAGCACTCAGTGGGTGATATGGTCATTATCACTCCAGCCACCTTTACTTCTCAGGAAGATTCTATTTGGCTGGATTTGATCTATTACAGATCTTATGTTGTTTTATAGATGGCTGTCTAACCAATTCATGGTCATGCTCTGACATTTACCTTGTTCTTTCTCCCAATGCAAAGAAAATCTTTGGGGTGCAGCACCCTGACTGTAGTTGTATGGTTTATTCCTGGAAGTGTCCCATCTCTTGCCAGGGTAAGTCTACATAAGTTTTATGTCCATTTTTTCTTATATGACCACAGCTTTGTTTCTCGTCTCTCTTTATGAGTTCAAAGGCTTTCAGTACATGCAAGGATCCTCGCCATATGTCTGTATCCTGACTATGAAGGAGTAACAGGAGAAAATTGAAACTAAGCACATTCAAAGCTCCACATATTTACACTGAATGTGTGAAATGTGCATCTGTTTCTTCATCAGGTTCTCCTGCTGTAGTGCATGGTAAAACATAGTGTTAACTGGAACTGTTGCTTGAATGATTTGTCAAAATAATCGAGAAGTCAGAAACCAGGGCTGTGATAAAATTCATGATGTTACTCAAAATCTTCAAGACCATATGCCCTCTAACAAAGCACAACTTGTGCAGCAAGCTGCCAATGATTTCAATGTAGAGATTATTCTACAAACACCATATTATCTGGATGTGGCTCCATCATAACTTTTTCCTTTTCCCAACTCTTTAAAAAAAAGCTCAAAGGAAATCATTTTGACAGTGATGAAGAAGTCGTACTGGTGTGATTAGTTCAGTTGGAAAATTAAGGTCATCTATTTTCAAAGTCTTTTCAAGGTCAGGCAGAAATGGCATGTGTGTCAATTTAAATGGTGACTATATTGAATAGGAATGAACTATACAGAATTTGAGTCCTCTATGAAAGCTCCTCACACGGTATTGGACAACCCAGTTGACCTTCATACATAACCATAACAATGGAGTGGGAGTTGTGCTTTTACAATTGTTGAGACTGAAGAAAAGTACAGGAATTTCCTAGAAACATGGCGAACATTTAGTTTATTTTATTGTAACAGAATAGGTCAGAATATTTCCTTACACATTCTTGGTTTGTTAAGTGGCAGCACTGTTTAATGATTAGCAATTGGTTACACTTTAAATTCAACAAGATTTGTGTGTGTGTGTGTCACAATTATATTAAATTAGCCTTTCGTTGTCTGCCATATTTCACTTATGAATTTGCCAACAAATAAATATCTCTGCTTGGTACTAATGCAGAAATGTCAACGAACTGTGAATTAGGGTTATATGTCATTTACTCAGCATTGTGCACCTCATGTGTAACTCATTAACTGTAAGCTGCAGGCAGGTAAGCTATACTTCATATTTATATAATAGTGTTGGTTTGCTGGTCTCCCCGGTGAAGAAGTTAATGATTTTCTCCGCAATCCCATATATCCATGTAGGGGAACACAGCTGCATGAGATTCGGTAGCGGGTCGCGTCGTGTTGGTTACTTACGGGGGTATGTGAGCCGGTCACTCAGAAAGCAATGACAAACTACTGAGCATAATCTTGCAAAGACATCAACAACAGCAGTAAAATGCTGATGTTGACAGCAATGTCCTGTAAATAGGAAATGCAGGAAAAAAGTGTTGGCTTACATGATTTTTCAGCTTACCTACAAACAAGTTTAACTTGAAGTTATGGATCTCATAGTTTCAATTTAAAGTTTTAAACTGCATTAAAGAACCTGCAAAAACTGTAATGATCTTCATATTTCTTCCCTAAAAGTTTTATTGCTGGCGCCCACTTCCACACTCATTACGATTATTGATCAACCATTTCTGTTCTTAAATTAAATTGTTAGTACTTTTCTTTTATTTAAATGGACGCTGGGTATCAAATTTTTCATTTTGGTAATTAGCACAGCACAGTAACCTTTTATCAGAAAATAGCAATACAGACAACTAATAGCTAACAAAAAGTCAATACATTTTTTAGGGCGGGGCTACCGGCTGCCAAGTTATTGACTTTCTCACTACCACGTTTTGATTCTAAAACTGAGAGCCGGACGACACTGAGGCCCCAGGCAATTCTGAATTTTCTGCAGTTCAATCCTTTCAGTCTTGACACTTATTCACTAATACTGACTGTCATTTGCTGTTTTTTAATAAATTACATTATATGTGTACAAATAAGCAAGGGTAAGCAAATACACTCACAGAAAGAGAGAGTGGAGTTAACTTTTGCTGCGAACAAACGTGGAATACAAATATCACAACATTGTTGGGTCCATGATTAACGAATAGTAGCTTCCCTTTAACAGGAAGTATGAGTCGAGTTTCCGGATCTTCTCTTTAAATGTCATTCGTCTTTATATTTGTTGCTCTCAATATAATTCTTTTTCTTGGTCTGATGCTTGGTCTTAGGGCCTAAGACATGGGTAGACATTGGCGTCATGACGTCCCAATCCTGTCTTTCATTTGACATTTAAATGAAGTTGGCGTTGCTTTGCTTGCATTGTTATTTATTACTCAAGTCTTTCAGCTTGCCACACACATGATTCTCTGTTTTCCTCTGTTTCTCTTGATCAGTATTTTCCCACTTTAAGTCTATTTAATTAACTAACTTCTCCATTCCATCTGGTCTGTTGATACTTGATACGCCCCATAAACATCTTGGTCATTTCCTTAAAGTTTTAATGTCCAGTGCACGCATCCATGCAGATGAACAGGATACATATTCCCCCGCCCCTCCCCCTCTCCCAAACACCCACACACACACACACACACACACACACACACACACACACACACACACACATACACACACTGTAAGCGGGTGTTCTGACAAGTAAATAGGCATATTCTTAAACAAGTGAATCGGTACAGTTATCTCGGAACAGTCATAACAACTGATGGGAAATGCCTTGAAGAAATTAGAACAAGAATTACTATTGCGAAGGTAGCCTTTTGCAAGATGAAAAACATAATGACCAATAAAGAGATATCAACTGAAACGAGAAAACGAGTGTTAAAGTGCTATATAGAACCTGTTCTTTTGTATTGATGTCTTCTTCTTCTTCTTCTTCTTCTTCTTCTTCTTCTTCTTCTTCTTCTCCTCTTCTTCTTCTTCTTCTTCTTCTTCTTCTTCTTCTTCTTCTTCTTCTTCTTCTTCTGCGTTCATCCGGCGTATTTTTTTCAGACGTAATTGCGGTATGCCTGGTTAGGTATTCTTGAGTCAAAACCCTCAGGCCAACACATCCGACTTTAGCGTGCTTTAAAAAAAAAAAAACAGGTTAGCATTCCTGGGGGACTCTTGCTGTTGTGGTGCCGTCCACATCCCAGCTGGTCAAGTTAAAACGGTCGAAGACTTCGCGGGCAGCCCTCAAAAGAAGACAGGAGCCGTCCAAGGGAATTTCCCGCCATCAAATGAGGCTTCCGTAATTGCAGAGCCGACACATAGCGCTGTGGTGCTAGGTTCACCCAAGGAATCGCCACGTTTTGCACATGGCTGCTTTAATTCCTCACTTCCATGTATTTGGCATTTCGTTCGCCACAGACCACTCCTAGCACAAACCAGTAACGGTCAGTCTGCAGACGACTTTCACTCAGTGAGCTTTTGATTCGGGCGTGTACGGACGCTGTGCCCGGAAGACCACATAGTCAGAGCTGTTCCGGCCGGAAGATAAGATAGTCAGAGTTGTTCCGGGCACGAAGGACATTTCACTCGGAAGTTTTTGAGTTGTGCCATTTTTATTTGCAACCTGGCCGGTACATCCGACTTCTTAGGTTGTTTTTTTTTTTTTAAACCAGGTTATTCTTCCTTGGGGTTTCGAGGGACATTCTTGTCTGGTGTCGCCCACATCTCGGCTGGTCAAGGTAGAACGGCCAAAGACATCACGGTCAACACTTAAGGTAAGGCAGGGGCAGACCATGGGCATTCCCGGCTAAGGAGGCTTCCATAATTGCAGAGCCGGCACATTGCGCTCTGGTACTGGGCTCATCCAAGGAATCGCCACGTCCTGCTCATGGCTGCTTTAATTCTTCACTTCCATGTATGAGGTATTTCGTTCGCCACTGGCCGCTCCCCACGCAAACCAGGAACGGTCAGTCTGCAGACGACATCCACTAAGCAAGCTTTCGTTTCGGACTTCCACATAATGGTTCGCTAGCCAAGTGTTCCATTTCGTGCTAATGAGATGTTTTTCTACCTTAGTCTGCAGACGATATCCATTCTGCATCTTTTCACTTCGGACTTCCACGTAATGGATTCGCTAGCTAAGCGTTCCATTTCGTGTTAATGAGACATCCACTCGGTGAGCTTTCGCTCCGAAATTCCACGTAATGGATTAGCTAGCCAAGCGTTCAATTTCGTGTTAATGAGACGTTTCTCCACCTTTGACTATACTCGCTCAATGAGATTGCCATATTAACTTGTATCGTAACCATTGCGTGCGATTGTGAATCTTTTTCACCTTTAATAACGCTCACGAGGTAGGCTGCATGTGCTGCCGATTCAGCACCTTACCTTCATGCAGCAGAGAGCGAGTAACGGCCAGACCCTCTCATCCGGGGGACCCCTAATATCCCTCAAGTGAGAGGCCTTCGAACAAGTATCTGGACCAGGCATGTAGCAGGCTCAGCATCTCACCGTCATTTTGCAGTGGGTGAGTATCGGCCCGGCTCTCACATCCGGGGGTTATTGACTTAGAGGCGTTCAGCCATATCCCTCAGCAGAGAGCCGTAGAATATGTGTCTGGACCAAGAATGTTGTGGCATCGTGCGCCTGATTCGGACTTTGACTGCCTGTCCTCAGTCTACTTGCAAGGCAGCAGGTGTGTGTCTCTCTTGGTCTGGTTCCTATCCTTTGACTTTGACCTGTCCTACATGTAACTGTGCTACTGGTGATTGAGTGAGATGGCAAAACATGACCGCCCACTCTTATCGGCATGGCACATTATGGATGGATGGATGGATGGATGGATGGATGGACGGACGGACGGACGGATGGATGGATGGGTGGATGGATGGATGAGTTGGTGGGTGGATGGGTTGAGGGGTGGGTGTTCTGATACTAATGATATTCATGATTTCAACTATGTCTCTGCTTCTTCGTACCTTATTTGAGTTGAGTGCGTCACGCGGTGGCTGACAACGGCGCGTATTTGTTAAGTTTTGTTTCTTCTGTAAATACTGAATTGTAGGTAACGGACTATCTACCCTTGAGTATGATTCTTTCCTAATACATGGTGTATTTTTAATGACTGTGTGGTTTTGAAAATATTGCCGTTCCAGGTTTTGTATTTACCTATACGTTGCATTAACTCCACAGAGGGTGAATACAAAATTTGGAACGGCAATATTTTCAAAGACCCCCACAGTCATTAAAAAATACACCTTATAGTTTTGCCAGGTAAGCTTTACGGCCTACTCTTTAATATTTCCAACTGCTATTTGATATGTACCTTAACACACACAAAATGAATGACGGAAAATGGGCAGCAGGGGTGTTTCACAATTATAATTTAAAAGTTGGTAATATGATAGCAGGTATGTTGTATTATAATGCAATGACAACATTTCGGCGATGTATAAGTCTATGGCAGATATGGGAAGTCGCTTAAGACGATTAATCATCCCGTGGCAATTAAGTCAGTTAAACACTAAACATTCTGTTTTTCGCTCTTATCCGAGACAGTTAGGTATACGATTTTATTACCCAAGAGATCAAGGGGAACCTGCGGTGTCATTCGATACCAATGATTCTTGGGAAATTCCCGCACATGTCTGGTAACGAACCCGGTCCTTCTGAGCCCAAGGCGGACATCGTAACAGCTCAGTTACGCTCCCCACGTGCACACTTACTGTGATATTATTATTACTGGAACGCATTGATTACAAACAGAAGAGTAATATTGAGGTGGAAACTGACATATTGTGGCATAATAAGAAACGTGAGAGCAAATACGTTGTCAAATTAGGGGACAACACACGAACATACGAATCAATCTATAAACTTCAATGAAAAGAGGACCAACATCTTGGTCGTTAAGAAGAAAGCCCACTACAGAGACACTGACAACTATTTTCATAGTGCAAAACAGGTCTCTGAGCGGTAAACAGCAGAGTAGACAATCTTTCACGAAGACTCAAAGCGGGTCTGTCACCCATGTGTACGTGTGAACAAACTGCACAGACAGCTGAACAGATCCTTAAAAATTGACACATGATGACTAAATTGCGGTATCATTTCTGGTCACTCCATACGCACATTAACGCACAGCTATTTGAAAGCTTTCACAAACTCAATATAAAAAGCTAAATGCATCCTAGTAACATGACTGCTTGTGTACACATTATTAACCAGCAGCTGAAGAAACATGTAGGAAATGAAAAATAAGGTAAGAAATATATTCCTTTTACTTTCCTGTCAATTTACACATTATTTACCCCATGCCTCTGTAAATTCTCTGTCTTTACTAATATTACACATTGCACCCCTTTCAGGAGTCTCCGTGGTGAAGTGGTCAAACCGTATGTTCGATTCAGGGCCGCGTCCTTCATTTCACGGGTGCATGTTTTTAGACTCCCGAGGGTCGTCGCTGGAGCTGCGGAGTTCGTGCTTTGTACGACGCTTTCCGCGCTGTGGAAAGAGACTGAGCCATATGGGATAAAACCCGGTGCAATGCAGTCGACCCTATCGACTTTTAAGCGACATTTTTTTTTATTGCACCCACTCCCATACGAATTTGGCTACGCCTTTTACTTGTGTCGTTACCCGTAGTGACGTGCTCTACCGTAAAACTAGTTTGTTAGCGTGAATTCACTACATTTTCGCAAAAACATCAAATAAATGTCGCCGCATTCGATGATTTAATGTTGCCTTTGGATCTATCAAAGACATATTCCTTGGGTGGGGGTAAATATAAGACGGCAGGAAACTTTCATAATGATGCAACAGACAGTTTTCATAAAAATTTATCATGAATCAAGGCATTCTTTTCTGAACAGACTACAGTGTGACTACCATTGAAGAAGGATAAATTGACGATCATAAAGGATCAGTTCTTAACCAAAAACTAGCCACTCAGAAGCAGAAACAATGTTATCAAAGTGCATCGACTGGTTTATTGTTGCAAGAGGAAGGAAATGCAACACAGATCCTATTTCTGCGTAAGATACGGAACATCGCCGCGCAGAAAGCTCGTGCCTCAAAGACAGAAGGAGATGACAGATTATTTTAAAATAACTTAGGTTTATAGTATGACAATACATTTCTGTACATTACTACTCGTATAGCGAAGTTTATATTGATCGTTTTGTAAAATTAAATACAATGTGTATGTATTATTCACTTTTACAGGATTTTTATTTTCAATGTTGTCCCAAGCCAGCAGTGAAATCCCGTTACTGTACACATATATTAAGAGATTTCTGCTATCCGTCTAATTCTGTTATCCTTCACAGCTCAGGTCCGGGAGGTGACGGTTAATCGAAATTTTACTCTACCTTCTTTAAGGATGTCTCGCATATAATATCTTTATGCAACCTATTTAACGTGAACGACTTTAAGGGAATTTCAAGAACTGCCTCGTCCTGGAGAGAACAGCGTGTGCTATGGGTGCTTCCAGACCGTCACCCGGCAATTGTGTGGAAATCGAGAAGTAATATATTATTATTGGGACATGTAATGTGACAACACCCACACAAGTTAGTAAGCTAGAAAAAACCGAGACGGAACTGAAACGAATAAATGTTAATACCTTGTGATTACGTGAGACTAGACAGATTGAACAGCGCACAAATGCCTTTGAATATAAATGGTATAGATCAGTTATAAGAACGCTTTGGATGCAGAAAAGAATAAATACACCCATATAAGAACTAAATACCGAAGAAGGTTGGCTACTAAAGACACTAAAACAAAGAAAATTGAAATATTTTGGTCACTTGAAACGTCATGAAAATTTGGAGAGAACAGTCATGGAGGGGTATATGATACGCCTGGGAAGAGAAGAAGAGGAAGGTCAAAGAGAAGATGGGGGCAGGATTGGCAGATGATCACCAGATAGGTGTATCGAACGCGAGACATCTTGCTTATGACCGAGAAGTTTTCCGGACGGTTGTACGGGGCGAAGTTCTGCAAGGGACATGCTAACGAATGAATGAGACAGATAGAAGCAGGAGAAATGTATTCAGACGAATTCAGAATAATTTACTCAAGAAGGCATGCCAATGAAAAGGTTCCAAAATCATCCCGGACAGAGATAGAGCGAAGACAGTAACAGGATATAACAACAGATGCCCATATCAGATCAGGTTTTGTTAATCAGATTAGGAGCAAAATAGCAGATATTAATAGCATACGAGTCTATGCACCAAATGCAGACAGCAAAAAAGAAAAGTGTGATAACTTGTATGAACAAATTTGTATAAAGAACTCATATTGCTATAACATAACACAATGTAAAAATTGTGACACTATTTAGTTCCTTGAGATTTCAATGCAAATGTTGGAGAATAAAACAATGAAGATGTTATTGTGAGATACGGCCTTGGAGAGAAATGAGAAAAGGAATCAGCTGGTTGAATCGGCAAAGGCATATACTATGATAGTAGGAAACACAATCTTTCAGCAACATCATAGACACCTGTGGGCATGGAAGAGTCCAATGGTCAGTTTTCATAGTCAAACTGACTATATATTAATATTAATAAGCAGTCGGTTTAAAAACAGCTTACTGTCAATAAAAGCAAGATCAAGTACATATTGCAAAAGTGACCACGCAGCATGTCCTCATCTCTCAAGAATGATCATGCCAAATATTTTTACAGAAACTGACAATAGCATTATTCCTCCATAATTTGCACACTCCCGAAGGTTCCCTGTCTCGTGCTACTTCACCTGGTATCCTTCTCTCGAGCCTACTGGTATTTATTCGGTCTCCCAGACTCAGTGCAGCAGTTCAGTTAAGGTGTCTGTATTGACTTTAGTAGCTTCTGCTGGGATAACATTTTTACCAACAGCCTTCCCATCTATCAGTGGTTTGATAGTTTCTTTATTATTTTTTTTCTGATTTTCTCTGTAGACAGTTTTTCACTTTTGATATCAAGCTTCACTTCTATCGGCTCGATATTAGGTGGGTCATTTAGGACTGATCTATAAAGACGTTTCTCCAAGTATTCAGGCCATCTGTTCATTTGATCTTTAATGTTGGTGAAAACATCCCCATTACTATATTTGAGTATCTCTGAAGTCGGAGTGGGTTCGCCTGATGGCGAGAGGCTCTGTTATTAGGGAAAGCTAATCCACACGCACAATTCAGTCCATCACTAACATAAATAGTGTGTATGGACTATGCTTGAGTTCAAAGTGAGTGAGCGAAAACAAACAAACAAACAAACAAACAAACAAACAAACAAGCAAACAAACAAACTATTTTTGATATTCGGAGTAAACATATAGAGTAAAAGATAATTTACTGTTGCTGGAATATTTGGAAAGAAATTTCAAGAATGTCAGCTAGCGAATGAGTTACATTTGTAGTCGTGAAGGAATATAATATCACAACCATTAATATTATTAATGATATTACGAGGGTAAGTTAATAAGTAAGTCACAACAGGCTGTAGAAAAATAACTAAATATGATAACAACTTGAAACCTGTTTATTTTTATACATGCATTGTCCCTTTATTTCTCAACATAATTTACACCAACATTGATGCACTTATCACATCGTTTTATCAGCCCCCCCCCCCCCCCCCCACGGCTGCATACAACTGTGTGTTATGTTTTCATTTACCTGCCATTCCACAGAACTGTGTGACTTACTTATTGACTCGCCTTCGGAACGTTTTCTACCCAGCTATGCACCGCCTTACGGGATAACATTTGTCAGCATAAACACTGAAAACCCACATTGGCGGGAGACATTTCGCGAATGACGCCGAAGTTGAATGTGAAGTGAAAACGTGGTTTAGAAAACAGAGCACACAGTTCTATGCAGCCGGCTTGGGAGGACATGATAAAACGATAGGATAAGTGCATCAATGTTGGTGGAAATTATGTTGAGAAATAAAGGGACAATGTATGTATAAAAATAAACTGGTTTCAAGTTGTAATCATATTTAGTTATTTTTCTACAGCCATTTGTGACTTACTTATTAACTTACCCTCGTAATAATAGAACAAGAATCGGTTTGGCAAAATAGAAAACATGCTGACTTCTTCTTCTTCTTCTTTCGTTCGCTTGAAATATGTCTATATCTGCAATGTCGTCTCTTGCATGAATTGAACTGTTTTTTTCAGTTCACACAGTGGTCCATAGAGTTTATCTTCCACTGTCGTCTCTCTAGGCCAGAAGGTTTGCCTAGATATGTTATATTTTGGGCAGTCTTGGAGTATGTGCTCTGCTGTCTGTGACGCCAATCCACATGTGCACATGGCTGTTTCACCAATCTTGAATTTTGTATACATGTGGTTGCGTAATCTATTGTGTCCTGTTCTGAGGCGCAGAATAATGACTTGTTCTGGTCTGTCCATAACGTGGTAGTCATCTTGAGCAGGTTTTGGTGGCTTTCTGACTGATTTGATCATTCTTTTCTTTTGGTGGTATGTAACGGGCACATCAGGCTGTTCTTCTTTGGCTCCTTCCTTAGCCAATTGATCAGCTCTGTCGTTTCCGGGTACTCACAGTGGGATGGTATCCACTGTATGGTGACTTTATGCTGACTGCTAAGTTCAGAAAGTAGTGTCCTTAGTACTGGCAATTTCCCAGAGAGGAGCGCCTCGAGTACTGATTTTGCATCTGTTAGTAGCACCACAGGTTGTGTACCATTGCTGTTATTTAGTAATTTCTCTGTTGCTATCTTGATTGCCTCAATTTCGGCATCATAGTTATGGCAGTACTTTCCTGTCGGTACTCTGGCTGTGTCCCTAGTATTATTTGGGTATTCTATGTACACTCCCGCTCCTCCATTTCGAACAGCATTTTGTGCTGACCCATCTGTGTAGACTCGGATCCAGAGATCCTGTGGGATATTCTTCATCAAGGAAGCTGAGAGTGGCTGTTCTGCGCTGCACACTGTTCTGTTCTTCCTTGTCAAATATTCCTCTCACTTTTGTCTGGATTTGTAACGATAGTCTATGCTCATCTTTCCATGGAGTTCGCTCTGGAATAGTTGTTAGGGGGATACCAACTGTGGGCAGATCAGTGGTTTCTCTGCAGAGTCGTTTGGCCTGGTGGATAAAACTACTTCTTTTCAACCGCCCCATAGCTAGGTTTTCAAATCTGTTCTTCATAGGGTGGCCTGGCAAGCTGAGGAACTTTTCTGCTTGTATTAGCGTTTTCGTATCTCTGCGCTCACTCAGTGCCTGTGTCCTCCCCATCTTCTCCATTTCCACTATAGGGGTTGATCTCATCCCTCCTGTGGTGACTCTAAGTGCTTGATTTTGCACCTTGTCCAGCTCTTGTAGTGTGGTTTTTGATGCTGAACACCACGCAGTTGACCCATATTCCAGGTGTGGTCGTATGCTCTGTTGGTAAACTTTGCTAAGTATTTTCGTACTGGCTCCCCATGTGGTTCCACTTAGCTTTCTCAGGATGGCTATTTTCCTTCTGGCTTTTGCTACTGCTTTGTTGATGTGCTTTCTCCATGTCAGCTTGCCATCAAATGTTACTCCAAGGTATGTTGGTTCTTTATCTTCTCTTAGGGGAGTTCCATTTATCTGGATGATCCCTGCCTTTTGTTTTGGAGAGAGGGTAAATAGGGTGGTGCTGCACTTGTCAGTGTTTATGCTGACACACCATCTATTTGCCCATGCAGCAAATGTATCTACAGCTCTTTGTAGCAATCTGGTGGCCACTGATGCATATTCATTTGTGCTCCATAGAACCAGGTCATCGGCGTACATTGCCGCTTTAATTCCATGCGGTAGGTGAGCAACAAGATCATTGATGAAGATTAGAAAAAGTGTGGGGGACAAGACTCCGCCCTGGGGGACACCGTGACGCAGTAGTACTTTCTTGCTCTTGAGTCCGTCTATCTGTACTCGGGCTCTTCTGTTGTGCAAGTATGCTTTCACCCATTTGTACATTCTTCCATTGACTTTGGAGTTTCTCAGTTTCTTCATCAGACCTTCTTTCCAGACTTTGTCAAAGGCTTTCTTCAGATCTATCCATGCCGCAAGCACCAGCTTCTTCTCTTGGAATGCATCCTCAATTTCTTGAGAGAGGTAGGTTGTCTGATCTTCCGTAGAGTAGCACTGCCTAAAGCCAGCCTGCTGTGGCACAAGGATGTTTTTACTTTCAATGTACCACTGCAGTCTGTGATTGATGATGCGCTCCAGTGTTTTGCAGAGACAGCTGGTGAGGCTAATTGGTCTGTAGCTAGAGGCAATGGAACCATCTTTCCCTGATTTTAGGAGGGGTATCATGATTGCTTCTCTCCAGGCTTGTGGAACACTGCCTAAGGCCCAGCTGTTATTGAAGATCTGCAACAGCTTTGTTTTGGCCTCTGTTCCTAGGTTCCTGATCATTTCATTGGAGATACCATCAGCTCCTGGTGACTTTCTCATTTTCAGTTTTGATATGGCTAGCTCCAGTTCGCTGATTGTGATGGGTGCCTCCAGAACCTCATGTACTATTTCCTTCTGTCCTGTATGTTGTCGTTTCTCTCGAATCTCTTGTTGTTTCTCTGGACTAATTTTGATATTGCTATCTTGTGCGAATGAGTCCGCAAAATGGTCAGCTGCTTGCTTTCTTGTTAAGATTTTTCCATCTTTATGTAGCGCAATTTTTGAGTTTCTCCCTGTGCCCTCGTCATTAAGCTGTTTTATTAGCTTCCACAATTTCCTTGTGTCTCTTTCAAAGTTCAGAGACTCCGTTTTCTCCTGCCAGCTTTTCCGTCTAGCCTGCAGCTTGGCCCTTTGAAATTTGGCTTTTGCATGCTGGAATTTATTGTGGTGCTCTTGGCTGGGTGTGGCCTCTGCTTGCTTTCTACACACTTCAACATCATTATGCAACTGTTCCAGTTCACTACTCCAGTAGGGTTTATATTGTTTACGGGCTCCTCTTGGTACTGTTTCTCGCGCTGCCTGTAGTATGCATTTCCCAAACTCTTCAACTACTTTATTTATGTCTTTCTCAGTGTTCAGGTTTCTAACCAATATGCTGGTGCGATGCTTGTAGATTGCCCAGTCTGCTTTCTTGTAGTTCCACCTCGAGAGGGTGCTGCTTTCACTTACAAGCTCATTTTCTACGGTTAGAAAGACTGGCCGATGGTCACTGCCACCAAGTTGTTTCCCAACAATTCGTGTAATGTTCCACTCCAGGTCTGGTGAATGAAAAGCCAGGTCAGGTGTAGTTGTAGAGTGCCATGATCTCGAGTAGAAAGTATGTGGGTCGGACGGCTTGTTAATCAACATGAATCTATTCTCATCCTGCCAGTCTTCCAGTCTCTCTCCTCTCTGGTCCATGTGATCATAGCCCCAGCTCTGCGAGTGGCTGTTGAAATCGCCACACACAATAATTTTTTCTTTTAGTGGTAGTGTGTCCAGTGCCTGTGGGCGGTCACTTGGACAGTAGTAATTGATCAGATGTAGATCTGTATTACCTGTCTTAAGTTTAAGTGTCTGATACTCAGCCCCTTCCATGTAGACTTTGATTTGGGAAGCCATGATGTTATTTCTTACAAGGGTCAGTATCCCACCTTTTCGCCTGTCCTTTCGGTCAGATCGGTAACACTGGTAGCCTCTGATTTTGAAGGCTATATTTTCATTGAGGTGAGTTTCTTGCAAGCAACATATGCTTACTTTTTCTTGGTCCAAGATTTTTTCTAATTCTATTTTTTTGTTGCTGACTCCCTCCGCATTCCAGTGCATTATTTTAAGTCTTCGTTCGGTAAGGCCAGTCATCCTATTCTCATGTCCCCTGGCTCCACAGGACATCTGAGAAGGACCTCCAGTAGTTGGGGTTGGACCCTTTCGAGACATAGGGCCCGGCACTGCACCTGCCTGGGGGTCCAAAGCAGGGCGAGCACCATAACGATTAGCAGTAGTCGACATATTTCATTTTGCGTGATTGCGTGGCATCCTGATTTCTGTGGTGCGCCTCTTGGCTGGTTGCCTCCGACTTCAGCACCTTTCTTTGCTAGAGCAGACTGTGGTCTCACTCGAGTGTAGATGTGTACACGCGCACACACCTGTCTGCGCATGCATGTACGTGCATACACATCTAGAGCATACTGGTTATTTTCCGGCGCCAGAGATTCACCGTCGCCCCTTCTCCTGTTAGTTTAAACAGGTCCGCCGCGTGAAGGCCAGGAGTTGGACTTTTGCTGCATAGGTTATGTATTCACGAGCCATTGAGGTATTTAAGCAATGTTGGGCGCTCACCCCAACACCGCGCCTCGGCTACATACAGCAACATTTGGAACCCACACATGCTGACTAATAAAACGATGTCATTTGCAACGATAAAAAGAGCGTTGAAGTGCTACATAGAACCTGCACTTGTGTATGGGTGTGAAGCGTGGACGATGAGCAGACAAGCTGAGAAACATTTAATGGCAGTAGAAATTGGTTTCTGAGGAAAATGCAAATGTGTTTTAATAAGCATTTTTGTCATTTTTTATTTTGTTTACTTTTCTCCATCAATTTTAAGATCTCTTCAGACATCTTCTTCTTCTTCTTTGCGTTCATCCGGAGTGTTTTTTTCAGATGTGATTGCGGTGTCTCGTTAGGCACCCTTGGGTCGAACCCTTAGGCCAACACATCCCACTTTTAGCGGGCATTTTTGACCAGGTTAGCATTCCTGGGAGACTCTCACTTTTGTGGTACCGTCCACCTCCTAGCTGGTCAAGTTAGAACAGTCGAAGACTGCACGGTTATCCCTCAAATGAAGGCAGGGACAGTCCATAGCATTTTCCGCCATCCTGGGTGGCTTCCATAATTGCAGAGTCGACACATAACGCTCTGGTGCTGGGCTCACCGAGGGAATCGTCACGTCCTGCTCATGGCTGCTTTAATTCCTCACTTCAATATATTGGGCATTTCGTTCGCCCCGGGCCGTTCCTGCACAAACCAGACAGGTCTGCAGATGGTATCCACTCAGCGAGTTTTCGGACATGTGCTTGTCCTTGTGCCCGTCAGAGCTGTTCCAGGCACGGCGGACATTCGGAAAACTACCTAGTCAGAGCTGTTCCGAACAAGAGCGGCATTCGGAAACTAGGTAGTCAGAGCTGTTCCTAGCACGAGAGACATTCGGACGAGACATTTCACTCGGACGTAAATGCGTAGTGCCAATTTTTAGTTTGCCACCCGTAGGACGGCACTTCCGACTTCAGCGGGCATTTTTTAATGAGGTTAGCCTTCCTCGGGTTTCGAGGCACGTTAGACTTATTGTTGTGATGTCGCCCACATCTCAGCTGGTCAAGATAGGACGATCAACGACATCACGGTCAACCCTCAAGGGAAGGCAGGGGCAGACCACGGGCATTCCCCCGCTATCCAAGGAGGCTTCCATAATTGCAGAGCCGGCACATATTGCTCTGAGACTGGGCTCACCCAAGGAGTTGCCACGTCCTGCTCATGGCTGCTTTAGTTCCTCACTTCCATGTGTTGGGCATCTCGCTTGCCACTGATCGCTCAAGCACACACCAGGAACGGTCAGACTGCGGGCGACATCCACTCGGTAAGCTATTGCTTTTGACTTCGGTCCACGCAATGGATTCGCTAGCCGTGCGTTCCATTTCGTGTTATTGAGACGTTTTTTCACTTTTGTCTACACTCTCTATGAGTTAGATACAGACAGTTTCCGTAACCATTTCATTCGACTGGGGCACTTTCTGCATTTTAGTACACGCTCACGAGGTAGGCTACATGTGCTGCCAGCTCAGCATCTTACCTCCGTGCAGCAGTGAACGAGAAACTGCCAAGCCCTCTCATCCGGGAATCCCTCATATCCCCCAGCTGAGAGCCTTCGAACAAGTATCAGAACTGGGCATGTAGCGTGCTCAGTATCTCACCTCTATTTTTCGGTAGGTGGGTATCGGCCCGGCTCTCACATCCGAGGGTTTGTGGCTTAGAGGCGTTCAGCCTAAATCCTCGACAGAGAGCCTTAGGGTATTGTCCGGATCAAGAATTTCTGCCTTCGTAGGCCTGATTTAAACTTTTGACTGCTATCCTCAGTCTACCTGCAGAGCAGCAGGTTGTGTCTCTCTTAGTCTGGCCCCTATCCCATAAGCTGTCCGATATGTAGTTTTCATCCATAGGCAAGCAGGTGGGGTCAATGGGACACGCAAGCTCCCCCACCACGGCAAGGTGGAGACACATCGGGGGAGTCTTCAGACATCTATTTGTTGTCTTATCTCTGGTATTGTCCCATTGTTTAACGAATGGATTCCCCTAGCATTTCCCGTTGTTTATGTATACTCTGTATGTAGCTATTGTCGACACACATAACGGACACAGAAAATGAGTTTCGTTATTATCTCCATCACAATTAGGTGCACACTTCATTGCTCTTTAACATTCATCCACTATGGCCAACCCTTTACTGGTACACACTCATGCATTGTACGGACATCCACCGTGGCACACTTTAGTTTTCATTCTCGGACCACCATCACATCCTCATTGCTTCCAGTTTCACGCCTTACCCTCCCCCACCTTGTTCATGTACCACTTCCACTCATTTACCAGGGATCTTCGCTGAACCGTTACCATCCCCTACCCGGGTCCCCAATGACTCAAGACTCCCACGGCTGTCTATATAAGAGTATCAGGGTGAAATTCATGTTAGTATCACTGCTTGGGATTCTGAGATAAGAAGCAACATTTTTTTCCCTTCAAATTTGCATGTTCTCTCCATTGTTCTCTTCTTTTCATTCTTCTCATCGCGTTCTTATGCCTTAATGTAGTCACTGGAGGGTCTTCGCCTTGATTATATATTGTGTTTTGTGTATGTATTTGTTGTTTGCCGATGAAAGCTTGTCGCAACAACTTCCTGTGTTTTTCGTAACTCTGTTCTGTAAAGCTGCATTACGTTGTGTTATTTTATATTCTTTACATTTTTACAGCTTTACCGCAGTTCCATTAATTTTATTCATATTTTAACAATGTAGCTATTGCACTGCTCCTATATTTTCACAATCACTCCGTATCGGTCCCCATTTCTTTATCTGCTTTTATAACATCTTTATTTATCTATTTATTTATTTATTGTACTCGCTCGCTTTGAACTCAAGCGTAGTCCAGACACACTACTTTTAGTAGTGCTGGACTGAATTTTGCTTCACCTATTAACATTGTCCCTCACCATCAGGCGAACCCCCTGCAATATGTCTATAACTGCAATGTTGTCTCTTGTATGAACCTGACAGTCATTTTTAGTTCACTCAGCTGTCCATAGAGTTTATCTTCCACTGTTGTTTCTCTAGGCCAGAAGGTTCGCCTGGATATGTTGTAGTTTGGGCAGTCCTGGAGTATGTGCTCTGCTGTCTGCGACGCCAAAACCACATGGCCGAGTCACCAGTCTTAAATTTTGTATACAGAGGGGCTTGTAATGTACGTCCACAAGTCAAGGACAATAGGTCAACATTTTAGTCAAACTGCCCTGTGTAGGGTTGAAACCCTTCCCTCGGCACCAGCACACAGAATGTTTAAGAACACCTGTTCTTATCCATTCGGGCATGCTGACCTACGACATTTTTAAAATTAAGTCTCATGCCTCTGTCTGTCCTCTCTTCAATCTTTCTTGTTCACACAGTGATACGAGATTTACAGTCAGTTTCAGGCAATGTCTTACCATTTATTTGCAGTGAGGATAATTTATCGACTGAAGCGTTTGCTTAGCTTTGCGATGGTTTCGATGGTATGGGCACTTGAATGTTCAGAAAGCAATTATTTCAAACTAAACGTGACAACTGTTTAGTAAATCACAACCAGTCAAAAATTTTGTGCTTGATTGCAAGGTATTGTAAGAGAGAATGCAAGTTTGCAGGGCACGTGCCTACCTCAGAATTAACGCAAACACACAGCATCCACTGCATAGTGAAATTAGGAAGGTGAAGGGCAGCAGGTTAAAAAGAGGACGGTCGTGGATGGGTCAAGCCGAGGACATTCTTCAACAGGTGTGTTCACTTGAGGACTTAGAACCTGGCGAGGAGTGGGTGCAAGTGCCAACAGACTTCTGCACATCCTTTTCAGTTTGCATCCAACTAGATAGAAAATGCAGACAAGAAAATCCGGCTGCTGTTGAGGCTGAAGTACAAGCGTTGATTTTCGAGAATTCGCTAGACAGTGACGCGGTCATCTACACAGATGGGTCGGTCGTCCGACATGTGAGAAGCTCATGGGCCTTTACAGCTCGGGCCGGAGGGAGAATTGTGAAGGAGGACTCTGGTGCTTTCACTGAAACCACAAGTAGCCTGACCATGGAAGTCATGGCAGTAAGTAAAGCAATAACATGGCTCGAGACACAGACATTCACTAGGGCTTGTTTCCTTAGCGACTCAATGAACATGATCAAGAGGATAGAGGAGGGGTCGATTCGAAGAGAATGGTTGCTGCCTCTGAAGCGGTCTCGGCTGGCAAAGATTAGTTTCATCTTCGTGCCAGGGCATGCAGGAGTACAAGGAAATGAGCGGGCTGACAAGCTCGCAGGTGAGGCTACTGTTGAGGGCGGACGCGCCATGGACCAGGCTGACATTCTGAATGCTCTACGAGAAGTGAGACTTTTGCAAGAACCAAGTGATGACTGTGAATCTACAACAATGGCCAGACTGCGAGAGCAGCAAATTAAAAGAGGGGTGGCCAAACAAGAACACTACGCAGGAAGCCAAAGAAGATTGATAAACCAACACAGAACTGGCGTCGTTAGCCGCTACACGCTGCGGGATTTGCTGAGGAGGGGATCCGAGCACTTATGGACTGAATGGTCCGATGTGCAACGAGGATGATCTGTCGACTAACTAACTAACTAAGGTATTGTAAAAAAAAAAAAAAAACATACAACTAATTTTTGTTACTTCCGTGGGATTCTAAGCCTATTGCGTCTAAGTGGCCTCAAATTTTCTAGTTGTTTATTTAGTCTCATTGATTCACAGACATAAAGTCGTATGGCCAGTACCTTCTTAAAGTCCAATCCATTTGGCGTTGGTGACCAAGTCTGCTCACAGCCTTCTGCTGCTAATCTTTTCTAAAACCGACGTTCTTCCATGCAACGATGCAAAACATCTTCTCTCTTAGACTATCCATGCTTCTCTTCCCCTCCAAAGTATGGACATAATAAAATACGTTTTCTGAATCGCATGGACAGGCATAAGTTACACAGAATGTTTTTCATATACTGGAACACAAGCCATGTTGAGGAAAGAGCGCTTCCACTCATTTCTCAAACAGTCGCAGAATGGCCGGTTCTCATTGGTCGAAGCATTTCCCTCACCCAGAATGCACCAGAGAAATCAGTCGCCGCGCATGCGCTGTCGCCGATCATGACGAGCGTGTGTTGACCTACGTACTGGGGCCACAAAGAAATTCATCCAGCTGTTTATTACTTTATTTTCCATGTGGTGATCATTAGTTTGAATTAGATTGTGTAAAATAAGCAATATGTTCCAGGAAAACGAGAAAGAATGGATTCTTGAAGCCATCAATCATTTGAAACATAGAAAAGCTCGGCCCGATCTTTCCCGCATCAGCTTGCGTATGAAAAGGAAACACCAGATGAGTTTTGCGCAAACAAAAAAACTTCTGGAATCGTTGATTGAATGTGGTATTGTATTAAAAGCGGTGTATAAGAATAATACAAGCTACAGGGATGTTTCACAGTGGAAGAAAGGCCGTCTAGGTGGGCAGATTTTGAATTCTAATAAGATGCTTAAGAGGTTCATTCGTGCCATTGAAGCTACAGAGACATCAAAAGGCACGGGTGTTTCTGCTAAAGAGATAGAAGACTATTTAGCAGGTCAGGGTGAAGAAAAATGCTTTTTATCAGGGGCAGCACTTAGAGATGCTTTAGATAATGAAATAATTAATGGTTACCTGAAAAAGTTTGCAGTGGGAGCACAGTTTCATTATGCTATCAATACAGACAATATAAACAGTGCTTCTGATATTGTAACTCATGATGATGAGGTTGATGAAAATATGGTTGATAGGGAGAACTCCAGTCATGAAGATTCACTTTTGCAGTCAGATAGAGGTGATTTAGATGCTAGTCCCTTGCTTACAAATATCATGAAGGCTATCAATGAAACAGAACAATCAGAAGGAATGGGGTCTTCAGTTCTTGATATAAAGGGATATCTACTTATTAAAGGACATGAATTCACAGATGATTCATTCTTATTAGCCTTTCTGGAAAGAAATACTAGGGATGGTGTCTTGAAGAAAGTTGTACTGGACTCAGTAGTCTTCTACTCAATACCAGACAAGACACTGGATGTTGATAGAAAAAATTCTGTGAATTATCCATTGACTTCAGATGATATACCTAGAGCATTTGGACTGGTTAGTGTAAAAGAAGAACATGATTCTAATTCTAGTTCTACGATAGAACGTCTTTCAGCACCTCCACCTCATCCTGTTAACTTTTCCACTGGAACGTTTAATGAATACCGAAGTTTAACTTCAGCTGTACCACTCCGTCCACCATCAAAGCGTAAAGTAAGTTTGTTTAATTTATATCATTTTCAGGAAGACAGTAATAAGAAATATCAGTTTTGTCTGCAGCATATTTTATTTCCAGAATTATCTTCCCATTTGATTTAGTTAAACCATGGTGATTAAAATAAAGTTAAACCATGCTGATTAAAATAACATTGTTTGTTCATCATTTCATCGTTCTGGATATCTTATCAGAATATAAATATGATATAACATTTTGTAATATTATGACCAGTGAGTTACAGCTGAAGAAATACAAAATGGATGTAAGTCTTTCAGTATAATATTTTGCAGTAGTCATCTGAGGTGGGTATGGTATACTGTTATACAATCAGTTTGAAAAATCATGAATGCATGACTGTCATAGAGACTGCACAAATATACCATGCATAAAACAAGTACTCTTTTGTCAGAACTAGACAGGAAAAGCTGGAGAATTGTTTCATATCAATATTTTTATACATTATGTCAGTAATTACATATCACTGTACGGGACGCAGAGGTGTTTCCAAGGCACCAGGGCCGGGTTTTATACTGGCCAAGACCTATTGACGCGTCCTCGTCGAGCGTCCTGGGCAACAGGTCCCTTCGGGGTCCTGGCTGAAGTCAATAGGATCGCCGATTCCTCCGAAGTCGGAGAGTGTCTGCCTGTATGGCGAGGAACCACCAGTCTGCACACCAATAAGCCAGACATGGGACAACGGATACTCACGCAAAACTCAGGTCCTGTATGACATCACACTGATGTTGGACAACAGGATGCCTTCATCCGACATACAGGACTTTGCGTTGGAGCTCAAGCCAACGAACACAAGCAAGCAAGCAAGCATGTCACTGTACAAGATGGAAATGTATAGGCAGTGATTTATTTAAACTCAAATCACATTTTTGTTAATTGTAAGATTTTCCATTGTGCCTTCACTAAAAGATGCAAAACAAATATATAAGTAAAGAAACACCATTTACATGCACCATAATCATGTCATAAAGTCCTTCAGCAGCATGCCTTCATCACAAGCTGCCAGAAGATTCTTGATCCATTGCCAGTTCTCCAGCCTCATGCATTTTCATGCTCAAGGTGTCTTTGATGTTTTGTTGTCCACTGTCATGTTGCTTGACTCCTGCTAGTATAAGGTTATTTGCAAATCCTTTACATTACATCACAGTTAATCCAAGCATGTCCTTTACATTACGTCACAGTTAATCCAAGCATGTCCTTTACATTACATCACAGTTAATCCAAGCATGTCCTTTACATTACGTCACAGTTAATCCAAGCATGTCCTTTACATTACGTCACAGTTAATCCAAGCATGTCCTTTACATTACATCACAGTTAATCCAAGCATGTCCTTTACATTACGTCACAGTTAATCCAAGCATATCCTTTACATTACATCACAGTTAATCCAAGAAATCCTCCTTTACATTACGTCACAGTTAATCCAAGCATGTCCTTTACATTACGTCACAGTTAATCCAAGCATGTCCTTTACATTATGTCACAGTTAATCCAAGCATGTCCTTTACATTACATCACAGTTAATCCAAGAAATCCTCCTTTACATTACGTCACAGTTAATCCAAGCATGTCCTTTACATTACGTCACAGTTAATCCAAGCATGTCCTTTACATTACCTCACAGTTAATCTAAGCATGTCCTTTACATTACGTCACAGTTAATCCAAGAAATCCTCCTTTACATTACGTCACAGTTAATCCAAGCATGTCCTTTACATTACGTCACAGTTAATCCAAGCATGTCCTTTACATTACGTCACAGTTAATCCAAGCATGTCCTTTACATTACGTCACAGTTAATCCAAGCATGTCCTTTACATTACGTCACAGTTAATCCAAGCATGTCCTTTACATTACGTCACAGTTAATCCAAGCATGTCCTTTACATTACGTCACAGTTAATCCAAGCATGTCCTTTACATTACGTCACAGTTAATCCAAGCATGTCCTTTACATTACATCACAGTTAATCCAACCATGTCCTTTACATTACGTCACAGTTAATCCAACCATGTCCTTTACATTACGTCACAGTTAATCCAAGCATTTCTTGGCTGTTTGTGATTTACTAGGCAAGTTTATGTTTAGTAATTTGCCATTGCTTTTGGATCAACCAATGCTCATACTATTGTATGAAAACCAGCACACAGTGGTCTGCTTCCAAATCGCCTGCAGCTGTGTTTCGACCATGGTATGTGGGATTGTTAATCGTGTTTGTAACAACTTTGCCTCATTGTCCTTGCTAGTATAAACCCCCTCAACTGAATTACTGCACATATTAGTTAGCAGAGTCTGGGAGACTGAAGTGAAGAAATTGATGACCGGAAAGACGGGATATCTGGTGGAGCTCCAAAGTATCTCAGAATGGATGTCTAATAGAGCAAATCAGGGACATCTTCTGGAGGCTGAGATAAAGACAATTGACATTATTAAACAAATGACCATGGTCAGAATAAGGTTGAGAGAATCGTTTAGCTATCCTATGTGATGTGATAATCATTCAGAGATTGTGTACACAAAATAATTGTAAACAAAAACACATATATTCATATTTGCATGTATTTCTGGCATACTGTTGATTTTCTTCTTCTCTTCTTTGCGTTCATCCGGAGTGTTTTTTCAGATGTGATTGCGGTGTGTCTAGTTAGGCACCCTTGGATCGAAACCCTTAGGCCAACACATCCGGCTTTTAGCGTGCATTTTTGACCAGGTTAGCATTCCTGGGAGACTCTCACTTTTGTGGTACTGTCCACCTCCCAGCTGGTAAAGTTGGAAGAGTCGGAGACTGCACGGTCATCCCTCAAATGAAGGCAGGGACAGTCCATAGCATTTTCCGCCATCCTGGGTGGCTTCCATAATTGCAGAGCCGGCACATAGCGCCCTGGTGCTGGGCACACAGAGGGAATCGTCACGTCCTGCTCATGGCTGCTTTAATTCCTCACTTCAATATATTGGGCATTTCGTTCACCCCGAGCCTTTCCCGCACAAACCAAGCTGGTCTGCAGTCAGTATCCACTAGGCGAGTTTTTCGGACATGTGCTTGTCGTTGTGTCCGTAAGAGCTGTTCCAGACACGTCGGACATTCGGAAACTACCTAGTCAGAGCTGTTCCGAACAAGAGCGGCATTCGGAAACTAGGTAGTCAGAGCTGTTCCTTACTGTTGATTTTCATCTTCTTAGTTTCTATTTTGAAGGGGGACTGTCACACTTAGTTATCCACTTTTGTTAATGCAAATATCTGACTTTCAGCATACATTTGTGTACGGTTTTCTTACTTTAGCCAGGCTCCATTCAAAGCAACAAATGTTATTTAGCAATTTGCATAAAAAGTTTCCTGGATGTAGAAGGCAAGGGTACAGTAAATGCTGTGTATATACTGAGAACCATAATCGAACGTTCTATAGGAGTAAACAAAGATCTACACCTTTGCTTTATTGACTACACAAAGGCTTTTGATAAAGTGAGACATGTCGACATGATGAGGATGCTTGAAGATCTACAAATTGATGGATAGACTTGTAAAAAACATATATTGGAAACAACAAGCTGCCGTAAGAGTTGATAATGAAGTAGGCCAATATCAGCCTATTAAGAGAAGTGTGAGACACGGATGTGTAATGTCTCCAGATCTGTTTTCCCTGTACAGTGAAAGTATTTTCAGAAATATTGAAGATATGGAAGGAATCAACATTGGGGGACGATGCATCAACAACATTAGATATGCAGATGATACAGTCTTGATTGCAGATAATGAACAGGACCTGCAACATTTAGTAGATGCGGTTGTGACACACAGTGAACAACTAGGGTTAGAATTAAATTGTAAGAAGACACAGATTATGGTCGTCACAAGGAAGAACGAAATACCACAATGTAATATACAAGTAAATGGGAATATTCTTCAACAAGTGAATCGGTACAATTATCTCGGAACAGTAATATCTGATGGGAGATGCCTTGAAGAGATTAGAACAAGAATCACCATGGCAAAAGTAGCCTTTAGCAAGATGAAAAACATACTGACCAATAAAAAGATGTCAATTGATACGAGAAAAAGAGTGTCGAGGTGCTACATAGAACCTGTACTTTTATATGGATGTGAAGCTTTGACAATGAGCAGTCAAGCCGAAAAACATCTGATGGCTGTAGAAATGTGGTTTCTGAGGAAAATGCAAAGAATACTATGGACAGACAGAAAGACCAATGAACAAGTCCTTCAAGAAACAAATGAAGATCGTAAGCTGATTAGAGACATTAGGCATAGACAGTCAAAATTTTTTGGGCATGTTATGATAAGAACTGAATTGGAGAATTTGGTGACAACTGGTAAGATCGCAGGGGAAGACCTGGAAGCAAATACCTGAATGGCATGGTCAAGACAGAAACATGGAGCTGATCCACGACTCTGGTGATTGAGTGAGATGGCAAAACATGACCGCCCATGCTTATTGGCATGGCACATGATGGATGGATGGATGGATGTCACCAGCCAAAAAAACTGACCTCTAAAGATTTAGAAATATTGACTCCCCTTGTCTCTTAGCCAGCTCCGCAATGAAGTGGTTACGGACGCAGTTCGTAATCTCGCATACCCGCGTTCTAAACATGACTGCAGGTGATGTGGTGCCAGATCGCCTTGCATTGGTTTTTATAAAATGGTACAAGTACCGGTCATTCAGAAAGCAGTGGCAAACTACTGAATGTAAACTTGCCAAGAAATCACAAACAGCCAAAAAGTATTAGGGTTGACTGTGACGCCCTGAAAAGGATATGCAACAAAATTGTTTTAGTGAGATGTTATTGTACGCAAACTTGCACTTGGGATATCCCTTTTATTCACAATCTAAGAAGGCTAGATATGGAATCTCATGACAGGGGATATGTGATATAATTATAAATGAACGGTTCTTATAAAAACTCCCATCCTCATGGTGGAACTTGAACCCATTAATTTCTTATCCTGAGGCAGGCATTGTAACCTCTCAGACCTCCCCCTTTTAGTTCTAAAAGGCATTGAAAAGGAAAGCAAAAGAAATCAAGTACATCACCCTTTAAATAATTAACAATCCTAATAGAAACCCATTATAGTAGCATTTGAGATGGGGTTCATCATCATGTGCCATGTTGATAAACGCGGAGGGTCATGTGTCACCATCAAACATGATCACTAAGTCGTGGATCAGCTCTGTGTTCCTGTCTCGACCATGTCATGTGGCCAAGCCATCCATATATTTACTTCTCTGCCTTCCCCTTGTTCTTTTCCCCTTCAATTTTACCAGTTGTCACCAAGTTCTCCAATTCATTTCTTCTCATATGTCCAAAAATTGTGACTGTCTATGTCTGCTTTCTCTAATCAGTTTACAGTTTTCATTGGCTTCTTGGAGGACTTGCTCATTGGTTTTTCTGTCTGTCCATGGTGTTCTTTGCATTTTCCCCAGAAACCACATT
This sequence comes from Cepaea nemoralis, assembly GCA_014155875.1. Taxonomy (NCBI): domain Eukaryota; kingdom Metazoa; phylum Mollusca; class Gastropoda; order Stylommatophora; family Helicidae; genus Cepaea; species Cepaea nemoralis. The sequence goes on from JACEFZ010025811.1 coordinate 506,107, forward strand.
TCCACTGCCATTACATGTTTTTAAACTTGTCTGGGGTTGGCAACATGTACAACCAGTTTTCACAGTGATCATCACAGAACACTAGCTTCCTCAATGACAATTTTCCTCAGTGAGAATTAACCATAATTAAAGCCTTATGCTCCAAACTGGGGCTGATAATCAATTTGAATGTAAGTATTAGCTTTTGCAATGTAAGAATATCTTTGGTAATTCCATATAATTTCTTCGTTCAGAGAATTGTGAAAGATCATGGACCAGATTTTGAAACAGAAATACCAACTAGAATGAAACAAAAAAATACAGGTTGGTTGTAACTTATTTTTTAAATAGTATTTTACACTGAGAAGTAAATTTACGGCAACAGTGATATCACATCATCATCATCATCATGTGCCTAATAATGGTACAACATCATGTGTCTTGTCAACTTCATAGATGTTCTTGCATCTCCACAGATCTCTTTCCATGGTGCCCTGAATCAATTCTGTTGATGATATTCTTCCATGCTACTGTCCCAATCAATACAGCAGCATTTCTCCATCTACCTCTATTGCTCTTGATTTTTCCAGGTGTCACTATGTTTTCCAATGCCTCTTTTCTCATTTCATAGCCAAAGAACAATGTTTGTCTCTTTCCTATATTTTTATGTAATGATATTGTTTGGCTGTTGCAGGCACTCGTTAGTTGCTGTGGCAGCCCAAGGTATTTGCCACATATATCTGAGACACCTCATCTCCGCTGTCTCCAAGTTTTTAAAATATTTTTCCATTTACATTCCATAATATACAGCCATCAGCAGAACAGGTTCTATACAACATGCCATTATTCTTTTTTTCTGAAATTCATTGTTAGTGACTTAAGTGGCACCGTGTTGAAGTTAATTTATACATTTTGATGGTATTATAGAATTTATTCTCTATCCACTTGTATGGATATTTTTGAATGTTCTTTCTATACACATGTTGTAGAGTTTACTCTCCTTACACATGTTTGAATATTTTAGACTGTACTGTCTTTACATCAGCCACTCCATGGCGAAGGGTTTCGGACGCAATTGGCAGCAGACCGCTGCTGGTCGTTCAGAAAGCAATCACAAACTACTGAACGTAAACTTGTCAAGAGATCACAAACGGCCAAAAAAGGCTGGGGTTGGCTGCAACATTCTGTAAAGAATATGCAACTAATTTAACTCTCTTTACACATGTGTGAATAATGTAGTATTTACTCTTTTCTAGAAAATTTTGACCGTGATCTAGCACTCATTTTATGAGGCTTGGTTTGGTTAACCCCAGAGCTGTGTGGCTCAGAAAAAAATAATCATGCCATTGCTAGGTAATCTGGTCTACTGGGAGTTCAATAAAGACCAGTCTTGTTGGTAGGCATATGCACTTACCACAGTGCTGTTTCAGCTCCTGATAATCTGCCAAATGTAAATTGTTGACGACTATTTCAGACTCATTTGCCAAATGTAAATTGTTGATGATTGTGTAGAATTTATATTTGCTTGTATTTTCACAGATATTAAAGAATCTGTATACCCAACTCCGACTGCCTCACCTGCCTCTGAAAAGTCTGAAATAACCATGGAGCAAAGGTCTGGATATCTGTATATTGTTGTGTTTGTTGTCATTATAATCAGTCATATCTCAGAACGCGGCTTCCATTTTTGAATTTCGGAGAAGAGAAGAAATTAGTGCTTCTTTCTTCTATAGTCATATAAAAAGATCAGGTTCTTTTGCTTCTTTTGATACCTTTCTTTTCTTTTGTTGTTATTGTTGTTGTTGTAAACTCCTATCTTAAACATCTTATCTGTCATTGATTCTTCTTTTTCTTCTACACTTTTTCCTTTAGTGGGGCATAGGTCCTCAACCAACACATGCTAAGCCATCCTATCTTTTGCTTTCTCCTGCCTGGAATATTTCCTAAGTGATAGGAAGTAAGTATGTGATTCCTTGCGACTTTCTCCACATCGCAACGTACTTCTTCTAGAAGAACATCCTATCTTTTGCTTTCTCCTGCCTGGAATATTTCCTAAGTGATAGGAATAAGTATGTGATTCCTTGCGACTTTCTCCACATCCCTACCTACTTCTTCAAGAAGAACATCCTATTTTTTGCTTTCTCCTGCCTGGAATATTTCCTAAGATATAGGAAGTAAGTATGTGATTCCTTGCAACTTTCTCCACATCCCAACCTACTTCTTCTAGAAGAACATCCTATCTTCTTGTTAGCCAAGATATTCTTTTATCATTATCTTTATATTTGTTCATGGTTAATTGGATTTTGCAGCCAAAGTTTTCTTTGTGGCCAGTCATTAGACCAGCCCTCCTTAATCGCCTCTTATGGGATGCATGATAGCTTACAGTGATACATTCTTTTCTTAACATTTAGGGCCTCAATAACACACGGTCACTGTCATTGATTGGTTATGTGTTAAATCTTCACATCATGCATTGGTCATATTTTTAATGTATGTAACACTTATATTATATATTTATAACAATAGCTTAACTTTAAAAGTATCTAGCCGTTGGTTTGCAAAGGGTCATTTTTCTTGACAGTGAATTCATACCAGTGTGCATTTGGCTGAGAACTATTATTACTGAAATTGTTAAGAATATTTTGTATGTATAAGTGCACAAATGATGTTTCTTCATGTGTTATTTGCTGAAAAATGTTTCAGTAAAGTTATCAAAGCTTTAAAATAAAGTGACCAAAATTAAATTTTTTTACAGAGCTCCCTTTGGCCACATCATCTCCTTGTAAACTACCTTATATTACTGACCAAGTACTTAATATAACAATATTATTGTAAACTGGAGCTGTGTTAGGACAGTGGCTACTGCTCTTGCTGCAGGTCTGATATTGATATTATAGTACTAGACTCAAATTTTTCCCGGAAAGGTTAACCCGGTCAACAAACTCTCTGGATGAACGCAGAAGAAGATGACTCATATTTTTAGATCAGTGTTTTCACTTCCTAGAAAATGTTCTGTGCCCATTTGTATGAAACTAGTTCAACAATGGGGCCATGCAGTTTGTAAGAATAATTCTTGTTTTCGGGTTGAACTGGCCTCATAAAAATGAGCACTAGAAGATTTTCTAGGAAATTAAAATGATGGCTGGTCTAAAAATGTGGGTCTAGCACCAACTACCCAATATACCACGTGATGTGGAAACTGGGTCTTGAACTATTTATTGTAAACAAGTCTCCAGCATTTCCTATTTAATTTGTCATTGTTCAAAGTATGTTTTAAACAAGGGTTGACCTCTTTGAAAGCAATGCATCAGTGATGTTGTTATTGTGGTTGTTGCCACCTTTGGGCAACTTCTGCTAAAAATCCACTGAGTCTAAAATATTGAATACCATTTCTTGGTGAGCCTTCCACACTTCTCATCCCTTGCTTATTTATGAGTCCCTGCCTTTCAGGTTTGTTTGCTAGCTTTCTTTTTTCAGGCTGATTCTTTGGCACTACAGGTATAATCTGTAACTATTATCATTGGTTGAGGTTTGAAATTATTGTTGTTGGTCTCAAAGCTACTGAGCTGTCTACTTTCAGAGCCCAGTGACATTCTTATGAAGATGCATGTCCTCTGCAACTATTCCTGGGACCCAATAGAGTATATTTGTAACTGTTGGAGATGGCTTTAGTAGCTTTTCCCTGATGTTTAAAAGTGCAGGGCATTTGAAAAGGTGGTTTCATAAGGGTGAGAACAATGTCTGCAAATTGTTGAGGATTGACACAATTTAAATGAGTGTTGATAAAATTAATCTTTAAATATTTTATTTGTTTATTTATTCAATTATATTTGAGTCGATCTAGCCTATAAATGCATATGTTTTTCATACTATCTCCTGCTCTTCAATTCTTCTAAATGGTCAGTATCAGAGGGGAAATCCCATCTGGACTCTTAGAAGCTTAATCAGTTGCTTCTTTAGTCATCTCCAAAAGTTCAGTTACTTTGGCTTCTTTCTGTTACTTCATTTTATTATAATGTTAACGAATGAGTACTTAATTGCTTTGACTATATTTATCCTGATTTGGTTTCTAGCATATTATCTGCATTGCTTTAACATCATCATAACACATATTTCCTTTAATAGTTTGGTTATGCCCATTTGTACCAGTTATATTTGCTACAGTGAAAAATAAATATAAGTTTAGGGAAAAGAAAATGACTATATATGCAATCAGAAATATTTAGGTTAAAAATTTTAATTTGAATCCTTGTTTGTTCAGTTTCAAAATGGAAGCAAGGAAGAAAAGAGGAAGACCCAAAAAAGCCACTGTCACCAAATGGCGGGGAGCCTGGTCAAGATGACGATTCTAAACAAGATGGTCAGTCTGAACAGTCCGACAATGATGAAGATGAAACAAGTCTTGTAACTTCCTACCCTGACATCTTCGGCTGGTCATCTCAACAGGTGGCAGATTACTTCCAAAAGAGAGGCTATATTGAAGAATCCAAAAGCATGCTTGAAAATGTTAGTATATTCTGCTTTCTTTCTGTTATTTTCAGTTCAGATTGCACTTTAATGCATTAAATTTAAGTAAAGGACATTTTTTCACACAAAAAAGCATGTGACCCATATTTTTATAAACCAATTGGTACTCTTTGGGTGATGTCGTCGGTATCACTCTACTTGCCAATACTTCCTAAGACATTCTCTGATACCAATTTTAAGCTTGCTCAACCTGGGGTCCCAAGCCAATTAAATTAATTTTAATCTGCCTCTGAATCAAACCCTCGTCGGTATCACTCTACTTGCCAATACTTCCTAAGACATTCCCTGATACCAATTTTAAGCTTGCTCAACCTGGGGTCCCAAGCCAATTAAATTAATTTTAATCTGCCTCTGAATCAAACCCTTGGCCACTGGACCGACAGGTGAGCAACTAGCCACTGTGATACCATGGCTCATTTACTCTTGTTTATTGTTAGTTAGTTGCGGTTCCAACTTCACGGCAAATGGTTGCCACATAATGCTCCATTCCTGGGCCAGTGAATATCACACAAAATGCTCAGTCACTGCCCCATGTGAAAAGTGGATCACAGGAGTCTCGACAAACCAACAGCCTGCAGAGGTATACTATGCATAATGCCGCTGCCAGAATGCTAATACAAAAGTCCTCCATGAAAAATACAGTTCATCATCGATGGAAGCGGCATTTACTAGAAAACCAGCAGCCACACATTACTGCATAAGGCAAACCCAGTTTTAGCTCAGCAAGCTGGCAGCCGTCATTTTTCTGAACACGTAGTTCACGACCCAAACAATCACTTACAGTGTCATTCCACGCACTCAATTCAGTAGCAGGGCGACATAAGGAAAATGCATAAGCAAACCACAGCCATGAGCATAAACACTCCACAGGCCTTAACAGCTCAACCGCCTAACCTCCATGTATGGTACAGAGGTATAGACAGTGAGTAAACAACATAGGGTAAAAATGCAGCTTTTGAAATGTGATTATATAAAGAAATAGAAAGAGTATCATGGCCAGAGAAGAAGATAAATAATAAAGTATTTTTGAAAATGGGATTGATGAAAACATTGTTGAATGAGTTGAAGCTCAGGCAATTATGGTCCTTTGACTTATAAACAAATGAAGATCGTAAACTGAGTAGAAACATTAGACATAGACAGTCAAATTTTTTGGGTATGGTATGAGAAGAAATTACTTGGAGAACTTGGTGACAACTAGCAATATCGAAGGGAAGAGACCAAGGGGAAGGCTGAGAAGTAAATACCTGGATGGCTTGGCCACTTAGCATGGTCGAGACAGGAACACAGAGCTGAATCACAACTCTGGTGATCGAGTGAGATGTCAAAACATGACTGCCCATGCTTATCGGCACGTCACATGATGGATGGACTTATAAAGAAACTCATCTCTATGTTAAAGAATGTACTGAAGGGAAAGTGTGCAAGAGGAAGACAACATTACTTGTGGGTGGACATCAAGAGATGGATCAGAAGAAGCCTAATTGATTGCACTATGAGACATGGGACAGATGGTTTCTGAGACTTGTTACAGCCGGCCTTCAACATGAGAACGTGATAATGATGATTGAACGTAATGCCATAGTAATATCATCATAACATGCCCTGCAAAGTTGTGTAGGCATGCTTGTCTGTCCACAGATCCCAGTCTGTGGTGTTCTGGATCAATTCTACGGATGGTACGCCACCATCTTAGACCATCTAGTCTCATTTCTCTGACTGATTTCACTGATTTTCTCGGTTGTCACGACAATCTCCAATGTCTCCCTTCTCTTCATATGATGAAATAACACTGTCTCTTTCTAATAGTTGTGTATGATGGTCTACTTTTATTAGCCCTTTCAGGCAATCATTGTTAGTTACTCTGGCAGTGCCAGGTATTTACACTTCAGCTGCCTCCAAGCTCTTGCCAATGGTGACAATGAATGTAAAAAAAACTATTGGCTTTCTCATGTACTAGGTCATAACTTTATGAGGTGAGGTGTCCAGCTTCCTTCAGTATTTTCTTTCTCCAACTGAGAGCCCAGCCAGGTACCTACCTATCATAAAGCTCAGGTTACAGGTGTGAGTCTGTTTTAACATTTCTTTGTTTTTATCTGAATACTACTAAGTTGTTCAGAAGTCCATGTTGCTGCAAGGGTGTAGCACATTTGTGCTTAAACTTCCAGTGCACTGATGGCGGGGTACAAGGCTCATTCCCTACATTGATCATTTGGATTTAAATGTGCAACTTCTTGTTCGGAAAGCAATGGCAAACTACTGAACATGAAATTGCTTAGTAAATCAATCTTGAGTTGGTGTTGATCACATTGTCCTACAAAGCATATAAAGAAACCACCAAAAAGCAGGTCCGCATGGCCGAATGGATAAGAACGCGTGTTCTTAAACATCCACTGTGCTGATGCCGCTGGTAAGCGGTTCAACCCCACACACCGGACAGCTGGGCTAAACTGTTGACCTGTTGTGCTTGACTTGGGGACGTAAATTACAAGTACCTCTGAAGTCGGAGTGGGTTCGCCTGATGGCGAGGTACACTATTAATAGGAAAAGCGAATCCACACGCAAAATTCAGTCCATCACTACTATAGATGGTGTGTATGGACTACGCTTGAGTTCAAAGCAAGCGAGCGCAAAAAAACCACATATATAGAGACAGACAGGCAGACATATCAACCCTTTACCGGGCAGAGCGGCAGAGAGCGTTTTTCCCCGAAACGGGCAAAACATCTCAAAGCGTTCGTAAATCTGCATTAATTTTCCTTCATTCTGTTCTTTATTTCATAAAATTCTGTTCAGTGACACCTTAGATATGATGTTTTTACTAACTTAACCATAAATCTTAGTAAACACCTGAAAAATCTTGCCCGTTCAGAGCTAGAAAAATGAAAAATGCTTGCCCTGTAAAGGGTTAAGTTGTCTGTTCCTTTTTTTTTAAAGTTAGCCCAATGTAATTTGTATGATGAGGCAGATCTTTTGTACCTAATCCATTGACCCTTACAGTCAATTATTAATTCTTGAAAATGACTGTAGTAGCTTTTTAATGTTTTAAAGTTTAAGGTATCTGAAGTGAAAGTGATTGATGGTTTCATAATAATGAGAGCACTGTTTTCAAGGAAATGCTTGTTAAGATTGAAATGATATCAATGTCTTTTAACTCCAGCATGCCCTGTTCAACACTGGACAGTTAAACTCTTTTGTTGAGACCTTATTCTCAGAAATGTTACACAAGAAGTCTGGTTGAAGACATGAGTAAAGCAAAAAACTGGTCAAACTCCTTGTTTTGAAATGCAAGTGAGATATTTCAACCATGTTAACATTCATAACATTTATAAAACCATACAGGAGGTAGGGTTGAAAGCAAGCGAGCAAGAGATAAACAATGATACAAGTGGGAAGATAACATCAAGAGATAGATGAACAGCAGTCTGACAGAATGTAAAATCAAGACAAGAGATGGACAGTGTTGGAGATTCATTGCCGCCAACCTTCATTGTGGAGACAGCACTTGATTGATTGGACCAAGCCAGTGCTAGCATGAAAGGTCTCATGAGGAAAAGTCTGAGTTTAATTTTCTCGTTTCAGAGTATGCCAGAGTTGCTAAACATTTAAACCATTTTCCCGGGATGGTTAACCCGGTCAACAAACGCCCGCAGAAGTCGGATGTGCAGTCTAACGGCGAAAACAGTCACACACAAAAAAGTCAGAAAACTGTAAACAGTCACAACGCAATCACATCCGGAAAAAAAAACAACTCTGGATGAACGCAGAAGAAGAAGAAGAAATCATTTTAATCCTAAAACACATCTCTGTGCAGGCATTGGTCTCATCCTCACAGATAAACTTATCACCTTCCCTTCAGATACTCAAAACACTTTAAAATGCCAGAGGAAAACTTACACAACCATCTCGGATTACATGAGCATGTCAAATGGTTGGCTATATTTGGGTACTGACAATTAAAAAACCTGATATTTGATTTCTTTTGCAGGATTTAGATGGTGCTGCTCTTGGACTTCTGCGACGATCAGATGTGGTTGGACCTCCCTTGGGTGGATTGTTGAAGATTAAAAAATTAGGCGTGGCTCTTAAACTGTTCCGTGACATTAGAGATCTTCTTTATCAAGGCAACGCAGATAATTACGTGGACCCATATGAGGAACGTGCCTTTTTTAGATCTTGATAATGAATATGATTATTGGTGATTATTTATAGGAAATCTTGATATTCAGGTCTCTCTCAGGAATATTTAATTAGCATGTGAGTTTCTTGTTGTGAAAATATTCAGTTTTATACATTTTTTTTTGTTTTATATTTTTAACAGTATAATTAGGTTTTGATCTCAAGTACACTTCCAGAATGAGTTTGTGTGACAATATGTGAACACCAAGAATCTTTCATTCACACAAAGCCATGTAATAAACTGTTATAACATCATTGTAACATATTAGCAAAATATTGCATCGAAGATTTGTGTTATTTGCAATCTTCCTTCTGCTTTGTGCAATCTCTACAGTCCTTTAGCTTTATAAACTCCTGGGGTCTCAAAGGGCAGTCTGTTTTATGAAGATTCTGCCATATTTCGTGAATTCTTCTGCAGACATGCCAACTTGACAAAATTGTTAGGAAGTTCTGTTGTGATGTTTTTTTTCATCATCATCAAAGAAGACCATATAATTTGTTATCTTCCAGTCCTTGAGTGGCTTTGGAGGTGGATGATTAGACCGATCTGAGTCCAGAAATGTCTGTTACAATGAGGTCAGAGCCGTGTTAGCTGTCAAACACAAGAAGATAACTTAACTTTTAATTGTTGCACAGCATATCTTTGTGCAGCTTTCTTGATTCTTAACTGCTCCAATATTGCTACCCAGACAAAGCGATCAGGCACAAAATTCTCCAAATATTCATTGTCTCAGTTCTTCATTGAGGCTTCCTTTGTATTGCTTCTCAGTTCACCACAAGCTCACATTACTGAGTCAAGTTCATCAAAGACTGTTTGTTAAGAAGGCACTCATTTTAATTGTAGATGTGTGGCCTGTCCACCTGAGCTGATTTGTCTAGCATAGGGTGGATGCTTGTCATGCCAGCCTGTGACAGGAAGCTGCTTAACCTAGATATTATCACTTGCAAAATTTCAAAGGAAATAAAACTGTTGCTAACAAGTGAAGCATATTTGAAATCATTCTGCAATAAGCAATTATGCATACAATTATCAGTTACTGTATAGCTGCTTGGCTGAGAATCCTCTGCAAGACTAACATTTTATGTCTTGAGACATCAACATTTAGTTTACCAGAGGCCCATAAAGGGCATGCATCTGTTGTTGTGAGGTTTGTGTGGAGACTCTCCTTCTGACCCTTCATCTGAGTATTATTTCCTTCAGGACTGTGTTGTGCTGACTTGTATCAAGCTGTCTGATTATAACAAATAGACTACTAGATGGTCAACTGGACACTATTTGTTTGGTTCTAATGGGCCGTGGAATTATATCAAAATGTGTTCTGTATAACCAAAAGAGATGAAACAAAAGTAACATCAGCAGTACCAGAGATGCCATGAGAACTGTATCACAAAATAGGCTCACTTGAGAGGCTGTGAGGACATGCACATGAAGTTAAAAGAAATGGTGCTGCTTGAACAGTTGTTTGCATGATGACATCCAATGTGCATATATTTATTGGAGAACAAGGCATAGAAAGGTACAAATCGACAAGAGATATATTAAAGTGCATGAGCATCAGGAACACTCTAAGAAGAAGCCTATAGATAATACTCCAGAACACACTATTCCCACATCTGGACCTCAAGGCAAAACAAGGAAATGGAGTTAGCCACAACCACCCTGTCAGGGTGACAGCAACAAAACTCAGTTTGCACAAAAGCAACCTATTAATAAACGCAGAAGGGGGAAATAAACCCTAGCTTACCTTTGCTGGAACCACACCCACTCCATGATAGCTTGTCATGGTGGCTTGTCTGGTGACACATAAAAACCACAAAACTATTTTGCAAAAAGATGATGAAGACAACCAACTGCCAGAGCTAGACCATGTCACCGACTAGGAGAGATTTATCTGTATGACACATTGTATGACAAAACTAAATTGTTCATGTTCTTTCAACTAACATTTTGTACTGTCAGGACAGATAAAACAGTAGAAATATAAAGACCTTTTACAAGGAACAAACCGACCCTTTTAGCGGTGGCCCATATACAAATCACTTCAACATGTGTTGTAGATGAGATTGAGGCAGCGATAGTAACAGATCTGGTTTTTACAATTATTTTGGGATGAAGGTGTGTCTGTCTTGGAAATCCTTTAATGACCACAGATTTCAAGAGAACTGTACCGGGAAGGTGAAAGAAAATTCAAACCACTGCTATAAGAAAATCACAGTCCAGAAGCAACTGTTACCTATGTTAGCCATGTTAAAAAAAACCGAGAATACTTCATAATTTTGTGCCTATGTTTATCACATTGTGTATAGGAACATCAGAGTTTGTAACAAAATGTAAGTTTGTTGTGGACATTCGAATACATTTGAATGATTTATCTTATTAACAAATGATGTTTAGAATTGTAGGAGATGTATTTGGGTCATATATAAAATGCTAATATTCAGTGATCATGTCTACAAGTGTTTGTAACAGCTTCGGTTTCAGAATTTTCTTTGGAATCTTCAACATTGTTTAAAATTGACATTTTGATGACTTTGTTGCACACCTGCCTGTATTATCAGTAAGCAAATCAACCCATAACGCGATTATGGGTTATAATGTACCATGATGGAAGCACAAACACTCAGTATAAGCTAACCATCATAGTATTTCCTGGGGAAATAGATCTACTTGACGGTGTCCATGTTCTCCATATTGTAAAAATTCTGTTATGGGCATGTTTCCTAACATTTTGAAATTTAGCCAGGATGTGGAATGTTTAGCCTAATCTTTATTTCAAACAGTCAAGGGATTTGTGATGTGAATTAACACAGTGAAGTTTTACAGAAGAGGGAACCCACTTTTGAACATTAAAAAAATTGTCACATGTCCTTTGCAGGACACTGCGATCACGTCAGGTTGATTTTCTTAGCAATTTATGTTCAGTAGCTTGCCACTGCTTTCTGAATGAGAAGTCAACATTTAAGTCTAACTGACCAGGTTGGAATGAACCCACTACCCTGTTGTCAGCACAGGAAAAGTTACAGCATATTGAAAGAGCTTATTATTTTTATTGTATACATTATGTAGTAGTAATAACTTTTCTCATGTAAAGAGTCAAAATATTTTCGAAAATAAAATATTGCGGTGGCATTGTGGGAAAAATGTCATCTGTGTATGGACTAGAAGAAAGAATAATTGTAATTTGAATGATAAACATATTTATGATTTCTGTACTTTGATCCTAGCCATGATTTCACTCACATGAGACACATTATATTCGTAGAGTACGAGAACCAAGAAAAGCAATCATATTGACATTCTACAAGATCCTGACATTGAAGAAACTGACCCATAAACGGCATTATGTTTTGGAAACTGAAATACGCGCCAATTTAAATGTCACAAGACTGAATCTGCAACCATGGTCAGGCTGCGGGAACAGCAAGTTAAGAGAGGTGTGGCCAGACAAGAACGCTTCGCAGGAAGCCAAAAAATATTAATAAACCAACACAGAACTGGTGTCGTTAGCCGCTACACGTGGCAGGATTTATTGAGGAGGGTATCTAAGAAACTATGGACTGAATGGTTCGATGTGCAGTGAGGATGATCTGTCAGCTAACTAACTAATTATGGACTGAATGGTTCGATGTGCAGTGAGGATGATCTGTCAGCTAACTAACCAACTAAACTAAACGTACTAACTATCTGACTGACTGACTAAATGTCACAATGGTTTAGAAAGAGCTGTAGTAGAAGGCATGGCTCCTGGGGAAGGTGGGGGGGTCAATCACGGCAAAGGGGAATACTGGAAATTAAAGGCACCTTGTGCACGTAAATGCATGAGGAAGGGTAACTGGTAAAATATTGATAGTCTGTTATTGTCAGAACTTTTTGTCTGCATATAAACGTGAAAATATATTTATAATTTGAATAATAATCAAAATATTTATAATTTACATATGTAAAATCCAAGCCACGATTTTCTCAACTAAGAAAAATTCTAAATTCTTGGAATACCATGTGTCAAGAAGGAAAAAATGGTAACATTCTACAAAATGTGAGCACTGAAGAAACCTGTCTCACGAACAGCATCATATCTCAGAAGCTGAAATACTTTGGCCATATTAAACATTACAGTGAATTAGACAGAACTGCAATGGGAGGAATGGTTCTTGGGAGAAGGCAAAGATCACGGTGGATTAGACAGAACTGCAGTGGAAGGAATGTTTCTTGGGAGAAAGCAAAGATCACTGTGGTTTAGACAGAACTGCAATGGAAAGAATGGTTCTTGGGAGAAGGCAAACATCACGGTGGATTAGACAGAACTGCAATGGGAGGAATGGTTCTTGGGAGAAGGCAAACATCACGGTGGATTAGACAGAACTGCAATGGAAGGAATGGTTCTTGGGAGAAGGCAAAGATCACAGTGGATTAAACAGAACTGCAATGGAAGGAATGGTTCTTGGGAGAAGGCAAACATCACGGTGGATTAGACAGAACTGCAATGGAAGGAATGGTTCTTGGGAGAAGGCAAAGATCACGGTGGATTAGACAGAACTGCACTGGAAGGAATGGTTCTTGAGAGAAGGCAAAGATCACGGTGGATTAGACAGAACTGCAATGGAAGGAATGGTTCTTGGGAGAAGGCAAAGATCACGGTGGTTTAGACAGAACTGCAATGGAAGGAATGGTTCCTGGGAGAAGGCAAAGAAGTTGACCAGTACAAAAGATGCCTTATGCATGACAATGCATGAGGCAGGGGAACTGCCGAGAGTCTTTCTGTCAGACCATGATGAGAATGATATTCTGCAAAGGATATGCTTATATGAGGCGCATTTTTTAAGTAAGTCCCATTTTGACCACACTGACAAATACCAATGGAAAACTGAAATGTGCATATGCAGTATGTTTATGTGGTTCATTAGCTAGCTGTTTGCTATTTTTTCACTGTTGAAATCTTATTTGATGCTGCGTGTGAGTGATTTATAATGAGTGCAAAAATAAATACTCCCGCCAGCTTATAGGTTCGTGCTGTGATCCGGTGTTTTGCTAGCAAAATGCAGCAGTGCTGAAACTATCCACCACATCCATTGGTTGCTGGAGCGCTGATTATTCCTCCCCACGACGCTTGACGTTAAAAGTGGAATATGATGATATGTGTGTGTGTACGTGCACGCATACATGCACGCGCGCACGCGTGCGCACACACACATACACACACATTGACAGGTGTACATTGGAACTAGATACTAGTTTGACTGAGCTGTAAAATGTCCCTTTACATATTGGAATGAGTATTAAAAAACAACAGCAAGAGCCTGCTTTGGGTATGTGAAGGGTTACGGCTATCACATTTTGAGGGCCTGTGTACAGAGAAGAATAAGTGGCCAGTTGTTCTCTGCCATTGTGAATGAAGACAGCTGACATCGAACCCTTGCCTGGCAGTTTAATGCCATTTTCAACATAACATCCTAACCGTTATGCCAACTTGTCTGCTAGAATATGTTTTGTATAAACTCTTGGTCAAATCTTTTCTATGGAACTGCACTAAAGCATGTGAGATTTGACAAGAATTGTCTGCCCTTTGTACGAGGGTAAGTTAATAAGTAAGTCACAAATAGCTGTAGAAAAATAACTAAATATGATAACAACTTGAAACCAGTTTATTTTTATACATACATTGTCCCTTTATATCTCAACATAATTTCCACCATCATTGATGCACTTATTCCATCGTTTTATCAGTGCTCACAAACCGGCTGCATAGAACTGAATGCTTTGTTTTCATTGACCTACCATCCCACAGAACTGTGACTTACTTATTGACTCACCCTCGTAACTTTTTCTACCCAGCTATGCACCTCTTTATGGGACAAACATTTGTCAGCATAAACAAGAAACTTACCTTGGCGGGAGACATTTTGCGAGTGATGCCGAAGTTGAATGTGAAGTGAAAACGTGGTTTAGAAAACAGAGCTCGCAGTTCTATGCAGCCGGTTTGGGAGGACTGAGGAACGATGGGATAAGTGCACCAATGTTGGTGGAAATTATGTTGAGAAATAAAGGGACAGTATCTATAAAAATAAACTGGTTTCAAGTTATCATCTTTATTTTATTTTTCTACAGCCATTTGTGACTTACTTATTAACTTACCCTCGTATTTAGGGAGTGGGTATCCCATGCATTATGTAATTTGCACTAAGAATTTTTATTTCATTTTGCTAATATTTTTATCTTTACACATTACTGGTGATAAAATACTGTTCTGAGGGTTGAAAGAATTAAATAAAATACCGGTTGAAAGTTTTTAAATTCCTAAAATCCTAAATTTAAGAAAACAGCATCTGTGATAAAATTCTGCCAGGATTTCATTGCTGTCATGTGCCTGATTGAAAACTGAAAACCAACCCCGTCAGCTGATTTGTCCTAGCTAAGCAATAATTAAGATCTACCTCATTTGAATTTAGTTCACCAGTAACTGGGACAGATTTTTAGTATGTGTTCAGCATTAATATCTATTCTTCTTAGTAAGTTCTCTGTCCTAGGATGTAGAGTGAAATAAGACAATTCGAGCTGCCTTTCACTTATCCTTCTCCCTAGGTGAAGCAGACCATTTTACCTCCTACTGTTGCCATTAATAACCACCAGCTGTGCAAAGTGCTATTGTTGTGTATGTCACATCGAATCACTTTCATGTGTTACTGAGTCTTCCCTGTACCTACTATGTTCTCATTGTTGTTGAAGGTGATTGCAGGGAAGGCGTTCATTATGATGTTAGTTGTGTTTGTACGTCTATCACCTAGTTTCATTAACCCAAATTTAGCATATAAATAATTCTGTGTGAACAAGTAGACGAAAGGACTTCAAAGATTTATGCTTTCCATGTTAGCAGAATTGGCAGATTTTATTGCACCAGTAGTTGTTTCTGCTTCTGTAGCAAGAGTGACGGATTTTAATATACCAGTAGATGTTTGTCCTTCTGTAGCATGTAAGCATATTTAGCAAAAAGGATGTATGTATGTAGATGTAACATACTGGATAGATGTAAGCAGATATGATATATAAATGTAAGTGGATATAATACATAGGGTAGATGTAAGCAGATAAAACAAGAGATGTGGTTTCTAAGTCGAATGTAGCAAGTATGAGGGGGCTTCAGTTCAAAACCTTTGAAGTGTGATAGAAATTACACTAACCATGCCATTGTCTTGTAACCTGTCAGTATTGTTGTTAGGATGTCAAGAGTGTTAAGCACATGACATCACAGTACAGACGGACACGGTGATGTCATAATGACAGTTTAAAGGTGACTGCCCCTCTTTTGGCATGCATCAAAGAGGCGCAACGTTCTGTTATCTGTATATTTCTTAAATCAGTAAAGGGGTGAAACCTATAGAAATTAATCAACGAATGAAGGTCCAGTATGGTGATGCATTGTCTGTCAGTCCAGCAAGTATATGAGTCAAGTAGGAAGTTTCAAAACTGCGTGACTTCTGTGACAGACTGTTCATGACTAGGTCAGGCACACTGAGTAGTGACAGCAGAGAATTTTGTAATACAGGAATCCAAGCACTTTATTGACGCTGGATGACTTGCATTGAACACAATGGTGACTACATCGAAAAATTATATATTTTAAAAAATATATTAACACACACAAAAACACATTACAATAAGGTTTTCATTTGAAACGCCCTCGTACATTGTACTGTGTTGAGTTGAGTCAAGAACCGACATAATTGCACTTGGGACATTCCCATAAGTGCTCAGTCTTCATCTTCAACAGTCAGCTCTACTGTAAGGATAACTAACAATGTGTGGTTGGAAGAGGCTAATAAAAGTAGAACATTGTATACAACTTTAAGAAGGAGACAAAGTTCCTTGGTCACTTAATGAGAAGAGAGGCATTGGAAAACATTGTGACAACTGTGAAG
The DNA here is from genome assembly GCA_014155875.1 of Cepaea nemoralis. Classification (NCBI taxonomy): domain Eukaryota; kingdom Metazoa; phylum Mollusca; class Gastropoda; order Stylommatophora; family Helicidae; genus Cepaea; species Cepaea nemoralis. The sequence continues at coordinate 522,706 of JACEFZ010025811.1, forward strand.
ATCAGTGGAGGCAGAGGGTGAGCCAGGAGAAATTGCGCTGGCTGGTGTGAGACAGTAGTATGGAGGAATATCAACATAACTGATCCAGAACAACAAGGACTAAAATATGAGGAGATACATAAATGCATATGCCATTTGGCAAGGCACATGATGATTTTTTTTTGCGCTCGCTCGCTTTAAACTCAAGCGTAGTCCATACAAACTATAGTAGTGATGGATTTTATGTGTGGATTAGCTTTCCTTATTAACAGTGTCCCTCGCCATCAGGCGAACCCACTCCGACTTCAGAGGTGCACATGATGATGATGTAAACAGGCATCAGTTATGTGACCAGATATATTACAATGTACAGCAACAAATAATCACGACCCAGTCTTATAAGTGAACTCATCATACTGTCTTGGGTTGCTGGACTTGTTTTATGTTGTTTGAAATGAATTTCTGCCCGGACTATCTACAAAAGAATATTATGTGCTTGAACTATTCTGTATTATTTTAAGAATCAAAAACTCTGGTGTCTGGTTTTTAAATGGTTAATTTACTCACAAGTCCACCGCTTTGGCCTTGCAAAATGAAACAGTATGTCTGAGATAATTTTTGTGATTTGTTTGTTTGTTTGTTTTGCCTATCCTTTTACAGGACATCGCTGTTAACATCAGCATCTTTCAGCTGATTGTTGATTTCTTGGCAAGATTACGCTCAGTAGTTTGCCATTGCTTTCTGAGTGGCCGACTCACATACCCCGTAAGTTACAGATGCGATTCGAACCACTGCTGATTCTCACAGTCGTCACGTTACTTACGAGATTACGGAGAAGTTGTTAACTTCTAGGTCAGGAAGCCAGCATTTTTGTGATACAAGGGAGGAAATAAGGCAGTGAAGAATGTCAAGGTTTTTGTTTCACATTTTAAATTTCAATGATCTCAAAACAAATTCCTTGCTGTTAGTGAACTTGAATATTTGTATTTTTTGTGTGTATTTTACCCAACAAATTGATAACTTTTTTCACATTTATTGAAGTATGATTTCACATTGATGCCAAAGAACCACAGCTCTTATTGAGTTTATATTCCATTGTTTTCCATAACTGAGAGTTGTATTTGTCTGAAGTGCGCAGAGTAGAAGTTCCTGTCACAGTTCTTCTTCTTCTTCGTTTATTCAGTATCTTTTTGTTTTGGACATAATTGTGTTGTCAGTTTACAGCAGACGTGTGATTATTGCACCTTTTGGCCGACACATTCATCTTCTAAGAGTGTTTGTTAAGCGGGTTAGCCTTCCCAGTTGTCACAACTCTAATAACATTTAGTGATTATTACATAATACACATTAATATCTAAAATCTTAACCACAGGTGATTCCATTTCTTACAGCCTTTATCCTCATTAAGAAATTAATACTCTTAATTGATATAATGACAGTTTTAATGCTTGTAGGTGTAACAATAGGTAGTGCTGAAGTACCGTGATTAGTGCTTTCACCTTCCGGCTTGGTGTTCTGGGATTAAAGTCTCTCAAGTTGGATTATTTATCAAGGCCACCTGACTCCTGGGTTGACCTAACCTCGTGAAAAGATTGCCAGAAAGTGTTTGGGTATAATATTGACATCACCTATTTAGTCAGGTGTTAGTTTAAAAAAATAAACAATAATGGACCCTTTTTTACGCCTTGAGGCATTCTGGGTATATGGTGCTAGCCTCATATTTTTGTCTAGGCCAATGAGGATTTGATCGATTATTTGCTCAATATCATGCCCAAAGCCTTTACTTCCTGGAACATTTCCTCGTACTCATTTTTTGGCTTGGTCGACCTCGGAGCCTCCACATCGACCTTGGTATGGATTTTGACATCAACCTTGGTATGGATTTTAACATCAACCTTGGTATGGATTTTAATATCAACCTTGGTATGGGTTTTAACGTCAACCTTAGTATTGATTTTAACATCAACCTTGGTATGGATTTTAACATCAACCTTGGTATGAATTTCAACAATAGACCACCGGATCTACAGGCAAGCATGCTAGGCACAGTGCTTCTACAGCCCCCTTTAGGGAGGATGGTCATGAAAATACAGGCTTGACACCATATACCATTTAGTGCCTCATTAGCATAGTGGCTAGACTCTCACCTGCCGACCCAGAGGTCATGGTTCGATCCGCAGCTGGGCGAATTCGAATTTAAAACTGGGTCTCCAGGTTGACCCAGCCCGGGTACCAAGAATGTCTTGGGAGGTAAAAGATGCTGATGTGACACTAACCTGATAAAGTATTCATGTGAACTGATTCAGTGCCGATAGATAATATTTCACCAAATGTGACCTCCCTTTTGGACAGAAGGATAATATATCATTATACGAGGGTCATCACGTTATTTTTTTGTTTCTTGGCTTCTTCCACAATTTCAATGCTTGGTGAATTGAAATGTACATTTTAATACCAAGTGGCGATTGGTCTATAAAAACATGGATCTAGCACCATTTGTCTTATGTGCTAAATGCATGAAAAGGGTCCTTGACTCTTAACTTACTTACCACACACCATTAAGTCAGTGTTCTTTTGACCGTTATGTTTAGTCCTATTGCTGATATTATAATTTATGCAGGATTACAATAATGGTTTTTAAAAAGCTCATTAAGATACATGTAGTCGCCCTTACTGGTTGTTGATGCTGCTACTAATGTGTGTGTGTGTGGGCATTGTAAACATGTTGATATCTGCTGCGGGATGCATTATTTGTCCCTCCCATATGTTGTCTCATGGTAAGCTATACTGGGTTGTGATAATGTGTATGTGTGTGACATTTGTAAATTGTTGCGTGTGAAAGCCTCAGCTGTAACAGAATTATGTTAACTTGAAATAAAGTCACTAAATTAAAAATTTGTTTGTTTGATAAAACCTGAAATGTTTGTGAAAATAATGTTGTTTCTTTTCAGTTGTGTTTCTGGCTGGAGTGGCTGGCCGAGTGGCTAAAACGCTGGACTCTCATTCGGGAGACCCGGGTTTGATCCCTCGGTAAGGTGTAGGATTTTTTTCTGTCGGGGGCAAAAAGAAAATCCTAACCTGTACAGTTCACGGCGACTGCACTAGCCACGCGGCCTTAATTCCTCAGGCTCAATCAAATACCCCTCTGCCATACACCGCAAGGTACTATATTGGCAGTAAATGACAGTTTCTGACAACTTTTTAAAATGTACATGTTGAAAGTTATTGGCATGTTACCATAGCTTTCTTCATTTCCCAAAATTTGAAGATGAAAAAAGAGGACAAAGGAAGAAAGACAAAGTAATACTTGTGTATTGCGACATGTAGGACTGAACTTAAGTCTAAAGAAAAAAGTCACATGATTAAATTAAGAATTATTATGCTCATAAAAGAAATCCATAGCAAAGACAAACATGCATTTACACTGGAAGCAGATGGCATAAAACAACACAGAAATAGAATTATTAAAACTAGACCTTCAGAATGTGATCAGTGCAGCCCAAAAATAAAACTGGGAATGTATGAGAGTGCTAAGTCTGTCAAATGCAGCAGCAAAATAAATCACACATTTTAATCTTCCATAGAACTGACAATCATCAACAAAGGACAACAGGCATACCAGAATAACAAGTAAACATTGGAAACTACATTTCCTCACAAGATTCTGCTAAACACCCCCCAAGTGGGTGAAAGAGGACAAGTAAGGACAGGTTTGATGGAAACCTAGCATCTGTGATGATAAAAAATAGACAAGTAATGGAGACATGAAAAGAATGGCCATGGGCTGAGAAAAATGAAATATGTTTGTTGCTGCTTGAAGATATTGCTACCATTGATTATCACCAACTATTTTACCATTTGAGATCTTCTTCTTCTTCTTCTTCAGCATTCCGAGCCATTGAGGTTCTTTGCTGCAAATACAATCTGTCTCCATTCGTCTCTCTGGTGGACCTTCACTTGCCAGTCGTTGATTCCAAGTGCTTGTAGGTCTGTATGTATATTATCTCTCCACCGCCTTCTTGGTCTACCTCGGGGTCTACGGTCATTTATTTCCTGAGTGTAAGCGAGTTTTGTTTCCCTATTATACCATTTGAGATCACAAAGAAAAATTGGATTGCCTTCTTTTGTATAAATTTGTTTCATTGTGTGCCATGTGAACCTCCAGAGTCTGTGGCCTAGGAACAGTGAATGCAGTTCCATCATCCATCATACCAGATTTGAAATCATCCACAGGCAGTTTGAAAGCAGACTGCCTTGCATTGATTTTCACAATGGTGTGAGCATGGGTCGTTCAGAAAGCAGTGACAAACTACTATTGCCTCCAAAATTGCAAACATCTATGGGGATTGATTGTGATGTCCAGTAAAGATATGAACTATTGGAGTCATAGTGGATTAGTGTTCTTTGCCCACACTTAAAGAATGTTTCGAGCCAAAATAGGCCTTACCTTAAAACTCATGGCTCCATACTTTCAACCCCACTGGATGAAATAAATGCTTATCGTCATTCTTGATGGACAAACACCATTACCACTTACTAATTATCGTGGAAGGAACACTGTGGCAAATATTTCTATTTGCGAGCAGCAAGCTTCACTCGGGTAATTAAAATTATATGGACAAAGATTCATAATGGGCACACGTTAGGCTTCACATGCTGAACTGTCAACCAGAACACATTGATGCAGACTTCTAGCATGGATTTTAATTCCCCCCAAAATGCAGGATGAGGTGAAACGATTCTGGGAGTTGAGTCTACACATTTATACAATGTCTCTGACGTACTGCTCACCGAAAAATATTTGATTTCATAGTAGTCTTTGTAGTAACACTCTTGGTAAGGTAGCTTCTTTAGGTAATTTGTATCACTGGCACCTTGCTTTCTTGACAGACAATAGTTTGTTACATTGTGCTTAAAAAAAGAAGGCATAATAACTACTACAAATGGTGGGGACCAGGGATGAGGTTATACCTCTACATAGCACAAAGCCTGGGCTGAATTGTAGAGACAATGTGTTGCTCATACGGCATGATCTCCACTCTCAGCCTGCCGCCTACTTTACTCTAGATAGGTAATAGGAATGAGAGAGATGACGATTAATAGGCGAAGTGAGTAGGACAAAAACCTGGTCTGGCACAATCAAGGCCTGCATGCACTTATTTTCGCACTGGCGAAAGGCCGTGCAAGCTTATGGGGCTTATGTTGACAAATATTACAAATAGTTCCCCCCCCCCCCCCCCCACTCTTCCTCTCTCTCTCTCTCTCTCTCTCTATCTCTCTCTCTCTCTCTCTCTCTCTCTCTCTCTCTCTCTCTCTCTCTCTCTCTCTCTCTCTCTCTCTGCTTCTTCTTCTTCTTCTTATTCTTTCGTTCGCCTGAAACATGTCTACAACTGCAATGTCGTCTCTTGTATGAATCTAACAGTCTTTTTTAGTTCATTCAGCGGTCCATAGAGTTTACCTTCCACTGTTGTCTCTCTAGGCCAGAAGGTTCGCCTGGATATGTTGTAGTTTGGGCAATCCTGGAGTATGTGCTCTGCTGTCTGCGACGCCAAACCACATGTGCTAAATGTTGGTACAATTACGTTTGCTTAGAGAATATTTCAAATATAATAACATGATAGTAATGCCTTGATTGATCACTACACTTATGTTCAAGCATTCTGCGGAATTATTATTTTTTTTTTCGCATATCCTATTTACATTTTGCCGGTCTCTGTGGCTGAAGGGCTTGCGAACGCGGTTTGTGAGCCCGTATACCCGGGTTCGAAACACGGCGGTGCTCGTATTTTCGAAAAAGGTATAGAGACCGGTCGTTCAGAAAGCAATGGCAAACTACTGAACGTAACACTTGCCTAGTACATCAACAGCAGCTGAAAATGCTGGTGTTGACTGCAACGTCCCGTAAGGGATACGCAACAAAGTTTTAGTTTATTTACATTTTACCGCTGTTGTTGATGTCTTTGCAAGATTAGGCACAGTATTTTGCATTGCTTACTGAGCGACAATCTCAGAAACCCCTGTAAGTAACCAACGAGACCGATTCCCTACCGAATCTCGCGCAGCTGTTTCCCCACACGTGGATATACGGGATTACGGAGAAAATCGTTAACACCTTAGCCAGGGAGACCGGCTCCTCGGAATTGCTAGATATCTAAAAGAAAAACACCCCGACAAACAAAATCGATGGTCCTTCATTATTATTCTGATGATCATATTGTTCTTGACTTGTATCATTATAAAGGTGTTTCACATAATCTGAACACGCATGTAAAATCTGATCTTTTTCTATTATGATTTTGCCATCTTTGGTTTTTAGGCAACCTGTTGATGTGTCTGTTCTTTTGTTAGTGATGTCATTAATTCTTGTGTGCATTAATTTGGTATTCTGGGTGTTGTGTTGGTTTTTAATTTCCTTGCAATTTTCCTCAAGCCATGTTTCTTTTGCCTCTTTGCATAGCAGTAGCTTCCTAATTTTTCTGTGAATCTCTTCGTATATTTCCTTGTTATTTTTGTAATTTCTTCTTATTTCCATGAGTTTTAAGATGTCTTCCATCATCTATTTCTTGCGCCCTATTATCTTTATTTTTGGTATTATTATTGTTGTTAGTGCAGCTTCTTGACTGATTTCTTTTATATTTTCAATTGGTCACTGACGTCTTGAAATAATATTGCATTGCCATATCGGACAATGCATCGAATCTGTTCTTTACCTCTACGTTGAATTTACTTTTATCTCCTCACACTTCAGTGCCTGTAGATCAAATTTTGCGTTTCTATTTGTATATTTGACTTTAAGTTTATATGTAAATTGCCTAAAATTAATCTACGGTTGCAATAGCAGTCTGCGCTTGGTAGGGGAACATAATCATCTAATATTGTTACAAGGGAGGTTACTAGAACTTGAAAAACAAAATGATATACCTAGCTACAATATCTCTAACTAACATCAACATCTTTATTTTTATTTGAGAAATAAAGCAGTTAATACCACAGTCATTTTTTTGCAATCGTGAGAAGAAAGCTATTAAAGTGTTTATACAACATTTGTTTAATCTTTTTTTTCCTTACATTTTATAATCAACTTTTTCAATTCTACGTTTATGTTTAATTCTTAAAACTGTACTTTTAATGATAGTTCATAATTATTATTGATACATTTCCCCTCTGTGGGGGAAACAACATTTTTTTACTGGCCTCTTAGGGCCACCAACAATTTAAAGAAAATTTACTTACATAAACGGCGACAGACCTTGGAAGTCTATGGGGTTTATGTTGACAAATACGTTTAGAGGAAATGTCATTTTTGTTTGTAAATTTAATTCAATTTGAACAAAAAGCTCTCTCTCTCTCTCTCTCTCTCTCTCTCTCTCTCTCTCTCTCTCTCTCTCTCTCTCTCTCTCTCTCTCTCTCTCTCTCTCTCTCTCTCTCTCTCTCTCTCTCTCTCTCTCTCTCTCAAATGCTGGTGCAATTACGCTTGCTTAGAGAATATTTAAAATATAATAATAACATGATATTAATGCCTTGATGGGTGCCTCCTTCCTTCCGCTAGCCTATGGGACACCCTTGGGCAAGGTGGAGAACCCGTTTAGCCTCCCGATCAGGGTTACGTGAAGCCATGGGTGCAGGTGGTGGATGAAGTTGAAGAGCAGCCGACAGATAGTTGAAGGTTATGGTCTCCACAGCTTCACGACGGAAGGCAGATGATCTCTTTTTTGGGAGACATTGGCTACGGTCATCGACCAGTATGGTCACTGCTAGGAAGGAAAGCAATGGCAAACTACCTTCTTTACAGATGCCAAGAATATCATGTACTGAAGTCTTATCGATAATCAGAGAAACGGCGTAAATGGGTGCTCCATAGGAGCAGCCTCGCCCGGTAGGGGTAGTCATGTGCACCAGGTGACTCCAGACCGTCATCAGGAGACTGGGTGCAAAAGAATATCAATATTGAAAGTAGGAACTTGGAATGTAAGAACTATGAGTGGGGATGGGAAATTTGATAACATTAAGAATGAAATGAGACGATTAAATATTAACCTGTTAGGTGTACGTGAGACCAGATGGACAGGAATGGGCATTATGACATCTGAGGAATATAGAATAATCTATTCTGATGGAGAGAAACAACAGCGAGGAGTAGCAATTATAATGGATACAGAGAGAGAAAAATCGATCAAAGGATATTGGACTGTATCAGACAGAGTGTTACTGGTGAAGTTGAGTGGAAGACCTTTTGATGTCAACGTCATACAAGTTTATGCACCAACAGCAGACAGTAGTGATGACAGCATCGATGAATTTTATAGTGATTTAGAGAAAGCCTTCAAGAAATGCAAGAATTCTGAAGTAACTATCATAATGGGTGACTTGAATGCCACAGTTGGAAATCACCAGGACGGATGCATAGTGGGCAAGTATGGACTAGGGCAGGGGTCACCGAACTTTTTTCACGGCGGGCCGGATAACTGACAAAATGACAAGCGCGGGCCGGATAACTGACAAAATGACGAGCGCGAGCCGGATACTCATTCTGTACAATACTTGCACCGGTCTCCGAGGTGAAGATCTTACGGACGCGGTTCGTAATCCCTTATACCCACGTTCGAAATACAGCTGCGAGCGATTTGGCAGCAGACAACGTTGCGCTAGTTTTTACGCTATGTTATGGGTGCCGGTCGTTCGAAAAGCAATGGTAAACTTCTGAACGTAAACTTGCCAAGACATCAACAACAGCAAACAATGCTGGTGTTGACTGTAAACGTCCTGTAAAGGATATACAACTAACTTTAACAATAATTTCAAGCTAGAACGAAAGCTCTGGGAAAAAAGACGAAACACTAAGTTAATCATGGAAAGGGCGTGCAATGCACATAAACAAACAAACAAACAAACAAACAAACAAAGACAACCAACATATTTATATTTATTTACTAAACAAAGTTATCAAAGAAGGCGACGTTAGCAAAAAGATAGTTACATCAGACATATTGTGCACATATCCGAATCTCACAAACTAAGCAGCAAAAGAGGATAGTGAGTTTTGTGAAACTGACGTGTGGCTTTCAAAATACCATCAATGTTTGGTTTGGAATTGCTGCATCCAATCAAGAGAATTGCTTTCAAATGTTCATCAGTCAATCTCATTCGATGTGGTGACTTCACAGACTTCCTTTTTGAAAATGTTAGCTCACAGACATATGTTGTTCCAAACAATGATGTCATACCAGCGGCAAATTTCTTAAGTTTCGGAAACTCAACATCAGGTAAGCAGCGGTACTTCCTTCTCAATGAGCTCCAACTGTAATTCAACTGGAACACCATTAAGGTTACAATCAAACGGATTCTGGAACAGAAGGATGTCACTCTCAAATCTGTCAAGATCTGAAAATCTCTCCAAACTCTTTGAAACAGTGAAAATGAGAAAGGTTTTCTCCTTCCAGTTGTGCTTCCAACAATGACAGCTTTCTTCGAAATCCTTTGATGGTTCTGTAGAGATCACAGACGAGGTAATACTTTCCCTGAAGTTTCATGTTTAGTTCATTCATATCGACCAAAATTGACAACTTTGACAGCCAGGTAGGATCTGACAGCTGTGAATCAGATTTATCTTTTTCAGTGAGGAAAACATCTATTACGTTTCGGAGCTTGTAAAAACGAAGCAGGACTTTACCGCAGCTGAGCCACCTGACTGATATGTGATAAGGCAAGTCACAGAATTCAGAATCAATTTCTTCAAGAAAAGCCTAGAACTGACGGTGAATGAGTGCATGTTCCCGAATGAAGTTCACAGCAGAAACTACTGGTTTCAGTACACAAGAAATATCTAAATCTTTCCCACAGAGTACTTGCTGATGTACGATGCAGTGTATGAACAGAGCGCCCGGAATTTGCAAATCTTCCAAATGAGTCCTGATCTGCCCCAACAGACCCTTCCTCACTCCAGTCATGTTTTTTTCCCCTCATCAACTGTAACACCTCGAAGCTGATTCCACCGAAGGTTATAGTCTTGGAAAATTGTTTGCACTTCCACGAAAATGACTTTCCCAGCTGTTGTTCCATGCATGCTGCAAACGGACGCCAACTCTTCCGTTATCTGAAAGTCCAAATTGACACCACAAATGAACACGAGAAGTTGTGACGTTCTCGAGAGATCAATAGACTCATCCAGCGCCAGAGAATACTCCACGTTCCTAGCTTTCTCGCGTATCTGTAGCACTATGTTCTCTCCAAGTTCTCCTGTTCTCCGCACAACTGAACTTGCCGAAAGGCTGATAGTTCCAAGCAAATCGGCTTTCTCAGGACACAAGTCATTTGCTGCTTCGATCACACACACTCTTTATTTCACTCTTTAATGACGTTACCATCATAAAACGGTTTTCCTCGTTCCGCCATCTTATGCACTGTTTTGTAACTTGTACGAGTGACAGATTCATTTTCAGCAAATTGTCTCGTGAAGAGATTTCTTTGCGTTTCAAAACCACGTTTAATGGTCTCATATTTCCCAGAGCGTAATTTTCTAGAAAACTTTTAATATGTTGATGGATGTTTTGTTTCGTAGTGACGCCGAAGATTGTACTCTTTTAAAACGGCAACACTTTCGCTGCATATTACGCAGCTGGTTTTCTGGTCCTTTGTTTCCACAAAGAAGTACTTTACTCCTCACTCGGCGTCCACTTTTCTTTTCCTACTAGCCATAATTAAGGGTGAAGTACACGGGATCTGAAAATGAAAAAGACATTACATTAGAAACATAATTAAAATCCTATTGAAACACAAGAAAAGCAGAGGACTAGGGGTCACTGGTGAAGCTCAATCAATCAATCATGTGCCATGCCTGAAAGCGTGGGCGGTCATGACTCGCCATTTCACTCGATCACCAGTGTCGTGGATCAGCTCAGTGTTCCTGTCTCGTCCATGCCATGTGGCCAAGCCATCCAGGTATTTTCCTCTCGGTCTGCCTCTTGGTCTGTTTCCTTCGATCTTGCCAGTTGTCACCAAGTTCTCCAATCCATTTCTTCTCATAACATGTCCAAAAAAATTTGACTGTCTACGTCTAATTTCTCTAATCAGTTTACGATGTTCATTTGTCTCCTGTAGTACTTGGTCATTGGTTTTTCTGTCTGTCCATGGTATTCTTTGCATTTTCCTCAGAAACTACATTTCTGCAGCCATCAGATGTTTTTCAGCTTGACTGCCCATTGTCCAAGTTTCATATCCATACAAAAGAACAGGCTCTATGTATCCCCTCAACGCTCTTTTTCTCGTTTCATTTGACATCTTTTTATTGGTCAGAATGTTTTTCATCTTGCTAAAGGCTACTTTCGCCATGGCGATTCTTGTTCTAATCTCTTCAAGGCATCTCCCATCAGATGTTATGACTGTTCCAAGATAATTGTACCGATTCACTTGTTGAAGAATATTTCCATTTACTTGTATATTACATTGTGGCACTTCTTCCTTCCTAGTGACGACCATAACCTGAGTCTTTTTACAATTTAATTCTAACTCCAGTTGCTCACTGTGTACAACAACCGCATCTACTAATTGTTGCAGGTCCTGCGCATTGTCTGCAATTAATACTGTATCATCTGCATATCTAATGTTATTGATGTTTCGTCCTCCAATGCTGATTCCATTTATATCCTCTACATTTCTGAAAATATTTTCACTGTATAGGGAAAAAAGATCTGGAGACACCACACATCCCTGCCTAACACTTCTTTTAATTGGCTGATACTGTCCCACTTCATTATCAATCCTTATTGTAGCTTGTTGTTTCCAATATATGTTTTTTATAAGTCTAATGTCTTTCCCATCAATTTGTAGATCTGCAAGCATATCCACCATGTTGACATGTCTAACTCTATCAAAAGCCTTTGTATAGTCAATAAAGCAAAGATGTATATCCTTGTTTACTTCTATAGCAGGTTCAATAACTGTTCGCAGCATATACACAGCATTTACTGTACCTTTCCTTCTACAAACCCACATTGTTCTTCCCCTATTTCAGGTTGTATCTTCTTCCTCACTCTTTGCATGATAATTCTTAGCAAAATCTTTGTGATGTGACTCATTATACTAATTGTTCTATGTTGATCACATTCCAAGGTTCCTGATTTCTTTGGGATTGCAATAAATACAGAGTTACATAATTCAGGAGGTATATCTCCAGTATCATATAATGTGTTCATCAGTCTGGTGACTTGCTCTAGTCCATATGCTTCTAAAGCTTTAATCATTTCTGTTGTGATGTTATCTGCACCGGGGGGCCTTGCCAGCTTTCATATGCTTAAGAACATTTCGAACCTCCATCTCCAAAATTGGCGGTCCTTTATTATTAAATCTAATATCATACTGTTCGTCTCTGTTATCATCATAAAGGTGTTTCACATAATCTGTCCATACATGTAGAATCTGGTCGTTTTCTATTATGATTTTGCCATCTTTAGCTTTTAGACACCCTTTTGATGTACTTTTTCTTTTATTAGTAAGCTCCTGAATTCTTTTGTGCACTAATTTGGTATTTTGACTTTTGTGTTGGTTTTCAATTTCTAAGCACTTTTTCTCAAGCCATGATTCTTTTGCCTCCTTACATAATATTCTGACTTGTCTTTGGATTTCTTCATATTTGACAGAATTATTTTTTTTTTGAGTCTTCTTGTTTCCATGAGGTGTAAAATTTCTTCAGTCATCCATTTCTTACGACCCACCTTCTTTAATTATGGAATAGTTGTTTCTGCAGCCACATTGATTGAATTCTTCAACGTTTCCCATTGATCATCCACATCCTGGAATAATGTCTCTAGATCAGACAATATTTCAAATCTGTTCTGTCATGAACTGATGTCCTTTCCGAAACATTCGTGCCCAGTCTGTCACTGTTGTCTTCGACACACATTTGTTACCGTACGCTGCCTGCATTCTTCGATGAATGTCCACTGGTCGACATCCTTCATAGGAAAGAAACTGAATCACCGCTCTTTGAGCTTCTTTGGACGGATTTTGGATCAACCAGGCCATTTTCTCAACGGTCAGAAACAGAACCTATGCACCATGGGACGATAAGCGCGTGTTCTTCTTAGAGAAATGCGGTAGCAAATTGGCTAAACACTTGCTGCTGACCCGGTGGTCAAGAGTTCAAATCCGCATCAGGGCAGATTGTTCAAATGGACCTAGGCTTCCAGGTCAATCCAGCCAAAGAATGAACTGCTAGCCAGGAAATATGTTGGGATGTCAAGGCAGCCGGTGTGACGACACTGATGACCACATCTCCCACTGGGTGCCGACTGGTCTGTACAAGTATAGGCTCAGCACCATATGTCCAATGCACATTTTACTTCTTTTTTTTATTTTTACAAAGACTGAGTTGTGTCTAGAGACTAAGTATTAAAATCTAAGTCAAATTTGCAGGCCATGTAGCAGCTTCCAGATATTAGGCTGACAAGCTTTCACCCATAATCCATGTACCAACTTCTACAACAAGCGTTATAAAGTTCATCAGCAGGACACTAATTGTAGCAGGACATCCAGGTGACGGTGTCAGCGTGAAAGCAAACAACATTGCTGCTCTCGCTCACAGACTTCTTATCGAATACAGGTCAGACCGACCAATAAAACACAAAGTTAAAATTTACCCGAATTTACCCGCAACTTCTCATACTTTGATTTCCATTGATTGATTTCTTCAGTCCTTGAAGAGAAGAACTGCTCCAGTTTGTCCCCAACATCTTGCGGTATGTTCTCTAGTTCTGTAACATCGAGCCAGTTAGTTAGTCCATTGCATGCTCTCTCTTTTGCTGCTCGGCTCAAAGTGGTGACGCCATGATTCATCGCCTGCCACTATGCGGAAGAGAAATGCATCATCCTCCACTCTGTAACGCAGCAAGTGATTCAAACAATATCCCAAGCGTTACCCTTTTTGGTGGTCAGTCAACATCCGTGGTACCCACTGTAAACACACCTTCCGATATTGTTGTTTCTTTCGAACAACCTCTTGAATTGTCTCAACTGACACATTAAATTCTTTCGCTAGCGAACGTATACTTCGACAACGGTTCATCTGTACCTCTGCATCAATTTTAGCGATGTTTTTTGTTTTCTTTTTTTCTGTTGCAACAATATGCGCTTGACCCGGCCGTCGAAGATCTGTCGTGAACTGACGTCCTTTCCGAAACATTAGCGCCCAGTCCGTCACTGTTGTCTTCGACACACATTTGTTACCGTATGCTGCCTGCATTCTTCGATGAATGTCCACTGGTCGACATCCTTCATAGGAAAGAAACTGAATCACCGCTCTTTGAGCTTCTTTGGGCGGATTTTGGATCAACCCGGCCATTATCTCAACGGTCAGAAACAGAACCTATGCACCATGGGACGTTAAGCACGTGTTCTTTTATTCATTGGTCAGTACTTATCACATGACTATGACATGATCATGTTCAACGTTCTCAATGACGCGCGGTGCGGCACGAACGGATTTCAAATGAACGCTCCTAATATATATAATCAGATTGCTACTGGAACTATTATTAGTGTTGGAACTCTTCGCTGGCTGCTGAGGATGGGGACGGAGCGCTTATGGGAATATCCCGAATGCTGTGATGTCGGTTCCTAAATCAATCAGTCAATATATATATATATCGCTTAAAAGTCGACAAGGTCGACTTCATCGCACCGGGTTTTATCCCATATGGCTCAGTCTCTTTCCGCAGCGCGGAAAGCGTCACACAAAGCACGAACTCCGTAGCTTTTAGCGACGACCCACAGGAGTCTCCGAAACATTTAACTCGTAAACCGAAGGGTGCGGCCCGAAATCGAACCCACAACCTTCGGAGCACGAATCAAACGGCTTGACCACTTCGCCACAGAGACTCCCGTATATATATATATATATATATATATATATATATATATATATATATATATATATATAAATTTTCTCATATCCTTTACAGGACGTTGCAGTCAGCACCAGCATATTTCAGCTGTTGTTGATTCTTGGCAAGTTTTTATGTTCAGTAGTTTGCCATTGCTTTCTGAACGACCGGCTCACATACCTCCGTAACCAGCGCGACGCGATCCGCTGCCGAATATCGCGCAGCTGTGTTTCGTACTAGAATATACGGGATTACGAACAACGTCCTTAACACCTTCACCAGGGAAGTGTATATATATATATATATATATATATATATATATATATATATATATATATATATATATATATATATATATATATATATATATATATATATATATATATATATATATATATGAGTGAACTGGCACCTTGCCATCTTGCCAGACTGGTGCTCATTGAAGTATGGGTAAGTATTAGTATTAGACATTAGCTGACGCACTGGACAACATAAAAATTGAAAGCTGTGGTTACTGACCGGGATTCCAACCTTTCGCCTGTCACCATCCCCCGATGTGTCTCCACCTTGCCGTGGTTGGGGGGGGGGGGGGGGGGGGGGGCTTGCGTGTCCCATTGACCCCATCTGCTGCCGATGGATGAAAACTACATATCGGGCAGCTTATGGGATAGGGACCAGACTAAGCGAGACACAACCTGCTGCTCTGCAGGTAGACTGATGATAGCAGTCAAAAGTTTAAATCAGGCGCACGAAGGCAGAAATTCTTGTCCAGACAATACCCCAAGGCTATCTGTCGAGGATTTAGGCTGAACGCCTCTAACTGATTGCCTGCCAAGCAAAAAAGCGGTCCTGACCAAACAGAAATTCAAGGCAGAAAATTTTAAGTAGGGGTGTGTCACAATAATGCTTTTAAAGAGGTTAAAATAGCAGCAGATGCATTGTATTACTATTACATATCAAACTAAAGAGGATTGCACAGGGAACCTGACAGTGTTAATAATTAATTGATAGGTTACAAATATTATGACAATAATGAGAGTTTTAGTAATAACAATTGAAACTAAAATGTTAAAAATTATGAAAAAAATTCACTTACCAAGGCGTTATTTTCTATCCGAAGCCGCTAATCCAGTTAAATTTAGTGAATAATGTTACACACACCACTTGTATTTAAGAATATAACAAGAACTACTCCATAACACGAATAAAACACAATGAAATCATAAAATTATGAAGCACATAATTTTCACAAAAAATGGAAAATGTCAGGAACATATCAAGCAGATTACTGAATTTACAGAATGATTACTTCTAAATAATTATGATAATTATCTGACTACTGCACATGCACGGTTCGTTTTAGAATCTTTCACAAAGTCCTTTACATCACAATAACTATAATATAAAACTGTTTAAAACGGTTATTTTATTAAAATATATGAGGTCCAGAACCAGAAGGTATTGTCACTTCGAATTTCGAATCACAACAAATATCAACAATCATTTCGAATCTCAGTTTCTCCTTAAAATTACCACGGACCATGCATGTTTTTGCACACTGGCGGAAGGGAAATCTTTCGTTGTAAAGTATAATTCAATGGGACACTAAAAATTGTGGACTAAAAAGGAGAAATAGATCAATTAAAGTACTATACATAAAAGACCAATAGGTAGGCTCTTGGGTGTCAAATTTGGGTTCCGGGGCCTATCAGTAGGTCTCTGGCAGAGAATCAGTGCCACAAACCCTCGAATGTGAGAGCCGGGCCGATACCCACCTACCGAAAAATAGAGGTGAGATACTGAGCACGCTACATGCCCAGTTCTGATATTTGTTTGAAGGCTCTCAGCTGGGGAATATGAGGGATTGCCGGATGAGAGGGCCTGGCCGTTTCTCGTTCACTGCTGCACGGAGGTAAGGTGCTGAGCCGGCCACAAATGTAACCTACCTCGTGAGCGAGTACTAAAGTGCAGAAAATGCCCCAATCGAATGAAATGGTTACGAAAACTGTCTGTATCTAACCCATAGAGAGGGTAGACAAAAGTGGGGGAAAAAATGTCTCAATAACACGAAATGGAACGCACGGCTAGCGAATCCATTGCGTGGTCCGAAGTCAAAAGCAAAAGCTTACCGAGTGGATGTCGCCCGCAGTCTAACCGTTCCTGGTGTGTGCTTGAGAGATCAGTGGCAAGCGAGATGCCCAAAACATGGAAGTAAGGAACTAAAGCAGCCACGAGCAGGACGTGGCAACTCCTCGGGTGAGCCCAGTATCAGAGCAATATGTTCCAGCTCTGCAATTATGGAAGCCTCCTTGGATAGCGAGGGAATGCCCATGGTCTGCCCCTGCCTTCCCTTGAGGGTCGACCGCGATGTTATTGATCTTCTATCTTGACCAGCTGAGATGTGGGTGACATCACAACAATAAGTCCAACGTGCCTCGAAACCCGAGGAAGGCTAACCTCATTAAAAAATGCCCGCCGAAGTCGGAAGTGCCGTCCTACTGGTGGCAAACTAAAAATTGGCACTACGCATTTACGTCCGAGTGAAATGTCTCGTCCGAATGTCTCTCGTGCTAGGAACAGCTCTGACTACCTAGTTTCCGAATGCCGCTCTTGTTCGGAACAGCTCTGACTAGGTAGTTTTCCGAATGTATGTCGTGCCTGGAACAGCTCTGACGGGCGCAACGACAAGCACATGTTCGAAATCTCGCTGAGTGGATAACGTCTGCAGACCTGTCTGGTTTGTGCGGGAACGGCCCGGGGCGAACGAAATGCCCAATATATTGAAGTGAGGAATTAAAGCAGCCATGAGCATGACGTGACGATTCCCTCGGTGAGCCCAACGCCAGAGCGTTATGTGTCGGCTCTGCAATTATGGAAGCCACCCAGGATGGCGGAAAATGCTATGGACTGTCCCTGCCTTCATTTGAGGGATGACCGTGCAGTCTTCGACTATTCCAACTTGACCAGCTGGGAGGTGGACAGTTCCACAAAAGTGAGAGTCTCCCAGGAATGCTAACCTGGTAAAAAAAATGCACGCTAAAAGTCGGATGTGTTGGCCTAAGGGTTTCGACCCAAGGGTGCTTAACCAGACACACCGCAATCACATCTGAATAAACACTCCGGATGAACGCAAAGAAGAAGAAGACAACCTGTCATCTCCAAATGACGACATCTCTCGTTGCAGGAACAAGTGTACTTCGACTATAGCTTTCAATTTTTATCTTGTCTAGTGCGTCCTCTAGTCTCTAATTCTTTCTTACCCCTACTTCTATGAGCGCTAAACAATACGTGTGTATTTATTTATGATCTGTCTTAGTGGCCTAAGAGGGTTTCCCATTTGATAGTTTGTTACATTGTGCTTAAAAAAAAAAAAATTAAAAAAAATTAAAAAAAAAAAAAAAAAAAAAAGTAATAACTTCAACTTATGGCAGTAGCGAATGTGACCGATTATACCAATTTGAGCGTTAAATGTTCGTCCACAATGGATGCGTGTATACACATGGTAATTTCATCCACCACGCACCGTCTGACATCTCACACACTCAGTGGCTGACCTATCGGCAATCATTTTCTACTTTGTCTTTATTCCATTCCTGATCTTTCAAAGCGATCATCGGCGACTTGATCCCAAGGTGCAGTATCAATGTCTGTATCAGTGTGCAATAGTAGAGGCTAGAGTATATGCAGTTTGTTTAATCGTTTCTCATATATATATATATATATATATATATATATATATATATATATATATATATATATATATATATATATATATATATATATATATAATCGATGTGTGTATGTATGTATGTATGTCCGTCCTTTATGCGTTCGCGAACGGTCCAACCGATTGAGATGAAATTTTCTACACGTTTTCCTTTCATTCCTGTGCAACCAACTGTGATAGTTTTATCTATCAGCTATCAGCTATTACCTTCCTAAAATTTAATTTTGTAATTACATGACTGAACATAAGAAAATATAAAAATATATGACAAAAAGGGATATAACTTTTAGTACCATTGTTATATCTTAAGTTACGTCCCCTGGCTATAGATTAAATGAGTTGATTGACGATGAATTAAATGAGATGCTCCACATAGATAGATAGATAGATAGATAGATAGATAGATAGATAGATAGATAGATACATAGATAGATAGATAGATCCCCGCCAGAGCCTGGGCGAAGCCGGGCCGGGCAGCTAATATTTATCATTTCTATCAAGGGGACTTAACATAAGAAAAGTTATTTCAAGGGTCATAACTTTTAATAACATCACTATTATTTTATGTATAGATTGTTGCATTGTTTTCACAGATTTATAAACTCTTTTCTATAGTTATTTACAGGCATATGAGTTATAATATATAGTGATATAATCTTTAAGGCATTTTCATAATAATTATCATAAAAGTAATGCATCTATTTAAATAGTGAAAATTTTCTAACACATCATTTTATGTTTTTAAAACCAGTGTTCATTAAAAATAATGGATTTATTTTAGATACGTTAGAATTTTATTTCTGTACTTTTTTTCGGAGTGGAACTTTTGAAGTAATCGAAGCATTTGTTTTTTCTGTTCGCTTGGCAGAGAGAAGGTACACAATTAAATGGGTATATTCTCGATTTTGTTTTTGTTTAAAAAACAAAAGTTGGCCGCGTGTGTGTCAACATCACATTTTTCATTCAATGTTGTGGGTGTGCATACCTTATGCATACCTTACACGCAGCACGCCTGTTAAAATGCAGGTTGGTTTTTTTTTTTTTTTTTGGTCTAAAAAAGAAGAAGCCTATCCTTTGAAGTACCCAGCATTTACGTTTAGTAGTTTCAGGTTGCCCTTTTTCTTTTGGCCATGTACCATATTTCAATATCCTCTACTATATATGTAGACAACATACATATATGTATACATACATACATACATACATACATACATACATACATACATACATACATACATACATACATACGTACTTACGTGCACGTACGCACGTACGCACGCACGCACTCACGCACGCACGCACACATACATACATACATACATAGATCCCCGCCAGAGCCTGGGCGAAGCCGGGCCGGGCAGCTAGTATATATATATATATATATATATATATATATATATATATATATATATATATATATATATATATATATATATATATATATATATATATGAGAAACGATTAAACAAACTGCATATACTGTGAGTGTGTGTGTGTGTGTGTGTGTGTGTGTGTGTGTGTGTGTGTGTGTGTGAACTACTGTGTGTGTGTGTGTGAACAACTTTCTCCGTAATCCCGTATATTCACGTGGGTAATGCAGCTGCGCGAGATTCGGTAGCGGATCGCGTCGCGTTAGTTACTTACGAGTTATGTGAGCCGGTCGCTCAAAGAGCAATGGCAAGCTACTGAGCTAAATCTTGTCACGAACATCAGCAATAGCTGAAAAATGCTGTTGTTGACTGCAACATCCTGTAAGGGATATGCAACTTAAAAAAAATATATTGTGTGTGTGTCAAAGGAGAGGTAAGTCTCCTCATTCCCTCCATTAATATTAGCCAGCCATTGGGCACGGTCGAATGACTGTTCACCCCCCCCCCCCCCCCCCCCCACAAACCCCACACGAGAGTAACGTGAAAGTATCGAAACATGTGGTGGATTGAGCTTCAGAGCAGCCGACAGATAATTGTTGGCTATGGTATCGAGTTTTGCCACGCTAGACAAAGGATCTCTTTATAGAGACAGCGGCTATAATCTTGAGTTTTTCCACGCTACACAAAAGATTTCTTTGTTGAAACAATGGTTAGGGTCTCGAGTTTTACCACGCTAGATAAAGAAGACTTTCTTTGTAGAGACAATGGTTATGGTCTCGAGTTTTGTCACGCTAGATAAAGAAGACTCTCTTTGTAGACGTGCCTGAATGGCACAGACAGAAATATCTATACGCCAGGTGTGTGATCTAGAGACCATCAGTCGTAAAAAAAAGAGTGGGTTACAATACCGGAAGACATGTCGGACTGGCACAAAGTCATAGTAACACCGGGTCTTGAGTGCAGAGAATGGGCAGCGGGCCGCACAGAGTTTGAGGTGTAACAACTGATCCAGAGTAATACACATCAAGGTGACATAATGATCTATACCGATGGGTCAGTTGTGAGAAACAGACAGAGTGGTTGAGGTTTCATCGCGAAGGCTAATGAACAATTCTTGAAAAAGGAGATTATGGCATATGAGACTACGACCTCCAGCATGAGAATGAAGGTGGAAGTAGTAACAGCGGCATTCTGTTAGTTTGAGGAGATCATTGCAACACACATTGTTTTCATTACGGACTCAAGGATTATGGTAAGTAAGGTGGAGATAGGAACGTTTCTTGTGTAATGGCTATCCTCGCTTCAGATGTCACAGATTGTGAGAATAGTATGGATATTTTGTCCTCGCCACGCGGGAGTGCGGAGGAATTAACAGGCTGATAGGCTGGCAGGGAATGCACCTCTAGGTGTTATAGTACCTATGGGCAAGGGAGAGGTGGTCGAGCGTCTTTGGGGCCATTTTTAGATAGGCGGGGGAACAGTTATACCCATATGTGGAAAGAATGATATTGCGGGGGATCGTCAGGAATCTCAAAACTGAGAGGCAAGAAAAGGAGAACTTTCAATCAGTAAACGATGGGAACGATTAGTAATATGACTCTCCGCTGGCTGTTGAACGAGAGGAAGGAGCGCGTATGGTAATGTCCTGAGTGCAATGATGTCTGTTCTTAGCTCAACTCAACTCAACTCAACTCAGCTCTCTTTGTAGAGATAATGGTTATGGTCTCGAGTTTTGCCACAATAGACAAATGATCTCTGCGTAGAGACAATGGTTATGGTCTCTAGTTTTGCCACAATAGACAAATGATCTCTGCGTAGAGACAATGGTTATGGTCTCCAGTTTTGCCACAATAGACAAATGATCTCTGCGTAGAGACAATGGTTATGGTCTCCAGTTTTGCCACAATAGACAAATGATCTCTGCGTAGAGACAATGGTTATGGTCTCCAGTTTTGCCACAATAGACAAATGATCTCTGCGTAGAGACAATGGTTATGGTCTCCAGTTTTGCCACTATAGACAAATGATCTCTGCGTAGAGACAATGGTGACGGTTTCGAAGTTTGCCACAATAGACAAATGATCTCTGCGTAGAGACAATGGTTATGGTCTCCAGTTTTGCCACAATAGACAAATGATCTCTGCGTAGAGACAATGGTTATGGTCTCCAGTTTTGCCACAATAGACAAATGATCTCTGCGTAGAGACAATGGTTATGGTCTCCAGTTTTGCCACAATAGACAAATGATCTCTGCGTAGAGACAATGGTTATGGTCTCCAGTTTGAGACTGTCCAAAATACAGCAGAGCACAAACTCCAAGACTGTCCAAAATACAGCAGAGCACAAACTCCAAGACTGTCCAAAATACAACATATCTAGGCAAACCTTCAGGCCTGGAGAGACGACAATGGAAGATAAACTGTATGGACCGGTGAGTGAATTAAAAAAGACAGTTAAATTCATACAAGAGACAACATTGCAGTTATAGACATATTTCAAGCGAATGAAAGAAGATAGATAGATAGATAGATAGATAGATAGATAGATCGATAGATAGATAGATAGATAGATAGATAGATAGATAGATAGATAGATAGATAGACAGACAGACAGACAGAGTGTGTGTGTGCATGTGTGTGTGTGAGAGAGTGTGTGTGTGTGTGTGTGTGTGAGAGAGAGAGAGAGAGAGAGAGAGAGAGAGAGAGAGAGAGAGAGAGAGAGAGAGAGAGAGAGAGAGAGAGAAAGAACGAACTTTATATTTGTAGGGTCGAAAGAATGCATGGTATGAACTAGCGCGAACTGGGATACCCTGTGAATCATGGCTATATGATTGCGAATATGATTTCTGTTTTCATTTCCGGTCGCGGCACGATGGAACTCGCAAGTCCTATGACAATTTTAATTTGAGTATTTACTACTGAGACCGCCACAGTAGATAGGGCTTGAAATTCAAAATCTAATGGTAACTCAATGATACCTGCGGCAGCTAGCACATATCCATAAAAAAATTTTTTCTTGCGTATCCCTTACGGGACGTTGCAGTCAACACCAGCATTTTCCAGCTGCTGTTGATGTACTAGGCAAGTGTAACGTTCAGTAGTTTGCCATTGCTTTCTGAACGACCGGCCCCTATACCTTTTTCGAAAAAACCAGCACCGCGGTGTTTCGAACCCGTGTATACGGGCTCACAAACCGCGTTCCCAGAGCCCTTAGCCACAGAGAACGGTACATATCCATAGAGCACACTTTTTTTCACAAATGTCCAGTGTCTTAGTTCTATATAATGTTTTAGTTCGTAATGGTTAATAGTTGCTATTAAATCATCTTCTTCTTCTTCTTTCGTTCGCCTAAATTATGCTTATAACTGCAATGTTGTCTCTTGTATGAATATAACAGTCTTTTTTAGTTCATTCAGCGGTCCATAGAGTTTATCTTCCACTGTTGTCTCTCTAGGCCAGAAGGTTCGCCTGGATATGTTGTAGTTTGGGCAATCCTGGAGTATGTGCTCTGCTGTCTGCGACGCCAAACCACATGTGCACATGGCTGAGTCACCAATCTTGAATTTTGTATACATGTGGTTGCGTAATCTATTGTGTCCTGTTCTGAGGCGATATGCAACATTAAATCATCTAATTTTGTCAAGAATTTAAAAAAAAAAAAACCCAACCGGGAATAGAACACCGGTCTCCTGCGTGACAGGTGAACTGCCTATGGCTTACACTAGCGAGTACACATGGATTGTTTCCACAAAAACATTTATATAGTCTGGCATGGCACACAATGGATATATTAACGGAAGTTGTCATGTAACTAAGGTTTCATTTGGTGAGATGTCATCTTTAACTGCCAGAACATGGATAGGATACCAGCTCCAGCAGAAACTCCAGCAGCTCCGCCAGCAGATCCTCTAGCTAGAGAACCTCCGCGACAAGCAAACAAAGAAGAGAAATTCACGCAGACGGTACCAGCTGGACGAAGCGCACGGATCCATCACGCAAAAAAGCGCCAGCCACTAGTGGCTTAGTAGTGCACTAGAACCTGAACTTCAAGTAGTTCAACTATGCATAATTCCGCATCTTAAATCAATAAATTTATGTTAGTATTTAATTTATTAAGATATATTATAAGGACACATATTCAATGAACTTTCTTCACACGGCCATCGTGCAGACATACAATGAAAATATGGTTGATAATGATGAATTGATAGGGAGAACTCCAGTCATGAAGATTCACTTTTGCAGCAATCATTTACAGGCGATTTAGATGCTGGACCCTTGCTTACAAATAATATAATGAAGACAATCAATGAAACAGAACAATCAGAAGGAATGGGGTCTTCAGTTCTTGATATAAAGTTATCAGCACCCCCATCTCATCCTGTTAACTTTTCCACTAGAACGTTTAATAAATACCGAAGTTTAACCTCAGCTGTAGGCCTACCACTCCGTCCACCATCAAAGCGTAAAGTAAGTTTGTTTAATTTATATCATTTTCATTAAGACAGTAATCAGAAATATCAGTTTTGTCTGCAGCATATTTTATTTCCACAATTATCTTCCCATTTGATTTAGTTAAACCATGGTGATTAAAATAACATATTGTTTGTTCATCATTTCATGGTTCTGAATATCTAATGAGACACATAAAAACATCTCTCTGTCAATGGAACACGAACACAACGAAGCGTTGCCGTGTCTAGATATCCTAATGAGACGTAGAGCAGACGGTACAATTCAAAGATCGGTGTACCGCAAAGAAACATGGACTGGCCAATACTTAAATTTTCAGAGCTTGGCATCTGTCCAGTACAGACGGGGCTTAGTACAGACCCTGTTTGACCGTACTAGGAAGATAATGATAATTGTCAATTGATATGCACCCGGGACACCCCTGTTTGTTGATGTGCTGGCATCCTGTTTGTTTGTTTATATGCATTGCTGGCATCCTATTTGTTTCTTAATGTGCTGACACCCTGTTTGTTTGTTTATGTGCTGACACCCCTGTTTGTTTATGTGCTGGCATCCTGTTTGTTGATGTGCTGGCATCCTGTTTGTTTGTTTATGTGCTGACACCCCTGTTTGTTTGTTGATGTGCTGACACCCCTGTTTGTTGATGTGCTGGCATCCTGTTTGTTTGTTGATGTGCTGACACCCCTGTTTGTTAATGTGCTGACACCCTGTTTGTTTGTTTGTTTTTGTGCTGACACCCCTGTTTGTTGATGTGCTGGCATCCTGTTTGTTTGTTTATGTGCTGACACCCCTGTTTGTTTGTTGATGTGCTGACACCCCTGTTTGTTGATGTGCTGGCATCCTGTTTGTTTGTTGATGTGCTGACACCCCTGTTTGTTAATGTGCTGACACCCTGTTTGTTTGTTTGTTTATGTGCTGACACCCCTGTTTGTTAATGTGCTGACACCCTGTTTGTTTGTTTGTTTATGTGCTGACACCCTGTTTGTTGATGTGCTGACACCCTGTTTGTTTGTTTTGTGCTGACACCCTGTTTGTTTGTTTATGTGATGACACCCCTGATTGTTGATGTGCTGACATCCTGTTTGTTTGTTTATGTGCTGACACCCTGTTTGTTTGTTTATGTCCTGACACCCTGTTTGTTTGTTTATGTGCTGACATCCCTGTTTGTTTGTTTATGTGCTGACACCCTGTTTGTTGATGTGCTGACATCCCTGTTTGTTGATGTGCTGGCATCCTGTTTGCTGATGTGCTGACATCCTGGTTGTTTGTTTATGTGCTGACACCCTGTTTGTTGATGTGCTGGCATCCTGTTTGTTTGTTTATGTGCTGACACCCTGTTTGTTTGTTTATGTGCTGACACCATGTTTGTTTATGTGCTGACATCCTGTTTGTTTGTTTATGTGCTGACATCCTGTTTGTTGATGTGCTGGCATCCTGTTTGTTTGTTTATGTGCTGACACCCTGTTTGTTTGTTTATGTGCTGACACCCTGTTTGTTGATGTGCTGACATCCCTGTTTGTTGATGTGCTGACACAGCCTGATTGTTGATGTGCTGACATCCTGTTTGTTTGTTTATGTGCTGACACCCTGTTTGTTTGTTTATGTGCTGACACCCTGTTTGTTGATGTGCTGGCATCCTGTTTGTTTGTTTATGTGCTGACACCCTGTTTGTTTGTTTATGTGCTGACACCCTGTTTGTTTATGTGCTGACATCCTGTTTGTTTGTTTATGTGCTGACATCCTGTTTGTTTATGTGCTGACATCCTGTTTGTTTATGTGCTGACACCCTGTTTGTTTATGTGCTGACACCCTGTTTGTTTATGTGCTGACATCCTGTTTGTTTATGTGCTGACACCCTGTTTGTTTATGTGCTGACATCCTGTTTGTTTGTTTATGTGCTGACATCCTGTTTGTTTATGTTCTGACACCCTGTTTGTTTATGTGCTGACACCCTGTTTGTTTATGTGCTGACATCCTGTTTGTTTGTTTATGTGCTGACATCCTGTTTGTTTGTTTATGTGCTGACACCCTGTTTGTTTATGTGCTGACATCCTGTTTGTTTGTTTATGTGCTGACATCCTGTTTGTTTGTTTATGTGCTGACATCCCTGATTGTTTGTTTATGTGCTGACACAATGTTTGTTTGTTTATGTGCTGACACCCTGTTTGTTTATGTGCTGACACCCAGTTTGTTGATGTACTGACACCCTGTTTGTTGATGTGCTGACATCCTGTTTGTTTATGTGCTGACACCCTGTTTGTTGATGTGCTGGCATCCTGTTTGTTTGTTTATGTGCTGACACCCTGTTTGTTTGTTTATGTGCTGACACCACTGTTTGTTGATGTGCTGGCATCCTGTTTGTTTGTTGATGTGCTGACACCCTGTTTGTTGATGTACTGGCATCCTGTTTATTTGTTTATGTGCTGACACCCTCTTTGTTTATTTATTTGCTGACACCCCTGATTGTTGATGTGCTGACATCCTGTTTGTTTGTTGATGTGCAGACATACTGTTTGTTTATGTGCTGACACCCTGTTTGTTGATGTGCTGGCATCCTGTTTGTTTGATGTGCTGACATCCTGGTTGTTTGTTGATGTTCTGACATCCTGTTTGTTGATATGCTATTTGTTGATGATAATCTCTGTATGTTGTATGCTCTAGTCTCTGTTTGTGCATTCTGTGGATGTAGGAATTGATGGGAGCCCAGGAGAATGTCGCCAGATGTAATCTCTGTATGTTGTATGCTATAGTCTCTGTTTGTGCATTCTGTGGATGTAGGAATTGATGGGAGCCCAGGAGAATGTTGCCAGATGTAATCTCTGTATGTTGTGTGCTTTAGTCTCTGTGCATTCTGTGGATGTAGGAATTGATGGGAGCCCAGGAGAATGTTGCCAGATGTAATCTCTGTATGTTGTGTGCTTTAGTCTCTGTGCATTCTGTGGATGTAGGAATTGATGGGAGCCCAGGAGAATGTTGCCAGATGTAATCTCTGTATGTTGTGTGCTTTAGTCTCTGTGCATTCTGTGGATGTAGGAATTGATGGGAGCCCAGGAGAATGTCTCCAGATGTAATCTCTGTATGTTGTGTGCTATAGTCTGTGTTTGTGCATTCTGTGGATGTAGGAATTGATGGGAGCCCAGGAGAATGTCGCCAGATGTAATCTCTGTATGTTGTGTGCTCTAGTCTCTGTTTGTGCATTCTGTGGATTGATGGGAGCCCAGGAGAATGTTGCCAGATGTAATCTCTGTATGTTGTATGCTATAGTCTCTGTGCATTCTGTGGATGCAGGAATTGATGGGAGCCCAGGAGAATGTCGCCAGATGTAATCTCTGTATGTTGTGTGCTCTAGTCTCTGTTTGTGCATTCTGTGGATTGATGGGAGCCCAGGAGAATGTTGCCAGATGTAATCTCTGTATGTTGTATGCTATAGTCTCTGTGCATTCTGTGGATGCAGGAATTGATGGGAGCCCAGGAGAATGTCGCCAGATGTAATCTCTGTATGTTGTGTGCTCTAGTCTCTGTTTGTGCATTCTGTGGATTGATGGGAGCCCAGGAGAATGTTGCCAGATGTAATCTCTGTATGTTGTATGCTATAGTCTCTGTGCATTCTGTGGATGCAGGAATTGATGGGAGCCCAGGAGAATGTCGCCAGATGTAATCTCTGTATGTTGTGTGCTCTAGTCTCTGTTTGTGCATTCTGTGGATTGATGGGAGCCCAGGAGAATGTTGCCAGATGTAATCTCTGTATGTTGTATGCTATAGTCTCTGTGCATTCTGTGGATGCAGGAATTGATGGGAGCCCAGGAGAATGTCACCAGATGTAATCTCTGTATGTTGTGTGCTATAGTCTCTGTTTGTGCATTCTGTGGATGCAGGAATTGATGGGAGCCCAGGAGAATGTCACCAGATGTAATCTCTGTATGTTGTGTGCTATAGTCTCTGTTTGTGCATTCTGTGGATGCAGGAATTGATGGGAGCCCAGGAGAATGTCACCAGATGTAATCTCTGTATGTTGTGTGCTATAGTCTCTGTTTGTGCATTCTGTGGATGTAGGAATTGATGGGAGCTCAGGAGAATGTCGCCAGATGTAATCTCTGTATGTTGTGTGCTATAGTCTCTGTTTGTGCATTCTGTGGATGCAGGAATTGATGGGAGCCCAGGAGAATGTCGCCAGATGTAATCTCTGTATGTTGTGTGCTCTAGTCTCTATTTGTGCATTCTGTGGATGTAGGAATTGATGGGAGCCCAGGAGAATGTCACCAGATGTAATCTCTGTATGTTGTGTGCTATAGTCTCTGTTTATGCATTCTGTGGATGTAGGAATTGATGGGAGCCCAGGAGAATGTTGTCAGATGTAATCTCTGTATGTTGTGTTCTCTAGTCTCTGTTTGTGCATTCTGTGGATGTAGGAATTGATGGGAGCCCAGGAGAATGTCACCAGATGTAATCTCTGTATGTTGTGTGCTATAGTCTCTGTTTATGCATTCTGTGGATGTAGGAATTGATGGGAGCCCAGGAGAATGTCACCAGATGTAATCTCTGTATGTTGTGTGCTATAGTCTGTGTTTGTGCATTCTGTGGATGTAGGAATTGATGGGAGCCCAGGAGAATGTCTCCAGATGTAATCTCTGTATGTTGTGTGCTCTAGTCTCTGTTTATGCATTCTGTGGATGTAGGAATTGATGAGAGCCCAGGAGAATGTTGCCAGATGTAATCTCTGTATGTTGTTTGCTATAGTCTCTATTTGTGCATTCTGTGGATGTAGGGATTGATGGGAGCCCAGGAGAATGTTGCCAGATGTAATCTCTGTATGTTGTGTGCTATAGTCTCTGCTTGTGCATTCTGTGGATGTAGGAATTGATGGGAGCCCAGGAGAATGTCGCCAGATGTAATCTCTGTATGTTGTGTGCTCTAGTCTCTGTTTGTGCATTCTGTGGATGTAGGAATTGATGGGAGCCCAGGAGAATGTCGCCAGATGTAATCTCTGTATGTTGTATGCTATAGTCTCTGTTTGTGCATTCTGTGGATGTAGGAATTGATGGGAGCCCAGGAGAATGTCGCCAGATGTAATCTCTGTATGTTGTGTGCTATAGTCTCTGTTTGTGCATTCTGTGGATGTAGGAATTGATGGGAGCCCAGGAGAATGTCGCCAGATGTAATCTCTGTATGTTGTATGCTCTAGTCTCTGTTTGTGCATTCTGTGGATGTAGGAATTGATGGGAGCCCAGGAGAATGTCGCCAGATGTAATCTCTGTATGTGTGTGCTATAGTCTCTGTTTGTGCATTCTGTGGATGTAGGAATTGATGGGAGCCCAGGAGAATGTCGCCAGATGTAATCTCTGTATGTTGTGTGCTATAGTCTCTGTTTGTGCATTCTGTGGATGTAGGAATTGATGGGAGCCCAGGAGAATGTCGCCAGATGTAATCTCTGTATGTTGTGTGCTCTAGTCTCTGTTTGTGCATTCTGTGGATGTAGGAATTGATGGGAGCCCAGGAGAATGTCGCCAGATGTAATCTCTGTATGTTGTGTGCTATAGTCTCAGTTTGTGCATTCTGTGGATGTAGGAATTGATGGGAGCCCAGGAGAATGTCGCCAGATGTAATCTCTGTATGTTGTATGCTATAGTCTCAGTTTGTGCATTATGTGGATGTAGGAATTGATGGGAGCCCAGGAGAATGTCGCCAGATGTAATCTCTGTATGGTGTGTGCTATAGTCTGTGTTTGTGCATTCTGTGGATGTAGGAATTGATGGGAGCCCAGGAGAATGTCGCCAGATGTAATCTCTGTATGTTGTGTGCTATAGTCTCTGTTTGTGCATTCTGTGGATGTAGGAATTGATGGGAGCCCAGGAGAATGTCGCCAGATGTAATCTCTGTATGTTGTGTGCTCTAGTCTCTGTTTGTGAATTCTGTGGATGTAGGAATTGATGGGAGCGCAGGAGAATGTCGCCAGATGTAATCTCTGTATGTTGTGTGCTATAGTCTCTGTTTGTGCATTCTGTGGATGTAGGAATTGATGGGAGCCCAGGAGAATATCGCCAGATGTAATTTCTGTATGTTGTGTGCTATAGTCTCTGTGCATTCTATGGATTGATGGGAGCCCAGGATAATGTTGCCATATGTAATCTATGTAATTGTATGTGTGTGTATGTGTGTGGGATTGTATGTGTGTGTGTGTGTGTGAGAGAGATTTTATGTATACATGTGCATGGTTGTGATTGTATGTATACATGTGTGTGTGTGTGTGTGTGTGAGTGGGTGGAGTGAGTGGAGTGAGAGAGAGAGAGATAGAGAGAGATTGTATGCATATTATGTGTGTGGGATTATGTGTTTACATATATGTGTGTGTGTGAGATTGTATGTGTGTGTGTGAGAGAGATTTTATGTATACGTGTTTGTGATTGTATGTATACATATATGTGTGTGTGTGTGTGTGTGTGTATGTGTGTGTGTGTGGGTGGGTGGGTGGGAGAGAGAGAGAGAGAGAGAGAGAGAGAGAGAGAGAGAGAGAGAGAGAGAGAGAGAGAGAGAGAGAGAGAGAGAGAGAGAGAGATTGTATGCATATTGTGTGTGTGGGATTGTGTGTTTACATATGTATGTGTGTGTGTGGGATTGTGTGTTTACATATGTATGTGTGTGTGTGGGATTGTGTGTTTACATATGTATGTGTGTGTGGGATTGTGTGTTTACATATGTATGTGTGTGTGTGTGTGTGTGCACACACGCATGCGTGCGCATGGGTTTGTATGTTTACACATGTGTGGGATTGTATGTTTTATATGTGTGTATGAGTACATCATTGTGTACATATGTGCATGTGTATTAATGCACATACGTGAGTATGTGTAGTATGTGTATGTCAATATTCTAGTAACAGTTGCTTGCATATACAAATTTTGGTGGCAGGATAATCCACATAGATACATTCAGTAAGGTCATGTGACAATTCTCAGGTCAAAATTAATGTTTCTCTTTGTCAGAGTCAACGTGCACCACCCATCTGTCTGGTCTAACTTAATGGACCCATCTATCTGTCATGTCTGACTTGATGTGCAGCCATCTTTGTCTTGTGTCTAACTTAATGGAACCATCTGTCTGACTTGATGTGCAGCCATCTTTGTCTTGTGTCTAACTTAATGGAACCATCTGTCTGACTTGATGTGCAGCCATCTTTGTCTTGTGTCTAACTTAATGGAACCATCTGTCTGACTTGATGTGCAGCCATCTTTGTCTTGTGTCTAACTTAATGGAACCATCTGTCTGACTTGATGTGCAGCCATCTTTGTCTTGAGTGTAACTTAATGGAACCATCTGTCTGTCACGTCTAACTTGATGTGCAGCCATCTTTGTCTTGTGTCTAACTTAATGGAACCATCTGTCTGACTTGATGTGCAGCCATCTTTGTCTTGAGTGTAACTTAATGGAACCATCTGTCTGTCATGTCTAACTTGATGTGCAGCCATCTTTGTCTTGTGTCTAACTTAATGGACCCATCTGTCTAACTTGATGTGCAGCCATCTTTGTCTTGTGTCTAACTTAATGGAACCATCTGTCTGACTTTATGTGCAGCCATCTTTGTCTTGTGTCTAACTTAATGGAACCATTTGTCTGACTTGATGTGCAGCCATCTTTGTCTTGTGTCTAACTTAATGGAACCAACTGTCTGTCCTGTGTCTGACTTGATGTGCAGCCATCTTTGTCTTGAGTGTAACTTAATGGAACCATCTGTCTGTCTTGTCTGACTTGATGTGCAGCCATCTTTGTCTTGTGTCTAACTTAATGGAACCATCCATCTGACCTGTGTCTGACTTGATGTGCAGCCATCTTTGTCTTGTGTCTAACTTAATGGAACCATCTGTCTGTCTTGTCTGACTTTATGTGCAGCCATCTTTGTCTTGTGTGTAACTTAATGGAACCATGTGTCTGTCCTTGTCTAACTTGATGTGCAGCCATCTTTGACTGGTGTCTAACTTGGAACCATCCATCTGACCTGTGTCTAACTTGATGTGCAGCCATCTTTGTCTTGTGTCTAACTTAATGGAACCATCTGTCTGTCTTGTCTGACTTTATGTGCAGCCATCTTTTTCTTGTGTCTAACTTAATGGAACCATCTGTCTGTCCTGTGTCTAACTTGATGTGCAGCCATCTGTCTGTCTTGTGTCAAGTCTGGTTTGCAACCATTTGTGAAATCCGTTATTCTCAGATGCAGGCTGTGTCGAAGGTGGCATCAAGCACACAAGAGAAGGCAGCTCTAGAAGCCAGCAGGAAGGCCCTGCAAGACACACAGAATGCCCTCAAGGAGCTGCAGGCAGAGTTTGATGCCTACAAGAAAGAGAAAGCTGATTATGACAAGTTAGTGGCCTATCAACTGTCTTCAGTCTGGTCTGTTTGTGGAAAACATCACTTGTCTTTTATGTTGTTGAAAACATCACTTGTCTTGTGTAATCTGTTCTTGAAAACACCATTAATCTTGTATAATCTGTTGAAAACACTATTAGTCTTGTGTAATCTGTTGAAAACACCATTAGTCTTGTGTAATCTATTGAAAACACCATTAGTCTTGTGTAATCTGTTGAAAACACCATTTAATCTGTTGAAAACACCATTAGTCTTGTGTAATCTGTTGAAAACACCATTAGTCTTGTGTAATCTGTTGAAAACACCATTAGTCTTGTGTAATCTGTTGAAAACACCATTAGTCTTGTATAATCTGTTGAAAACACCATTAGTCTTGTGTAATCTGTTGAAAACACCATTAGTCTTGTATAATCTGTTGAAAACACCATTAGTCTTGTGTAATCTGTTGAAAACACTAGTCTTGTATAATCTATTGAAAACACCATTAGTCTTGTGTAATCTGTTGAAAACACCATTAGTCTTGTGTAATCTGTTGAAAACACCATTAGTCTTGTGTAATCTGTTGAAAACACCATAAGTCGTGTAATCTTTTGAAAACACCATTATTCTTGTGTAATCTATTGAAAACACCATTAGTCTTGTGTAATCTGTTGAACACCATTAGTCTTGTGTAATCTGTTGAAAACACCATTTGTCTTGTATAATCTGTTGAAAACACCATTAATCTTGTATAATCTGTTGAAAACACCATTAATCTTGTATAATCTGTTGAAAACACTAGTCTTGTATAATCTGTTGAAAACACCATTAGTCTTGTGTAATCTGTTGAAAACACCATTTGTCTTGTATAATCTGTTGAAAACACCATTAATCTTGTATAATCTGTTGAAAACACCATTAATCTTGTATAATCTGTTGAAAACACCATTAATCTTGTATAATCTGTTGAAAACACTAGTCTTGTATAATCTGTTGAAAACACCATTAGTCTAGTATAATCTGCTGAAAACACCATTATTCTTGCCGACTGTGGGGGTTACAAATACAGTTTGTTGTCTTGAATATGGCATTCGAAACACAGCTATGGGTAATTTGGAAGTAGACAGCTTTGTGCTGGTTTTCATACCATGGTATGAGTGCTGGTTGTTAAAAAAGACAAAGTCAAACTACTGAAACTTGCCAAGAAATCACAAACAGCCAAAAATGCTGAGGTTGACTGTGACGTCCTGTAAAGGATATGCAACTAACTCTTTGTTAGTCAGATCTTAGTCAAGATATGACTGAGCTACCGTATGACAGTAGACGATACTACCTTTTTTCTGTTAGCGCAGAATGTTGGTCGGAGCTCGCCAAACCCGACATCCCACATTGTGCCAATGGCTTCGGGCGGAGGAGTGCAATTGGTGCAAGGAAATGCAACCTAAAGACTAAATGTTATGGCAGGGCAAACCAGTCCCTAAGCCTTGGTCGGCAACTGGTCTAGGATCAAAGCTCCAACAGGCGGACAGCTGGAATATTGCTTTGCTGATCCGGCAGCTTTTGCAGCTTGTCTTGCTCCTGATGTATTGGTGTTACCTTTTCTCTGGAGTAAACTAGGCAGACTAAGAGAGGGATCAAACTGTATGGGCAACAAATAGTCTCACAGTTCAGCCTAGGCTGTGTGCTATGGAGATAGGGATCAAACTGCATGGGCAACAAATAGTCTCACAGTTCAGCCTAGGCTATGTGCTATGGAGGGAGGGATCAAATTTCATGGACAACACATGGTCTCACAGTTCAGCCTAGGCTGTGTGCTATGGAGGGAGGGATCAAACTGCATGGACAACACATGGTCTCACAGTTCAGCCTAGGCTGTGTGCTATGGAGAGGTTATACCTTGTGTTTGTGTTTAAAGCACAATAACTGTTGGCTGTCAAGGTGCCAAGATGCCTGTGTAACCAGTTGACAAAACCCATTTGTTTTGTGTAATATGTGAAAACACCATTTATTTTATGTAATACATTGTTGAAAACACCATTTGTCCTGCTTAATCAGTTTAAAAACCCATTTGTCTTGTGTAATATGTTGCTGAAAACATCATTTGTTGTTTATCTGTTGAAAACACCAGCTGTATTGTGTCTTTTTTGCTGTTGAAAACACTTGGTGCCACAATTTTGTAATTATTCTATTTCATTTGTTGCAGACTTCACAACGAAACATTTGAGAAGGTTCAGCACAGCCTTTCTGAGATGAGGGTAGCAAACATGAAGCAGGTCAGTAATCTAGGTCATAGCTCAGTGTCAGCATCTTGCTCATAGCTTAGCAGCTGTGTCTGTCAATAATCATGTAGGTAAATAACCATGTCTGTCAGTAATCATGTCTGTCAATAGCAGGTAGGTAAATAACTGTCTGTCAGTAATCATGTCTGTCAGTAGCAGGTAGGTAAATAACTGTCTGTCAGTAACTCCTTGTGTGTGTGGATCATGATTGAATGCTACAAGATCACCCAGTGGTAGTTGTTGTGATGTCTCTCTCATTGTGTGTGTGGATCATGATTGAATGCTACAAGATCACCCAGTGGTAGTTGTTGTGATGTCTCTCTCATTGTGTGTGTGGATCATGATTGAATGCTACAAGATCACCCAGTGGTAGTTGTTGTGATGTCTCTCTCATTGTGTGTGTGTGTATCATGATTGAATGCTACAAGATCACCCAGTGGTAGTTGTTGCTCTAATGTCTCTCTCATTGTGTGTGTGGATCATGATTGAATGCTACAAGATCACCCAGTGGTAGTTGTTGTGATGTCTCTCTCATTGTGTGTGTGTGGATCATGATTGAATGCTACAAGATCACCCAGTGGTAGTTGTTGCTCTAATGTCTCTCTCATTGTGTGTGTGGATCATGATTGAATGCTACAAGATCACCCAGTGGTAGTTGTTGTGATGTCTCCCTCATTGTGTGTGTGGATCATGATTGAATGCTACAAGATCACCCAGTGGTAGTTGTTGTGATGTCTCTCTCATTGTGTGTGTGGATCATGATTGAATGCTACAAGATCACCCAGTGGTAGTTGTTGTGATGTCTCTCTCATTGTGTGTGTGGATCATGATTGAATGCTACAAGATCACCCAGTGGTAGTTGTTGTGATGTCTCTCTCATTGTGTGTGTGTGGATCATGATTGAATGCTACAAGATCACCCAGTGGTAGTTGTTGCTCTAATGTCTCTCTCATTGTGTGTGTGGATCATGATTGAATGCTACAAGATCACCCAGTGGTAGTTGTTGTGATGTCTCTCTCATTGTGTGTGTGGGTCATGATTGAATGCTACAAGATCACCCAGTGGAGTTGTTGTGATGTCTCTCTCATTGTGTGTGTGGGTCATGATTGAATGCTACAAGATCACCCAGTGGTAGTTGTTGCTCTAATGTCTCTCTCATTGTGTGTGTGGATCATGATTGAATGCTACAAGATCACCCAGTGGTAGTTGTTGTGATGTCTCTCTCATTGTGTGTGTGTGTGGATCATGATTGAATGCTACAAGATCACCCAGTGGTAGTTGTTGCTCTAATGTCTCTCTCATTGTGTGTGTGGATCATGATTGAATGCTACAAGATCACCCAGTGGTAGTTGTTGTGATGTCTCTCTCATTGTGTGTGTGTGGATCATGATTGAATGCTACAAGATCACCCAGTGGTAGTTGTTGCTCTAATGTCTCTCTCATTGTGTGTGTGGATCATGATTGAATGCTACAAGATCACCCAGTGGTAGTTGTTGCTCTAATGTCTCTCTCATTGTGTGTGTGGATCATGATTGAATGCTACAAGATCACCCAGTGGTAGTTGTTGCTCTGATGTCTCTCTCGTTGTGTGTGTGGATCATGATTGAATGCTACAAGATCACCCAGTGGTAGTTGTTGCTCTAATGTCTCTCTCATTGTGTGTGTGGATCATGATTGAATGCTACAAGATCACCCAGTGGTAGTTGTTGCTCTAATGTCTCTCTCATTGTGTGTGTGGATCATGATTGAATGCTACAAGATCACCCAGTGGTAGTTATTGCTCTGATGTCTCTCTCGTTGTTTGTGTGCAGCTGGACTATGCCACAGAGCGCTACAAGATCATCCAGGACAATGATGCTGGCTACAAAAAGGAGATTTACTTATTGCAGGACCGCAACCACAAGTTGATTCTGAAACTTGAGTCCTCTGTTGCTCATTTTAAGGAGGTAAAATTTGCTTTCTGCATTGGATTTTGCAGTACCTGCGTTCTGTATACGTTGGACCCTTACATCTTGTTTGTAGATGTCATCCTGTTTGTTGATGTCAGTCTGTTTGTTGATGTGCTGACATCCTGTTCATTGATATGCTGAAATCCTGTTTGTTGATATGCTGGCATCCTGTTTGTTATGCTGACATCTTGTTTGTTGATGTGTTGACATCATGTTTGTTGATTTTGTTGTCATCCTGTTTGTTGATGTAATCCTGTTTGTTGATGTGCTGACATCCTGTTTGTTGATGTCATCCTGTTTGTTGATGAGCTGACATCCAGTTTGTTGATGTTATCCTGTTTGTTGATGTTACCCTGTTTTTTGCTGTCATCCTATTTTGTTGATGTCATCCTGTTTTTTGATGTCATCTTGTTTATGTCATCCTATTTGTTTATGTCATCCTGTTTGTTGATATGCTGACATCCTTTTTGTTGATGTGCTGACATCCTGTTTGTTGACGTGCTGACATCCTGTTTGTTGATGTGCTAACATCCTGTTTGTTTGTTGATGTGCTGACATCCTGTTTGTTTGTTGATGTGCTGACATCCTGTTTGTTTGTTGATGTGCTGACATCCTGTTTGTTTGTTTATGTGCTGACACCCTGTTTGTTTGTTTATGTGCTGACACCCTGTTTGTTGATGTGCTGACATCCTGTTTGTTTGTTGATGTGCTGACACCCTGTTTGTTGATGTGCTGGCATCCTGTTTGTTTGCTTATGTGCTGACACCCTGTTTGTTTGTTTATATGTTGACACCCTGTTTGTTTGTTTATATGTTGACACCCTGTTTGTTGATGTGCTGACACCCTGTTTGTTTGTTGATGTGCTGACACCCTGTTTGTTTGTTGATGTGCTGACACCCTGTTTGTTTGTTGACGTGCTGACATCCTGTTTGTTGATGTGCTGTAATCCATGTTTGTTTGTTGATATGCTGGCATCCCATTTGTTTCTTAATGTGCTGACACCCTGTTTGTTTGTTTATTTATGTGCTGACATCCCTGTTTGTTTGTTTATTTATGTGCTGACATCCCTGTTTGTTTGTTTATTTATGTGCTGACACCCTGTTTGTTTGTTTATTTATGTGCTGACATCCCTGTTTGTTGATGTGCTGACACCCTGTTTGTTGATGTGCTGACATCCCTGTTTGTTGATGTGCTGACATCCCTGTTTGTTGATGTGCTGACACCCTGTTTGTTGATGTGCTGACACCCTGTTTGTTGATGTGCTGACACCCTGTTTGTTGATGTGTTGGCATCCTGTTTGTTGATATGCTGGCATCCCATTTGTTTCTTAATGTGCTGACACCCTGTTTGTTTGTTTGTTTATGTGCTGACACCCCTGTTTGTTGATGTGCTGACACCCCTGTTTGATTGTGTATGTGCTGACACCCCTGTTTGTTTGTTTGTTTATGTGCTGACACCCTGTTTGTTGATGTGCTCACACCCTGTTTGTTGATGTGCTGCACATCCTGTTTGCTGATGTGTTAACATCCTGTTTGTTTGTTTATGTGCTGACACCCTGTTTGTTTGTTTATGTGCTGACACCCTGTTTGTTGATGTGCTGACATCCTGTTTGTTTGTTGATGTGCTGACACCCTGTTTGTTGATGTGCTGGCATCCTGTTTGTTTGCTTATGTGCTGACACCCCTGTTTGTTGATGTGCTGACATCCTGTTTGTTTGTTGATGTGCTGACATCCTGGTTGTTTTTGATGTTCTGACATCCTGTTTGTTGATATGCTATTTGTTGATGTGCTGACATCCTGGTTGTTTGTTGATGTGCTGACACCCTGTTTGTTGATGTGCTGGCATCCTGTTTGTTTGTTGATGTGCTGACATCCTGGTTGTTTGTTGATGTTCTGACATCCTGTTTGTTGATGTGCTGACATCCCTGTTTGTTGATGTGCTGGCATCCTGGTTGTTTGTTGATGTGCTGACATCCTATTTGTTTATGTGCTTCATGCTGCAGACGTAGAAGCTTTAGTAGCTGTCAAAAAGCAGGTACAGACTTCTGTCTCATGTTTGCTGTGTTTGTCAATGCTGATGGTACAGACTTCTGTCTCATGTCTGTTGTGTTTGTCAATGCTGATGGTGCAGACTTCTGTCTCATGTTTGCTGTGTTTGTCAATGCTGATGGTGCAGACTTCTGTCTCGTGTTTGCTGTGTTTGTCAATGCTGATGGTACAGACTTCTGTCTCGTGTTTGCTGTGTTTGTCAATGCTGATGGTGCAGACTTCTGTCTCATGTTTGCTGTGTTTGTCAATGCTGATGGTACAGACTTCTGTCTCGTGTTTGCTGTGTGTGTCAATGCTGATGGTGCAGACTTCTGTCTCATGTTTGCTGTGTTTGTCAATGCTGATGGTGCAGACTTCTGTCTCGTGTTTGCTGTGTTTGTCAATGCTGATGGTGCAGACTTCTGTCTCATGTTTGCTGTGTTTGTCAATGCTGATGGTGCAGACGTCTGTCTCATGTTTGCTGTGTTTGTCAATGCTGATGGTGCAGACTTCTGTCTCATGTTTGCTGTGTTTGTCAATGCTGATGGTGCAGACTTCTGTCTCATGTTTGCTGTGTTTGTCAATGCTGATGGTGCAGACTTCTGTCTCATGTTTGCTGTGTTTGTCAATGCTGATGGTGCAGACTTCTGTCTCATGTTTGCTGTGTTTGTCAATGCTGATGGTGCAGACTTCTGTCTCATGTTTGCTGTGTCTGTCAATGCTGATGGTACAGACTTCTGTCTCATGTTTGCTGTGTTTGTCAATGCTGATGGTACAGACTTCTGTCTTGTGTTTGCTGTGTTTGTCAATGCTGATGGTACAGACTTCTGTCTCATGTTTGCTGTGTTTGTCAATGCTGATGGTACAGACTTCTGTCTCGTGTTGTCCTATCTCTGCCTTCCCCTGACAACTGGACATTGTCCATGGGTGTCTGCTGCCCTGTCTCTCTCTGCCTTCCCCTGACAACTGGACATTGTTCATAATTGTCTGCTGTCCTGTCTGTACCTTCCCCTGACAACTGGACACTGTTCATGGGTGTCTGCTGTCCTATCTCTGCCTTCCCCTGACAACTGGACATTGTTCATGAGTCTGCTGTCCTGTCTCTACCTTCCCTTGACAACTGGACATCGTTCATAATTGTCTGCTGTCCTGTCTGTACCTTCCCTTGACAACTGGACATTTTTCATAATTATCTGCTGTCCTGTCTGTACCTTTCCCTGGCAACTGGACATTGTTCATGGGTGTGTGCTGTCCTATCTCTGCCTTCCCCTGACAACTGGACATTGTTCATAATTGTCTGCTGTCCTGTCTGTACCTTCCCTTGACAACTGGACATTGTTCATAATTGTCTGCTGTCCTGTCTGTACCTTCCCCTGACAACTGGACATTGTCCATAAGTGTCTGCTGTACTGTCTCTACCTTCCTCTGACAACTGGACTTTGTTCATGAGTGTCTGCTGCCCTGTCTCTCTCTGCCTTCCCCTGACAACTGGACATTGTTCATGGGTGTGTGCTGTCCTATCTCTACCTTCCCCTGAGAACTGGACATTGTTCATGGGTATGTGCTGTCCTATCTCTACCTTCCTCTGACAACTGGACATTGTTCATGGGTGTCTGCTGTCCTATCTCTGCCTTCCTCTGACAACTGGACATTGTTCATGGGTGTCTGCTGTCCTATCTCTGCCTTCCCCTGACAACTGGACATTGTTCATGAGTGTCTGCTGCCCTGTCTCTCTCTGCCTTCCCCTGACAACTGGACATTGTTCATGGATGTGTGCTGTCCTGTCTCTACCTTCCCCTGACAACTGGACATTGTTCATGGGTATGTGCTGTCCTATCTCTACCTTCCTCTGACAACTGGACATTGTTCATGGGTGTCTGCTGTCCTATCTCTGCCTTCCCCTGACAACTGGACATTGTTCATAATTGTCTGCTGTCCTGTCTGTACCTTCGCTTGACAACTGGACATTGTTCATAATTGTCTGCTGGCCTGTCTATACCTTCCCTTGACAACTGGACATTGTTCATAATTGTCTGCTGTCCTGTCTGTACCTTCCCCTGACAACTGGACATTGTTCATGAGTGTGTGATATCCTGTCTGTACCTTCCCCTGACAACTGGACATTGTTCATGAGTGTGTGGTATCCTGTCTGTACCTTCCCCTGACAACTGGACATTGTTCATGAGTGTTGATGTCCTGTCTCTACCTTTCCTTGACAACTGGAAATTGTTCATGAGTGTGTGATATCCTGTCTCTGCCTTCCCCTGACAACTGGACATGGTTCATAATTGTCTGCTGTCCTGTCTGTACCTTCCCCTGACAACTGGACATTGTTCATGGGTGTCTGCTGTCCTATCTCTGCCTTCCCCTGACAACTGGACATTGTTCATGAGTCTGCTGTCATGTCTCTGCCTTCCACTGACAACTGAACATTGTCCATGAGTGAGTGCTGTCCTGTCTCCACCTTCCCTTGACATCTGGACATTGTCCATCAGTGTCTACTGTCCTGTCTCTGCCTTCCCCTGACAATTGGACATTGTCCATCAGTGTCTGCTGTTCTGTCTCTGCCTTCCCCTGACAACTGGACATTGTTCATGAGTGTGTGATGTCCTGTCTCTACCTTCCTCTGACAACTGGACATTGTTCATAATTGTCTGCTGTCCTGTATGTACCTTCCCTTGACAACTGGACATTGTTCATAATTGTCTGCTGTCTTGTCTGTACTTTCCCCTGACAACTGGACATTGTTCATAATTGTCTCCTGTCCTTCTCTACCTTCCCCTGACAACTGGACATTGTTCATGAGTGTGTGCTGTCCTGTCTCTACCTTCCTCTGACAACTGGACATTGTTCATAATTGTCTGCTGTCCTATATGTACCTTCCCTTGACAACTGGACATTGTTCATAATTGTCTGCTGTCTTGTCTGTACCTTCCCCTGACAACTGAACATTGTTCATGAGTATGTGATATCCTATCTGTACCTTCCCCTGACAACTGGACATTGTTCATGGGTGTGTGATATCCTGTCTGTTCCTTCCCCTGACAACTGGACATTGTTCATGAGTGTGTGATATCCTGTCTGTTCCTTCCCCTGACAACTGGTCATTGTTCATGAGTGTGTGATATCCTGTCTGTACCTTACCCTGACAACTGGACATTGTCCATGGGTGTGTTATATCCTTTCTGTTCCTTCCCCTGAGAACAGGACATTGTTCATGAGTGTGTGATATCCTGTCTGTTCCTTCCCCTGACAACTGGATATTGTTCATGGGTGTGTGATATCCTGTCTGTTCCTTCCCCTGACAACTGGACATTGTTCATGAGTGTGTGATATCCTGTCTGTTCCTTCCCCTGACAACTGGACATTGTTCATGAGTGTGTGATATCCTGTCTGTACCTTCCCCTGACAACTGGACATTGTTCATGAGTGTGTGATATCTTGTCTGTACCTTCCCCTGACAACTGGACATTGTTCATGAGTGTGTGATATCCTGTCTGTACCTTCCCCTGACAACTGGACATTGTTCATGAGTGTGTGATATCCTGTCTGTACCTTCCCCTGACAACTGGACATTGTCCATGAGTGTCTGCTGTCCTATCTCTACCTTCCTCTGACAACTGGACATTGTCCATGAGAGTCTGCTGTCCAGTTTCCAGCTTCCTGACAATTGGACATTGTCCATCAGTGTCTGCTGTCCTGTCTCTGCCTTCCTCTGACAACTGGACATTGTTCATGAGTGTGTGCTGTCCTGTCTCTGCCTTCCTCTGACAACTGGACATTGTCCATGAGTGTGTGCTGTCCTATCTCTACCTTCCTCTGACAACTGGACATTGTCCATGAGTGTGTGATATCCTGTCTGTACCTTCCCCTGACAACTGGACATTGTTCGACTGGACAGTTGTAGTATAGCAACATAGACTGGACAGTTGTAGTATAGCAACATAGACTGGACAGTTGTAGTATAGTAACATAGACTGGACAGTTGTAGTATAGTAACACAGACTGGACAGTTGTAGTATAGTAACACAGACTGGACAGTTGTAGTATAGTAACACAGACTGGTCAGTTGTAGTATAGTAACATAGACTGGACAGTTGTAGTATAGTAACATAGACTGGACAGTTGTAGTATAGCAACACAGACTGGTCAGTTGTAGTATTGTAACACAGACTGGTCAGTTGTAGTATAGTAACATAGACTGGACAGTTGTAGTATAGCAACACAGACTGGTCAGTTGTAGTATAGTAACATAGACTGGACAGTTGTAGTATAGCAACACAGACTGGTCAGTTGTAGTATAGCAACACAGACTGGTCAGTTGTAGTATAGTAACA
Organism: Cepaea nemoralis; assembly: GCA_014155875.1. Classification (NCBI taxonomy): domain Eukaryota; kingdom Metazoa; phylum Mollusca; class Gastropoda; order Stylommatophora; family Helicidae; genus Cepaea; species Cepaea nemoralis. Next base: position 566,060 of record JACEFZ010025811.1, read on the forward strand.
TAGACTGGACAGTTGTAGTATAGTAACATAGACTGGACAGCTGTAGTATAGCAATACAGACTGGTCAGTTGTAGTATAGTAACACAGACTGGTCAGTTGTAGTATAGTAATATAGACTGGACAGTTGTAGTATAGTAACATAGACTGGACAGTTGTAGTATAGTAATATAGACTGGACAGTTGTAGTATAGTAACGTAGACTTGTCAATTGTAGTATAATAACATAGACTTGTCAGTTGTTGTATAGTAATGTAGACTGGTCAGTTGTAGTATAGTAACATAAACTGGTCAGTTGTAGTATAGTAACATAGACTGGTCAGTTGTAGTATAGTAACATAGACTGGACAGTTTTAGTATAGTAACATAGACTGGACAGTTTTAGTATAGTAACATAGACTGGACAGTTGTAGTATAGTAACGTAGACTTGTCAGTTGTAGTATAGTAACGTAGACTTGTCAGTTGTAGTATAGTAACGTAGACTTGTCAATTGTAGTATAGTAACGTAGACTGGTCAGTTGTAGTATAGTAACATAGACTGGTCAGTTGTAGTATAGTAACATAGACTGGTCAGTTGTAGTATAGTAACATAGACTGGACAGTTGTAGTATAGTAACGTAGACTTGTCAATTGTAGTATAGTAATGTAGACTGGTCAGTTGTAGTATAGTAACATAGACTGGACAGTTGTAGTATAGTAACGTAGACTTGTCAATTGTAGTATAGTAACGTAGACTGGTCAGTTGTAGTATAGTAACATAGACTGGTCAGTTGTAGTATAGTAACGTAGACTTGTCAATTGTAGTATAGTAATGTAGACTGGTCAGTTGTAGTATAGTAACATAGACTTGTCAGTTGTAATATAGTACGTAGACTTGTCAGTTGCAGTATAGTAACATAGACTGGTCAGTTGTAATATAGCAACAAAGACTTAGCCGTTTTTTGTTGTCTTTTTTGTTGTTGTTGCATATCCCTTACAGGACGTTGCAGTCAACCCAGCATTTTTCAGCTGCTGTTGATGTACTAGGTAAGTGTTACGTACAGTAGTTTGCTATTGCTTTCTGAACGACCGGCTCACATACCCCCGTAAGTTACCAACGTGGCGCAAACCGCTGCGATTCTCGCAGCTGCTGTATTCCCCACGTGGATATACAGGATTGCAAACAATGTCGTTAACTCCTTGGCCAGGGAGACCGTAGCTTGGCAGTTGCTGTAGAGTAATTTGTGGATGGCATAGTTAATGGAGCGACATGATTTCTGTTAAATTTCAGACTTCATGGTCGGAGCAGGAGCGTGTCTACAAGGAGGAGATCAAAATGTTGGAGATGAGATGTGATGAGCTGACCAAACAAAATAGCGCTCTTCATGAGCAAATGTCAAAAGTAAGAGTGATTATAGTAATTTTGGGTATTGCTATTGTGGTACAATATTGCTGATTATATATCTCTTGTGGTACAGTATTGTACCTTGCTGAGTATATAACTCTTGTGGTACAATATTGTACCTTGCTGAGTATACAGCTCTTGTGATACAATATTGTAGCTTACTGAGTATATGTCTTGTGGTACACTATTTTACTGAGTATATATCTCATCTTGTGGTATAATACCTTACTGAGTATATATCTCATCGTGTGGTACAATATCTTACTGAGTATATATCTCATCTTGTGGTACAATATATTACTGAGTATATATCTCATCTTGTGGTACAATATCTTACTGAGTATATATCTCATCTTGTGGTACAATATCTTACTGAGTATATATATATATTTCATCTTGTGGTACAATATCTTACTGAGTATATATCTCATCTTGTGGTACAATATCTTACTGAGTATATATCTCATCTTGTAGTAGAATACCTTACTGAGTATATATCTCATCTTGTGATACAATACATAACTGAGTATATCATCTTTTGGTACAATACATTACTCAGTATATAACTCTTGTGGTACAATACATTGCTGAGTACATACCTCATCTTGTGGTACAATACATTACTCAGTATATAATTCATAATTTACTGTTTTGAAACATTCACTTGTAGGACAAAATTTGCGCATTAATCAATTTAGCTCCATTGTCATGTTATTCTCAATGTTCAGCATAACTGCCATGACATACTGTTCTCTGTATACACAATGTAGCTCCATTGTCATGTTATTCACAATGTTCAGTATAACTGCCATGACATACTGTTCTTTGTGTACACAGCTGAGCTCGCAGGTAGTCAGCATTCAACAGTCGTCAGGCCAGCACGCTGGGGCCAGTCCGGGCACACCTGTCAGAGATGAGCAGGGCAAGACATCCCAACAGCTGCTGGAAGTCATCAGGTATACATCGACTCATGTCTGATGTCATTGTCTCAAATCTTTTCTTTTTGTATGTTACTGTTTTTTTAATGTCTTTTTTATGTGACTGTTCCGTTTATTAAAAAAAATAATTTTATAAGACATTTTCTTGTGTGGACATTTTCTTATGTGATGTTTTTCTTGTGTGGACTTTTCTTATGTCTCCCGTGTGTTGCGGGGGCCCATAAGGGAAGCAAAGAATAGCAACACTGCAGCCTACCACGCATGTCATAAGAGGCGACTAAGGAGGCTTGATGGTTCCGTCACCCTGCTACTGAGTGAGTGCGTGGCGCGACACTGTGAGCTGTGAGTTTCGTGTGAAATGCTTGTTAATCTGCCCGAGGTTTTTTTTGGAATGTGACTGCATGTTCGGAGCGATGGCAGATGGCTATGTCTCAGAGTTGACCGGTTTTTGCCTTATGCAGAAATGCGTGGCTGCTGGGCTTCTGGTTGACTGCCACTACCATCGATGATGAACTGTATTTTGTGGACTGTGTGGTTGAACATCTAGGAAACATCCAGATGGGAAAATGATTACCGATTCCATCAGAAATGAACTGGGTGTTTTGTGAGGGACTATTGTGTTGACATTCTGGCGGCGGCATTATGCACAGTGTATCTGTGCGGGCTGTTGTTTGTCGAGACTCCTGTCTTTTCCACTTTTCACATTGGGCAGTGGGGAGCATTTTGTGTGATATTCACTGGCACAGGAACGGAGCATAATGGGGATGACCCGTTGCTGTGAAGTTGGAACTGCAACTAACTAACTAACTTTTCTTATGTGATGTTTTTCTTGTGTGAATGTTATGTTTTTCTCCTCCTTATGTGACACTATCTTTGTTCTAATATGTGAATGTTTTTCCCCCCACTCATGCAGAAAGTGGTTCATTCAGTCAACTTGAGTCGTTGAGTGATGTGATTATTGGCTGCTCACACAAGAGGTGGTTCATTCAGTCAACGTGAGTCATTGAGTGATGTGATTATTGAATGCTCACATACACACATGCGATTGTTCATTCAGTCAACTTGAGTCATTGAGCGATGTGATTATTGGCTGCTCACTCACACAGGAGGTGGGTCATTCAGTCAACTTGAGTCATTGAGTGATGTGATTATTGGATGCTGACGCTCACACTAACACTCACACAGGAGGTGGTTCATTCAGTCAACTTGCACGTCATTCAGTGATGTGATTATTGGATACTCACTCACACAGGAGGTGGTTCATTCAGTCAATTTGTGTGTCATTCAGTGATGTGATTATTGGATACTCACACGGGAGATGGTTCATTCAGTCAACTTGAGTCATTGAGTGATGTGATTATTGGATGCTCACTCACACTTGAAGTTCATTCAGTCAACTTGAGTCATTGAGTGATGTGATTGTTGAATGCTCACTCACACATGAGGTGGTTCGTTCAATCAACATGTACGTCATTGAGTGATGTCATTATTGGATGCTCACTCACACAAAAGGTGGTTCATTCAGTTAACTTGTGCATCATTGAGTGATGTGATTATTGGATGCTCACTCACACACAAGGTGGTTAATTCAGTTTGATGTGATGTTTCATTTGAAATTCCTTGACTGGCACATGTCTATCAAACACATCAGTTAAGGTCTTCATCCATAATTCCAGCGCTTCTCTGGGTTAGGAAGTTGAGAAATATTGTCTAGAGGTTAAGTGAGGAAGTCCTGTAAAAATGCATTTCAATTAAAAAATTTTTGTAACGTCTGTATTTTACACTTATGTGTTTATGTTTGGGAGTTTTAATTCCTTTTTAGACCATGTGCAACATATTGGTTATGATTGTTCATTGCACAATAGGGTACGGTGCATTCTATTATGTTGTTTGAGCAAGTTACATAAATGTGATATATAAATGTTGAAGATGATTTAGTTATTCTAGTAGCTTGTTTTACTGTTTGTGGGAAGTTGTATGATGCAATTATATTTCCCCACGTTATGTTGGATTTGTTGGTGTCAGTGTTGAAGCCTCCAAGTGTATGATTTTCTTCCCGATAGTGAACACCACATCTATCATGGTAGGAAGTATTTGTACCAGACATGTCCAGGGCTAGGATTTTGATAGAGATAGCCAGTTATCAGGGGTGTGCAGTTCTGAAGTTTTAGTTCCAACCAGATACATTCTATTTCTCTATTTTCAAAGTCTTGCCTATGGTGAATATTTAGTAAATTAGAAATATAGACTGCTAGACCTGTCTCTTGCTTCCTTAAGGGATCTCTTCTACAAAATTTATACCCTTTTATAGAGATGTCCTCATCTGAAATGTTTTCATTTAGTCTACTTTCACTAAGGCTGAATAAATGAACATTTTGATTAAGAATAAGGGATAACTATGACAGATTACCAAACAAGTGGCAAATGTTTAAATGCCCAAGGTGGATTCCCGATTTGCTGAGCCTGTGTTGACACTTGCCAGACATTTCACCCACGCATTAAGTGTAAATTAAGCACAATTAAGCAAAAATACAAGATAATAAAAATTAAAACAAAATTTTCCTGTAGTGAATTTGAATAACGAAGACACTAACAATAGATTGCATGATTTATTGCCTGGCATATTTCGCTGCATCTCGTTAGGTACATACTGCAGAATTCTCACAACATAAAGTAAAATAACTAGATAAATCCTTCAAGCTGAAATATACACATGTTTGCACAGTAATGTCAATTGATACATGATAGTTTAAAATTACTGTGGTAAATAATTGACATTACTATGCGAACATGTGTATATTTCATCTTGAAGTATTTATCTAGTTATTTTACATTTAGTGTGAATTTTGCAGTATGTACCTGACGAGATGCAGCGAAATATGCCAGGCAGTAAATCATGTAATCAATTGTTTATGTCTTCATTGTTTAATAAAAATTCACAATTACACTAAATTACATCATATTTATCAGTTAGTATCAGTAATATAAATCTATATGAAATGACAATATTATAATGTCTTTAACAAAAGAGACCAAGAAAGAATGCTAAACACAGACAGAACGAGGTAAAACGTCAGAATATATAACAATGAATTAGCTAAGTAGCCAGATGCTATTCAAAAGAATGAATAAATGACTTTACAAGTCATTGTTTATGTTTAAAGGTGGGTGGCCCACTTGGGAAATAAACTGTCAAACAAAATAAAGCTTTAAACAGTAAGCAATTTCAGGGAGGAAGCTATTATACCAATATCAAAGCGTATAGGGCACAGTTTTTGATACATATCCTATCTTGCAGGTCTGTATTGTACCAACATCATAAATGCTTGATTAAGTGCTGCTGGACTAAAATGCATCAAGTGTATAAGTTCTGGACTCCAGTGAAATGGGAATTGTTGTCTGCAAGCTGGTTCTTGGCTGATGTGAGCTTGGTGTGTTAGTGTCATTACTGCCATGCGTATTTGTCGATGTGGGCAACGAAGGTTCCTTGCCAAGGAGGGGAGAGAACATGTCCTGGTAGTTACCTCCTTCCTGTGTGAAGGTGGGCTTAGGAAGGAGAGGTTCATTTATTCTTGGTGGCATGTGTGTACCTTGAGTGGCAAGATTTCGGGAGTCAGATGCCAGCAAACATTAATCTCATGTAATGAGGGTGTTTTGACTGTCTTGGAAGTCTGGTTTATCAGTAATCAATGCCCTGCGTGTCTGTGTATTGGTCGTGTTTTGTGCTCTTTGTGGATATTTGATATTTTTTGCCAGCAAATTACTACCTAATGTAGATTTGTGGATTTAGTCTCTATACAGTCATTTTTTGGGTCCGCCTGTCTGTGATGTGAAGAAGGGCGTGTTGTTGATTAAGTGTACATTATACTGAGTACAAAAAGTCTCTAGGGTGTTAATGTTTATGCTCACACACGCAAGAGGTGGTTCATTCAGTCAACATGAATCATTGAGTGATGTGATTATTGGCTGCTCACACTACATACAAAGTGGTTTATTGAGTCAGCTTGAGTCATTGAGTGATGTGATAATTGGCTACTCACACTCACACATGAGATGATTCATTCAGTCAAAATGTCATCACACCCAGCATGCATTAGTATAAAGATATTTGAGTGTAGCTCGTATTTCATTGATGTGAAAACATGTCGTTATTACTTAGATGTAAGTTAGAACATGTGTTGTCACACTTCAGGTGCCATTAATGTGAAGATGTTTCCTTTGTCTCAGAATTTTGCGTAGGGAAAAAGAGATTGCTGAGACCAAGCTGCAAGTGGTTCAGACGGAATGTTCTAGAATTAAGCAGTGGCACACTTCCTTAGAGAAACAGTTGGAGGAAGTCAGCAAGAATCTGGCAGAGGAAAGGCAGAGATCACAGGTAATGTGTTCAGGATCGAGATTACAGGTAGAGTGTTTAGTGTCAAGAATACAGGTAGAGTGTTTAGTGTAGAGATTACAGGTAAAGTGTTTTGTGTAGAGATTACAGGTAACGTGTTTGATTGTGTGTGTCTGCTGGGTTGATTGTGTATGTCTGCTGGGTTGATTGTGCGTGAAGTACAAGTACAGTGAGGTTTTTGACCATGTCTGCTGGGTTGATTATGTATGAAGTGCAAGTACAGTGAGGTTTCTGGCCGTGTCTGCTGGGTTGATTGTGTGTGAAGTGCAAGCACAAGGAGGTTTGCGGCCATGTCTGCTGGGTTGATTGTGTGTGAAGTGCAAGTACAGTGAGGTTTCTGGCCGTGTATGCTAGGTTGATTGTGTGTGAAGTGCAAGCACAAGGAGGTTTGTGGCCGTGTCTGCTGGGTTGATTGTGTGTGAAGTGCAAGTACAGTGAGGTTTCTGGCCGTGTATGCTGGGTTGATTGTGTGTGAAGTGCAAGCACAAGGAGGTTTGTGGCCATGTCTGCTGGGGCTGATAGCACTCTCTACAGCTGTAGTCTTGTCTTGTGCAGGTGAATGCTAAGACTGTGGCCAATCAGATGGAGCTGATGAGGAAAGTTGAGGAAGAGTTGCTGCGGGATGAGCGTGATCAACTTCTTAATAGCAAACAAGAGCTGGAGTCTAATGTCAGTCACTGACACAGTAGTCTGTAGCAGAACAGCTGGATAGTGTCTGGTGCAGTTTGTATTGTGTCATTGTCTGGTGTAGTTTGTGTCATGTCATTGTATGGTGTAGTTTGTATTGTGTCATTGTCTGGTGTAGCTTGTGTTATGTCATTGTCTGGTGTAGCTTGTGTCATGTCATTGTCTGGTGTAGCTTGTGTCGTGTCATTGCATGTCATAGCTTGTGTCATGTCATTGTCTGGTGTAGCTTGTGTCATGTCATTGTATGGCGTAGCTTGTGTCATGTCATTGTCTGGTGTAGCTTGTGTCATGTCATTGTCTGGTGTAGCTTGTGTCATGTCATTGTCTGGTGTAGCTTGTGTCATGTCATTGTCTGGTGTAGCTTGTGTCATGTCATTGTCTGGTGTAGCTTGTGTCATGTCATTGTCTGGTGTAGCTTGTGTCATGTCATTGTCTGGTGTAGCTTGTGTCATGTCATTGTCTGGTGTAGCTTGTGTCATGTCATTGTATGGTGTTGCTTGTGTCATGTCATTGTCTGGCATAGCTTGTGTCATGTCATTGTATGGTGTAGCTTGTGTCATGTCAAAATATATTCACACAAAAACATTTAAGTTTTTTTATATGAAGCCCCCTCGTACATTGTACTGTGTTGAGTCAAGAAACGACATAATTGCACTTGGGGATTTCTCATAAGTGCTCAGTCTTCATCTTCAACAGTCAGCTCTACTGTAAGTGTAACTAACGATGTGTGGTTGGAAGAGGCTAATAAAAGTAGAACATTATATAGAACTTTAAGGAGACAAAGTTCCTTGGTCACTTAATGAGAAGAGAGGCATTGGAGAATATTGTGACAACTGTAAAGATCAGTGGAGGCAGAAGATGAGCCGGGAGAAATTATGCTGGCTGGTGTGAGACAGTAGCATGGAGGAATATCAACATAACTGATCCAGAACAACAAGGACTAAAATATGAGGAGATACATAAATGCATATGCCATTTGGCAAGGCACATTGTGATTTTTTTTTTTTTTTGGTGCTCGCTTTAAACTCAGTTATAGTCCATACAAACTATTAATAGTAGTGATGGACTGACTTTTGTGTGTGGATTAGCTTTCCTTATTAACAATGTCCCTCGCCATCAGGCGAACCTACTCCGACTTCAGAGGTGCACATGATGATGATGATGTAAACAGGCATCAGTTATGTGACCAGATATATTGCGAAGTACAGCAAAAGAATATTGTGTGCTTGAACTGTTCTGTATTATTTTAAGAATCAAAAACTCTGGTGTCTGGTTTTTAAATGGTTATTTTACTCACAGGTCCACCACTTTGGCCTGGCAAAAATGAAACAGCATGTCTGAGATAATTTTTGTGATACAAGGGAGGCAATAAGGCAGTGAAGAATGTCAAGGTTTTTGTTTCACAATTTAAATTTCAATGATCTCAAAACAAATTCCTTGCTGTTTGTGAACTTGAATATTTGGATTTTTTTATATGTATTTTACCCAACACTTTTTATATGTATTTTACCCATAACTTTGTTCACATTTATTGAAGTATGATTTCAGATTGATGCCAAAGAACCACAACTCTTATTGAGTTTATATTCCATTGTTTTCCATAACTGAGAGTTGTATTTGTCTGAAGTGCGCAGAGTAGAAGTTCTTGTCACAATTCTTCTTCTTCTTTGTTTAGTCAGTACCTTTTTGTTTTGGATATAATTGCGTTGTGTCAGTTTACAGCAGACCTGTGATATTTGCTTCTTTTGGCCGACACATCCATCTTCTGAGGGTTTTTGTTAAGTGGGTTAGCCTTCCCAGTTGTCACAACTCTAATAACATTTAGTGATTAGTACATATACACATTAATATCTAAAATCTTAACCACAGACGACTCCATTTCTTACAACCTTTATCCTCATTAAGAATATAATACTCTTAACTGGTAAAATTAACAGTTTTAAAGCTTGTAACAATAGGTGGTGCAGCAGAACCGTGAATAGTGCTTTCACCTTCCAGCATGGTATTCTGGGGTTAAAGTCTCTCAAGGTGGATTATTTATTAAGGCCGCCTGACTCCTGGGTTGACCTAACCTCGTGAAAAGATTGCCAGAAAATGTTTGGGTATAATATTGACATCACCTATTTAGTCAGGTGTTAGTTTAAACAAATAAACAATAATGGACCCTTTTTTACGCCTTGAGGCATTCTGGGTATATGGTGCTAGCCTCATACTTTTGTCTAGGCCAATGAGGATTTGATCGATTATTTGCTCAATATCATGCCCAGAGCCTTTACTTCCTGGAACATTTCCTCGTACTCATTTTTTGGCTTGGTCGACCTCGGAGCCTCCACATCGACCTTGGTATGGATTTTAACATCAACCTTGGTATGGATTTCAACAGTAGACCATTGGATCTACAGGCCAGCATGCTAGGCACAGTGCTACTACATCCTTTAGGGAGGATGGTCATGAAAATACAGGCTTGGCACCATATACCATTTAAGTGCCTCATTAGCATAGTGGCTAGGCGCTCACCTGCCGACCCAGAGGTCATGGTTTGATCCGCAGCTGGGCGAATTCGGACTTTTAAACTGGGTCTCCAGGTTGACCCAGCCCGTGTACCAAGAATGTCTTGGGAGGTAAAAGATGCTGAGTGACCTAACCTCATAAAGTATTCATGTGAACTGATTCAGTGCCGATAGATAATATTTCACCAAATATGACCTCCCATTTGGACAGAAGGATGATATATCATTATACTAGGGTCATCGCATTATTTGTTTGTTTCTTGGTATCTTCACAATTTCAGTGCTCGGTGAATTGAAATGTACATTTTAATACCAAGTGCCGATTGGTCTATAAAAATATGGATCTAGCACAATTTGTCTCATGTGCTTTAATGCATGAAAAGGGTCCTTGACTTTTAAATTACTTACCACACACCATTAAGTCAGTGTTATTTTGACCTTTATGTTTAGTCCAATTGCTGATATTATAATTTATGCAGTACTACAATAATGGTTTTTAAAAAGCTCATTAAGATACAACATGTAGTCGCCCAGCTGTTGATGCTGCTACTAATATATATATATATGTGTGCATGCGTGCGTGCCTCTCTCTCTCTCTCTCTCTCTCTCTCTCTCTCTCTCTCTCTCTCTCTCTCTCTCTCTCTCTCTCTCTCTCTCTCTCTCTCTACATTGTAAACATGTTGATATCTGCTGCAGGATGCATTATTTGTCCCTCCCATATGTTGTCTCATGGTAAGATATACTGGGTTGTGATAATGTGTATGTGTGTGACATTTGTAAATTGTTGCATGTGAAAGTCTCAACTGTTCCAGAATTCTATTAATTTGAAATAAAGTTGCTAAATTAAAAATTTGTTTGTTTGATAAAACCTGAAATATTTGTGAAAATAATGTTGTTTCTTTTCAGTTGGTGTTTCTGGCAACTTTTTAAAATGTACATGTTGAAAGTTATTGGCATGTTACCTTAGCTTTTTTCATTACCCCAAATTGAAGATGAAAAAAAGAGGACAAAGGAAGAGAGACTAAGTAATACTTCTGTATTGCGACTTGTAGGACTGAATTTAAGTCTAAATCAAGTCTAATTTAAGTCACATCATTAGATTAAGAATTATTATGCTCATAAAAGAAATCCAGAGCAAAGGCAAGCGCATACATGTACACTGGAAGCAGAAGGCAAAAAACAACACAGAAATAGAATTATTAAAACTAGACCTTCAGAATGCGATCAATAAAACTGGGAATGTATGAGAGTGCTATGTCTATCAAATGCAGCAGCAAAATAAATCACACATTTTAATCTTCCATAGAACTGACAATCATCAACAAAGGACAACAGGCATACCAGAATAACAAGTAGACATTGGAAACTACATTTTCTCACAAGATTCTGCTAAACACCCTCTCTCCCCCCCCCCCCCCCCCCCCCCCCCCCCCAAAGTGGGTGAAAGAGGACAAGTAATGACAGGTTTGATGGAAACCTAGCATCTGTGATGATAAAAAATAGACAAGTAATGGAGACCTGAAAAGAATGGCCATGGGCTGAGAAAAATGAAATATGTTTGTTGCTGCTTGAAGATATTGCTACCATTGATTGTCACCGACTATTTTACCATTTGAGATCACAAAGAAATTTGGATTGCCTTCTTTCGTATAAATATGTTTTATTGTGTGCCATGTGAACCTCTGGAGTCTGTGGCTTAGGGGCAGTGAATGTAATTCCATCATATATCATACCGGGATTTGAAATCATGCACAGGAAATTTGGAAGTAGACCGCCTTGCATTGATTTTCACATTGGTATAAGCATGGGTCATTCAGAAACGATGGCAAACTACTGAAAATAATATTGCTTGGAAAATTGTAAATAGCCACACATCTAAGGGGGTTGATTGGGAAGTCCTGTAAAGACATGCAACTATTTAAACATATGAACCATTGGAGCCACAGTGGATTAGTGGCAAGTGTCAAGCAATCTTTGCCCATATTGTCAAAGAACATTTCGAGCCAAAATAGGTCTTACCAGCCATATTAGAACTCACGGCTCCATACTTTCAACCCCACTGGATGAAATAAATGCTTATCGTCATTCTTGATGGACAAACACCGTTAATACTTACTAATTTTTGTGGAAGGAAAAATTTCTATTTGCGAGCAGCAAACTTCACTCGGGTAAATAAAATTATATGGACAAAGATTCATAATGGGCACAAGTTAGGCTTCACATGCTGAACTGTCAACTAGAACACAATAACAAGAAATCTGGCAACAACGACAGTCTTAACTTCACATTGATGCAGACTTCAAGAATGGACTTTAATGGACTTCCCCCAAAATGCACGATGAGGTGAAACGATCCTGGGAGTTGAGTCTACAATTTTATACAATGTCTCTGACGTACTGCTGTACTGCTCACCGCAAAATATCTGTGATTTCATAGTAGTCTTTGTAGTAACATTCTTGGTAAGGTAGCTTCTTTAGGTAATTTGTATCACGGGCACCTTGCTTTCTTGACATACAATAGTTTGTTACATTGTGCTTTAAAAAAAAAGGCATAATAACTACTACAAATGGCGGGGACCAGGGATGAGGTTATACCTCTACATAGCACAAAGCCTGGGATGAATTATAGAGACCATGTGTTGCTCATACGGCATGATCTCCACTCTCAGCCTGCCGCCTACTTTACTCTAGAGGAAAGGTGACACCAATACAACTGGAACAAGACCAGCTGCAGAAGTTGCCAGATCAGCAAAGTAATGCTCTAACTGTCCATCTGTCTAAGCTTTGATCCTAGACCGGTTGCCAGCCAAGGCTTAAGGCCTGGTCTGACCTGCCGTGACATTTAGTCTTTAGGTTGCATTTTCTCGCACTAGGATAAGTCTTGTAGTACTTGTACCCTCCCAGTTGTGTTCCACTGCCGGAAACCGTTAGCTCAATGTAGGGTGATGGGTTTGGTGAGCACCGCCCAATATTCGGCGCTAACAGAAAGCAGGTAGTACTGGTAGTACCCGTCAGCTGTTAGGCGGTAGCTCATTCATACATGACTTAAGACGTGACAACAGGTCACCTTTATATCTGTACAATTATATTCCCCCCCCCCCCCCCGAGAGGATTTTGAGAACAGCAGTTTTTAGCTAGTTGGCAGTGTTAGAATGGTTTGGTATCAACTTTATAACAATTGCCATCATGGGGTGTGTTGCCAATATAATATTGAATATTTGGGATTATTCTGCTGAGTACATATCTATACTGGTATTTTTCTAGATCTTGTACAAAAGCAGGCAGCAGATGTTAAGACGTGCATATACCAATTCTTGGAACTGAGCTTATGGATGGAACCCCAAATACACGTCGATTTTAACATGGGAAAATGTTATATATTCATACCCCAAAGTAGCATCTGACAAGAGATCACCTTTGGTTCTATTAATACCTTAGCCACGACAGTGTAGTGGCTAGATGCTTGCCTGCTGGCCCGGAAGTTACGGGTTTGAATCTGGATCTTGGCAGATTTTAAAAAGTGACCTGGGCTTCAAGGCCGGCCCAGCCTTAAATAGGTACCAGGACATTCTTGGGAAGTAAAGGCGACCGGTGAGATACTGACCTCATCACCCACTGAGTGCAGATGTGCCTATAAAGATGCAGGTCTAGCATCATATACCTAATGCGCCTCTATGTGTGTAATAGGGGCCTTTACTTGCTGCCGCTCCGTGGCGAAGAGGTTACGGACGCAGTTCGTAATCCCGCATACCACGTGCGAAACACAGCTGCGGTCGATTTGCCAGAAGACCGCCTAACTTAGGGATTTTTTATAAAATGATATGGGTGCTGGTCGTTCAGAAAGCAATGGTAAACTACTGAACGCAAACTTGCCAAGATATCACAAATAACCAAAAATACTGGGGTTGACTGCTTCGCCCTGTAAAGGATATGCAACTAACTTACTTCCTTACAACTACTCCCTTACGAAATCGCCAATGTGTTGTTATTGGTAACCATTGCGGAAGCAAAGAATAGTAACACTATAACTGACCATACCAGTGGTAAGTGGCAGCAAAGTAGTGGTGGCATGAAACTGACTACCTCATTCCGTATACAACTTGAACTGCAAATTCCAACAAATCACTAACAATTCGACAAAGGGCTTGGCATGATTTGTCTTCAGTGGTTAAGGAAAGGCAGCAGCAGAAGTAGAAGAATATATAATATGTTTGCATGTCCTTTTACAGGACATCGCTGTCAACATCAGCATCTTTCAGCTGATTGTTGATTTCTTGGCAAGATTGCGCTCAGTAGTTTGCCATTGCTTTCTGAGCGGCCGGCTCACATACCCCGTAAGTTACCGACGCGATTCGAACCACTGCTGATTCTCACCATCGTCACGTTACTTACGAGAGTACGGAGAAAAGTCGCTAACCTCTAGGCCAGGAAGCCGGCAAGTAGAGAATGCCGTATACAATTAAGGATTTAAAGAAATGTCGTTAACCATATATGATTAATGCATTTTAAAGTTCTCTTCCACGTGTGATAATAGAACTGCACACATATTTTACCTTAGAGGCTCTAGAAAATGAACAAAGAATCACAGAAAAGTGCAACATTAAAACAAAATCTTTATTATATACTTTGAGCTTTGTTTACAAAATCAGCAAAACAAGTAATGGTCTAATTAGAGTGGAAGTCAATCCACAGAACAAAAACGATAAAACAAAGGTCATTTAACAAACAAAGATCAGTTTAACTAAACAGGTAATGTAAAAAAATCTAAAATCAATTAACAAAGCAGACATGGTAATTGTAACATGTTCTGTGTAAAAGATTTGTGCACGATTCTATTCACAGAGGCTTTGGTGGTGCCACGTCTAGTTTGGAAGCCAGATCATTCTGCAGATGATAATAATAACAAGTGAATAGTTTTAATTGTTTCAGTACTAAACTTAAAGTAGATTTAGACCAAACATGGTACACAATTAAATAAACAAATATTAAAATGTAAATTTCAATTCGCTGAGCATTGAAATTGTGGAAGATATCAAGAAACGATACAAATCACACGATCACCCTAGTGTAAAGATATATCGTCCTTCTGTCCAAATGAGAGTTCACATTTGGCAGTATATTATCCATTGGCACCGAATCAGCTAACTTGAATACTTTATGAAGCCTGTTACGCTAAGGCTGGTTGAGCGAGGTGGACAGTTCCCCCCCCCCCCCCCCCCCCCCCCTTCATCTGCATATCGGAATCGGGAAAAGAAAAAAAAAAAAAACAGAATATAAGTTATAACTAATGTGGTGGTGAGAGAAAGTGTATAGAAAGACTTTAACTAAATTAGACAGAAGTGATTGTATACTTAGACCCAGACAGTATACAATTAAAGTCAAAGTTACTGAGAGAGATGTTTTATAGAAGAATGTTAAAATTCCCTCGTCAGCTAAAATGAGTAATCTAAATGTTCTGAAAAAAGCTAAGACACAAAGACAACTTAACAAAAACATGAGAGACATACAGTCAACATTTGTGTCCACATTATGAGAAGAGGGAAACAAAAACATGAGAGACATACAGTCAACATTTGTGTCCACATTATGAGAAGAGAAAAACAAAAAACTGGATCATGCTGTGATTACTGGAGAGATTTGTGGAAAGAGAAATAAGAGGAAGACAATAAGAGAAGATAATCCACAGCCTTGTCTCTTGGTATAGAAGAATGTCAGCACATGAAATGATACTTGCTGCTGGAGATCACAAGATGTGGAGATGCCTCTTGGTATAGAAGAATGTCAGCACATGAAATGACACTTGCTGCTGGAGATCACAAGATGAGGAGAAGCATGATTGCCCATGCCAATCAGCAAGGCGATTGATAATGTTGGTGATATTGATACGAGCATATCCAACAATTGTAATATGTTGGCACACTGATGGCTGGTTGGCTAGTTTGTGTGTGTGTGTGTGTGTGTGTGTGTGTATGCGCGCGTGTGTGTGTGTGTGTGTAGTTTGTTTTCGTTGCACTCTTTGAACTGGAGCCTAGACCACACTGGACTGACAATTGCATGCAGGTCATCACCTTTCACTTTTACCAGTGTAACCTGCCATCATGCGATCCACTCCGACTTCTGAAGTACCTGTAATTTACGTTAGTTAGTTAGTTAGTTAGTTAGTTAGTTAGTCAGTCGCGGTTCCAACTTCACGGCAACGGGTCGTCCCCATTATGATCCGTTCCTGTGCCAGTGAATATCACACAAAATGCTCCTCACTGCCCCATGTGAACAATGGAATAGACAGGAGTCTCGGCAATCCAACAGCCCGCACAGGTACACTGTGCATAATTCCGCCGCCAGAATGCCAACACAAAAGTCCTTCATGAAAAATACAATTCATCGTCGATGGAATCGGCAGTCACCAGAAAGACTTCATTGACCCGGGTTTTATCCCATATGGCTCGGTCTCTTTCATCAAGGCGACCCGTAGCTCCATAGCTCAACTCCGTAGCTCCAGCGACGTCTCCCAGGAGTCTCCTGAAAAATGCACTCGTGAACTGAAAACGCAAACCAGTCAATTCAGCAACAGCCGGCCGCCATCGTTCCGAACACGCAGTTCAAGCTACAAACAACCGCGGACAGATGTAAAAGCATTCCACGCGAAAATCACAGCTCACAGTGTCGCGGCACGCACTCACTCAGTAGCAGGGCGACGGAACCATGCACTACCAGTCCAACATGAGGAAAATGCGAATGCAAACTGTAGCCACAAGCGTAAACACATCAGGGGCCTTAACGGTTTAAATGCCTATCCGCCATGTTGTGACTGGAAGTCGCAATAGACTGTAGACTCAGTCTCAGCCCAAGCCTCCTTAGTCGCCTCTTACGACATGCATGGGAGACAACAGTATTGCTATTCTTCGCTTCCCGAGCCCCGGCAACACATGGGCGTTGTTGTTGTTGTTTTTAAAACATTTTTTAAATTTACGTCCACGAGTCAAGGACGAGCAATCGAAATTTAAGTTCTGTGTAAGGAGAGAACCCACTATCCCACCATCAGCGCGCCGGGAGTTTATAAGCGAGCATTCCTAATCTTACGACAAGACGACTTCCGTTGGTTATGTGAAAGATTGAGATTTATCTCGGCAAGTCCAACAATAAACTGGCGTTTATGTTGTCCAAGTCCCGAAAAGGGCTTGCATATATCAGAGTGAGGTTGTTGCAGAGACTTTTCTCCCCGAGGGCTGTTCTGCAGAACTCATTCTCTTCTCCAACCTCAGAAATCAGTTGGTATGCAAGACCAGCACTTGCAGTGTGGAGTGGCATCTAAAGGATGCAACCGATTATAACCAGGTTACGATTCAGCACAAAGGGTTTGCACACGCAGAGAATGACAGATAATATCGGATTGAAAATATATTACAGAAATTAAGAATAGAGTAGGTTGAACAGTATCTGCATGTTATAAAATTAATATCATATGCAATTAAATTCGTATTATTATAGTTTAGGAAAAACAACAACTAAGTGTTACATAGAAGTTTATCACATTACAGTGAGTGGTTGAAATTAATAAACAGGGATGAAAGTGTATTGAAGCAACAGCAATATAGTTTTAACAGAAAAATAAAAAACTAATTTTTTACAGATATGTGCGTTATACAAATTTCAAGATTGGTAAATCAGCCATGTATGCATGTGGACTGGCGCCGCAAGCAACAGATCACATACTCCAAGACTATCCTGAATACGACATGTATCATCTAAACCAGAGGTTCCCAAACCATGGCCCGTGGGCCACTTGTGGCCCGCCAGGTGTTAGAAAGTGGCACGCGAGGCCTCGTTTCAGTCAAGAGTTCACAATACAGGAGTATAATGTTGCCCTCTTCATAAATCCGTTCGTATTTCCTGATGCCAATCCTTGTCAATTACAGCAAAACCTTCAGCACGAAGTAATTGATTTGAAATGCAATTCTGCACTGAGATGTACATTTCTGGAGCTGCCTGCTTCAACTTCAGCTGATCATATGATTTCATTCTGGCGACTATTGCCTGTCGAACAATTTTAACACTTGCGTTCATTCGCCCAGAGATACATTTGTCGTTTTGGTTCGACTTACAAATGCGAGCAATCATTTTCCTCAATGATTGTTAGTTAAAAAAAAAAAAAAAAAGCAACGTTCCAGACTCACCGACAGTAACCAAACTGAGCTTATGACTTTTGGCAGGACAGATTTGTGCCCAGACATTGATAAACTGGCATCTGAACTGAAGTTAACAGCTGTAAATTAATTACATTAATAGCGATTTTCAAAATTGATTAAAAATTTATTGTTAAATGAACTGTTGATATTAAACTAAAAGATGACCGCAGTGTAGTACTGACACTGACCGCCTTTAAAGTTTTTAGAATTTTGTTGACAAAAGTTGAGAAAGGTAAGAATGATATTGCACGACTTTTATAATTTTATAACGTCGTGGCCCGCTTAACTACCGAAAATAGTAGATATGGCCCTCGGCTTGAAAAGCGTGGGAACCACTGATCTAAACAAATGTTCTGGCCTAGACAAACAACAGTGTAGGATAAACTAGACCACCTAGTAGATGGACCACTGAGGGAACTAAAAAAAGACAGTGAAGTTCATACCAGAGAGGACACAGCAGTCATAGACAATATATTTCAAGCGAACGAAAGAAGAAGACAACTTACTGCATATATGACTTGGTTGGCGTGATAAGGAATTCCCCCAAGCTTGTCACATTTTGCCATGTGTTTCCTCTCCGGATCTCCTGCAACTAGAACTTCAGTCTCACCTTCAGCCTATAGAAATGTAGAAAAACGAAATAAGACAATACCTGTGTTGGTTGGTTGGTTGGTCAACAGATTATCCTGACTGCACATCGAACTATTAGACCACAAATGCTCAGGTCCTCTCCTCGGTTATCTCCCTTAGCGTGTAGCGACTGATAACGCCAATTCTGTGCTGTTTGACTCTAGGCTAGCTTGATCCCGTTTGACCTGATGAGTTTGCAGTCTGGTCAAAGTTGCAGAATCACACCCATCACTTGGGGCATTTACTCGACACAACTCCCTGAGGACATTCTAGATGTCAGCCCAGCACATTGCACATCCCTTCCCCACAGTAGCCACACCCGCAAACCTATCTGCTCGCTCGTTTCCTCTAACACCCGCGACCCTTGGCACAAATATGAAACATATTTAAATGATCTCTTCAAAGATTCAAACCATTTCCGCCTAGCCCAGCACCTTATGATCCTTCTTAGCATATTCATGGAGTCACTGAGAAAGCAGGCAGGGGTTAACATCTGTGTCTCCAGCCACGCTATAGTCTTTCTTGCTGCCAAGACCTCCTTGGATAAACTGCTCATTTTACAGTCTACACTTTTATGATTTGAAACATGACCGTTAATATAAATGGACGAAACATTATTTGTTAAGAACTCTGGCACAACAAACAAGTTAAAGTAACATGTATGACAACACGATCTTTCCCGTGGCAGCATACACTTTCATTAAGAACAGAATAAATGCTGCAGTAAAACAATCGTGAACAGCAAACAAAACCAAAAATTGTCTTAAAAAAGTTAGTTGCATATCCTTTACAGGACGTCCCAGTCAACCCTAGCATGTTTGGGCTGTTTATGATCTCTTGGCAAAGTTTCAGTAGTCATTTGCTTTCATTGTTTACTATTTGTTGGTCTTCAAATATAAACTTTTTTCCCCCAGAAAATGTGAATAAAAATGTTTTTGAAGTATAAAGCAAAATATTGCAATCTGATCACGCAGCCAAAAAAAAAAAAAAGTATAAATAATGACAAGTAAACTATATTACATATTCTTTATGTTTGTGAATGACCGCTACATGTTTTAACTGATTCAATGTCAAACAGAAAGTAAGTTTGGACCAAACATTGCACACAATCAAATGAAGAAGTATTATAATGTAAATCTCTTTCACCGAGCAGTAAAATTGGGGAGAAAACCACGAAACAAAACATACATGATAACCCTAGTGAGGCGATATAATATAATGTCACTTTGTCCAAAGGGTAGGTTACATCGTCACTAAATCAGTTAATCATCCACGAAGTACATAGATATAAAGGGACAGCCACACTATTTCACCACTATGGAAAGTGTTTTCACTTACAGGTTCTGAGCTCCTTAATGTGTTGATCAGTTCTGTTAGTCTGTCAGAAAAACCGGGCGCAAAGGCAGACGGATCTATTGCGATGTAGCACTGACCCTGATTAACAAAATGAGAACAATCCTGTTATACTTAGCTTTTGAGTATCATTCCATTCTTTTACACCACTGTCTGTCTTCAGTATGCGTTTGTGAAAGGTTTGTTTCCTTTAGCATTCTCTCCCTAAGATAATATGTTTTACCCGTGGGTAGGTTTTCTTTCATAACAATTTTTCCAGGGTATAGGCTTTACGGCCTACTCTTTTGCCATTTCCAACTGTTTTGGGATATTTTACACGCACAGCTTGCACACATGACCCCCTGTTTCTTTTTGTCCTTAACTGGGAAGGTTAAGCTTCATGTCTCACTACTCAAGAATCACCCCGAGGAGGCTGCGTGGTCTCGAGGTATGGTGTCCGCCTCGAGTGCTGGAGGTCCCGGGTTCAAGCCCCGGTGAGGACCGGGATTTTTTTCACGTGGACTTCTAGTAATAACATTTCCCCTGCTCTCTGGGTAGTGAGATCGGACGCCCGTGTGTATTGTTGCGCACGTAAAAAATCCCCTGGCAGTTGGAAATCGAAAAAGAGTAGCCTAACGGCGTTGCCTGGGCAAAATTTCGAGTTAAAAATCTACCCAAAGTATTTCAGGATCCTCACCGGTGCTACGGATTTCGTGCACTGAGCTGAGTTTCTCAAGACCCAGGTTTGAGTTAGAAGGAGAACGGAGCATTTATGGGTTACACCCGTGTGTCGTGATATAGATCTACCGACTAAACTAACTAAACAAACTAAACTGAATCACCGGTCCTTGAATACATTTCCAGCCTATTTTGGGATATGAACCAGGTACAGTTTGAGCCTGAGGAGAACACAGTAACCGCTTAGCTACGCCTCCCCCCTCGCCCCCCCCCCCACCACCTTACATCATTCAGTTAAGTTTGGATTATCATCCTGCACTGCGATAATTCTGTGTTGAATGATAAGCAAACTGTGAGCTGGAGCTGCCGCTGTTTCCGGGTAACTTCTTTGATCAAGGGAGCCTGGCGGTGTAGTGGTTGGGACGCTTGTCTGACGGCCCAGCACCGATATATTCAAATCTCCATCGAGGCAGGGATTTAAAAAATGACTTGGGGGTCCAAGGTCATACGATATAAAATGGGCACCTGGAAATGTTTGGGGAAGTAAAAGCTTTCGGCGTGATATTGACGTCATCGCCCAGTAAGTGCCACTTGGTTTATAAAATACGGAGCTAGCACAATATATCCATTACTCCTAATTGCCTCGAAAAGAGTCAAATAATTAATTGAACATGTTAAGTACCTTTACGTATTAATATACCCACGAATCTGTTTAACATAACTGCTGGTTTAACTTATTTATTTTATTAAAAAAGTATTATCACATAAATAATAAAAAGAATGCGCACATACTCAGGCGCACACATCCACTCAGGCGCACACATCTACGCTGTCGTGATTTCCCAAACCACTGTTTTATAAACTAAAGATAGGAGATGATGATTAATGCAAATGTCGAATGATACAATGACAGTTAAACATTTATTGCACGAGTGTTCAATATATGCAGAAGAGATACATCTATTTTGGCATAGACCCGCTCCATTTGAAGACAAACCCTGTGAGCATGTCAACAAGTTCAAGTTAACTGCTGCTTATTTTTTGGATGAATTTTAGTAGAAGATTTACTAAACTAACATCAGCAGAACTAACATAGTTCGATAGAAGTGAATGGCACACAACAAAGGGTGATATGGTTAAAACTGACCAGGTTAGCTTCCCTGTCTGTAGTCTTCCATCTCCTGACGTTGCTGCCGAAGTTTGCACCTGCCAAAATTCCACAAAATACCTCCACCATCATGGCAAGACCATATCCTTTATAACCACCTAGGAAAAGAGAGGCATCAAGAATTAAATACATCACACATACAAAAACACACATATGCACACACACATACAAGATGTGTGTGTGTGTGGGGGGGGGGGGGGAGATATGAAAGGAGCGGAATGAGATAACAAAGGATAGAAGGGCGTGACACTCCAAATGAGGGATTCAGGAGAGAAGAATAAGAAGAAGAAGAAGAAGAAGAAGAAGAATAAGAGGAAGAATAATAGGAGATGGAAGAAGAAAGAGGAGAAAGAAGCTGAGGGAAAAATAGTCGGAGGAAAATGAAGAGGAGGAGGACAGGGGGGTTAAAGTAAAAGATGAGACACGGTGGGTAATGTAACAGCTGAGTGTGTGTATGTGTGTGTGGGGAGGGGGAAATGGTGAGTAAATGTTGAGTGAAAGGTTGTGAAGCTCAGCGAGTTTAGCGGTTGTACAATTTGACATGGTCATTATTGTGATCCGGGATAGGATTGCTTGAATGTATAACGGTCATAACTGGACATTTGTAATGTGAACTTGAATTAATAAAACTGCATGTCGAAGGCATTTTCTAGGTGTAAAACATGTGAAGACTCAGCCACTTATCAAATAGTTCACATTGTATTTGATATTATCACGTCATTTCTCCTGGGTTTACCCTAATATTATTTTTATGTTACGGAGATCAAACCTCTTCTGCAGACAATGATAATTATCTGCCCTTGCGGTGTAGTATGTTCTCTTTAACGATGTTAAATATTCTCTAGACCCCGCCAACGCGTTTGTGGCTTTCCCCAGTTAAACTTGCCGCTACAATTAATCGCCCTACACTCGGCAGTGCTTGCCTCCACGACTAACCAACTAAACCGTTGTCGCCAGTGAATGTACGTCATATCATGAATATTCGTCATATTCACTGTTCATATCAGTGCGTAACTGTGTCTGCAGTGTAAGTCTATATTAGTTTTATGTTCGGACCGTCCAACAACTTATAAAAGCATATAATGTAAGGAGTAGCTAATAAACATACTATAATTTGCTTGGCTGAAAATGTATCAATAAACGCATAATTATGGACATACCATTATGATTGTGTACAACATATGGAAATACCTACTGCATTCTTCAGTCCCTCCTAGAGGCATCAGACCTGTTGCTTCTGCAGGATTCTTAGTTGCCTATGAATGTGAAGAATACAGTTGGTCTTACTTTAAATTTATTCAGATCTTACTTTCAAATCGCAAATCTTTCTTTCGGAGTAAAATTACTTTAAACACAAGCATAATAAACTTGCATTGAAACACAGAAGGCATAAACAATATGTTGCACGATTTATTGCCTGGCATGTTTTGCTGCATCTCGCCAGGTCCATGCTAGTTATATATCATATGAAGATAATAAATGAATAATACTTCAGCTGAAACAATTAAAACACATAGTCACAGGCATTGTTCGAATGTGGAACATCTGTTATCTCTCACGGTAATTTCAAATTTAGAACGGACTCTTTCTGTTTGCACAAACCTGACCGGAAAACCTAATTGCTAACGTCTCACAATATTTGAGCAATCGTTTATTGTTCGTTGAATAAATATACAAAACACTGTTTCTCTGTTCAAGCTATGGCTGTATTTTCTTAGATATTGAGAAATCGACGACAACTTTTAATAGTTTTCTTAGGTATTCTTCATTTACTCATTTCATATAGTATATATATAACTCTGCAGAATGCACCTGACGAGATGTAGCGAAATATGCCAGGCAATAAATCGTGCAACAGATTGTTTGTGGCTTCTGTGATAAAATTCACTAAGGGGATACATTGTTTTAAACTTACATTTCTTGTGTATGTAAACATTCTTCTTAGAGTGCCTTGACAGCAGCGGTAGCGCGCTAGCTAGCACAGTGGTCCAGGGTTCGACTGGGTAGTGCTGGACTGAATTTTGCGTGTGGATTAGCTTTCCCTATTAACAGTTTCCCTCGCCGTCAGGCGAACCCACTCCGACTTTAGAGGTACTTGTAATTTACATCCCCAAGTCAAGGACGATATGTAATATTTTAGTTCAGAGTTCACCGTTTTGAAGTGGTCAAGCAGTCTGCCTCGCGCTTCGAAGGTTGTGGTTTCGATTCCGGGCTACGTCTTTGGGTTCACGCGTGCATTTTTCTCGGAGACTCCATGGGGTCGTCGCTGGAGCTACGGAGTTCGTGATGTGTACGACGCTTTTGGAAAGAGATCGAGCCATATGGGATAAAACCTGGTGTAATAAAGTCGATCCTCTCGACTTTTAAGAGTTAAACATTTTTTTTTCCAACTGTCCTGTGTAGGGGTTGAACCCCTTACCTTGGCGTCAGCATACCGGGTGTTTAAGAAAACGCGCTCTCCATTCGGCCATGCTGACCTATCCCACGATATTAAAGCAGGTGGAGTGACATTGACCACATCACCCATCGAATGATAATTAGTCGAACACAATGGGGATCGCACCATATACCCGATAAGCCTCATGGTGTAAAATTAGATCCTGGGCCCCGGGAAGGTTAACCCGGTCAACAAATGCCCGCAGAAGTCGGATGTGTCGGCCTAACGGCGCAAGAACGCAGCTCTGCTGTAAACAGGCACAACGCAGTCACATCCGAAAAAAAAAATCCGGATGAACGAAGAAGAAGAAGAAGAAGATCCTGGGCGATGTTCATATTTGTACTTATTAATAAAAATATCAGCTGATATAGAAATCGTGATTGAAATGTATTGGTGTTACCTTTTCTTTGGAGTAAACTAGACAGGCCGACAGATGGGTCATACTGCATGGGCAACACATCGTCTCTACAATTCAGCCAAGGCTTTATGTTATGGACAAGTATACCTCAATCCCTGGTCCCCACTATGGGTTGTAGTTATTATGTCTTTTCGAAGTACAGTGTAACAAACTATCGTCTGTCAAGACACACGGCAAGGTGCCAGTATATAGACATTATCATTATCAACAACGTACCTTCCCTGAACTGTCACAGCCCCAGCCCAGAGGAATCTCTAGTCCTTTTCTTTCGTTCAGCTCTAACTGAAAATTGATGACAGAAATTAATGCCATACTTGTAAACAAATGTTTGTGCTTTAACAACAGCATCTATATCATTACGTTACGCTTGACAATGGTATCAGTACGGTAGGACACAGGTTCTACACCAGCTATCGTCGTTCGCTAAGGGAGGGAGTGCCTGGCCACCTATTCTCCTGTGCACACACAGATATTCATACAAAACTGTGATGTTCCCATCACTTCACATGCCAACAGCAAGTTCCTGCTACAGGAATTTTTCTTGTGTATTTTATCTGCACCAGTGGTTCTCAACCGGTGGGGACACCCTCCCCACACCCTAGTGGGAAGTTTAGGGTTTCCAGGGGGGGGGGGAATGAAGATTATTTCCAGATCGCATTCAGAACCAGTTACTTGATATCGTTTTCCCCTCAAAATTTTACGGTTCTGTACTTCCCGCCCTAATGAAATTCATTTTATAACGTTAAGTAGACCCGCAAATCACGTTTTATGTAGATGTCTAGACCTGTTCTAGTATGTGTTGTTAAATTTAGCTTCCATTTTTATGTATACCGTGTAAGGGTGGGGCTGTTTATAGGGAGGAAATTCGAAAAAGGGGGGGGGGGGGTGACGTTCTGAACATAAGGTAGAGGGGGCATGGACCAAGAAAGGTTGAGAACCACTGATCTACATCATTGCTCAGGTCTGCTGGGAGAAGTTTTACCTAGGCTGAAGAATAAAAGCAGCTTGCCTAAAAAATTGCAAAGTACAAGCTAGGGTGTTTTTGTGGATACAGTTTCAGCCCTACTAGAATCAAACCCTTTAAGATAACACCCCAGCCCCCTCCTTAATTGACGACCTAGTCGTTGCAGTCCCGAAAAGGATTGCATCTGTCAGGGTCCGGTTGGTGTAGAACCTTTACTCCCGACCCGCTTCCAGTGCACCATCACTACGGATGCTGCTGAGTTGTCCTTCCCGTCTCCGATCTCAGAAACCAGCCGAGTGAGCGAGACAGGCACTAGAACTTCACATCTATCGCGTGGGTTGCTAGAACATAACCATGTCATGATTCAGCACAGCACATACCGGCTGGCCGAGACGAGGACTAGACTGATCATGTTTCTCCGTGGGGTCTAGGTATTTCATTGTCAACAAACTCCAACCAAATGCACACAGGGAAAAAAACAATGTTTTAAAAAGTGATCCCGAGAAATTACACAACTTTATTTATACCATTTTATTTCAATTATGCTCTATGGCGAAGGTGTTACGGACGCAGTTCGTAATCCCGCGTACCTGCTGCGGGCGATTTGGCAGCAGACCGCCTTGCGTTGATTTTTTACGAAATGGTATGGGTGTCGGTCGTTCAGAAAGCAATGGCAAACTACTGAACGTAAACTTGCCAAGAGATCACAACTGCAAAAAATGCTGGTGTTGACTGCGACGTCCTGTAAAGGATATGCAAGTAACGTTTATTTCAATGATAGTTTGTAATTTTTAAAAATCAGCAACCGGGTCTCAAAATGGAAATAAAGCATATTAACACCATAGACCGGTTGAGCATGTCGCAAAAGATGGTTTAAGAGAGTTGATCTGAGACTGACTGTCTCACATCGTAGAAATAATCTGCCAGCATCCAATCAACCATGAACTGGCCTAGAAAGAGCCTGGCATGCGTGGATGATGGCTTAAAGAGAGAGAGAGAGAGAGAGAGAGAGAGAGAGAGAGAGAGAGAGAGAGAGAGAGAGAGAGAGAGAGAGAGAGAGAGAGAGAGAGAGATTAATAATATGGGGAAGGCATGAAGGCATCTGAAAGGGATAGCAAATTCATATCGAAGTCTTAGCTCGAGTTGGTCGAGGGTTTATGCTCCATTTGGGAGAAGAAAATGTAAAAGATCAGGAGGCAGCAGAATGCACAATGAAGGCTCAAGGCACAAACTGTCGGGTATCTATTACCGCCAGTCTTTACCTAGAGATGGCCCGGGATTATTGTGGTGAGTTAAAGAATATCGCGTGACCATCAATGGTATTTAGCTAGAGCTTGTCAGAGAATGATCTTTCTTTAGCTTGTCATAGAATTATCTTTCTATAGCTTGTAAGAGAGTTATCTTTCTATTGCTTGTCAGAGAATTATCTTCGTATAGCTTGTCAGAGAATTATATATCTATAGCTCCTCCGAAGTCGGAGAGTGTCTGCCTGTACGGCGAGGAACCCCCAGTCTGCACACCAATAAGCCAGACATGGGACAACGGATACTCACGCAAACCTCAGGTCCTGTATGACATCACACTGATGTTTGACAACAGGATGCCTTCATCCGACATACAGGACTTCGCGTACATACAGGACTTCGCGTTGGAGCTCAAGCCAACAAACACAAGCAAGCATCTATCTATAGCTTGTCAGAGAAGTATCTTTCTATAGCGTGTTAGAGAATTATCTTTTACTAGCTTGCCAGAGAATTATCTATCTGTAGCTTGTCAGAGAATTAGTTTTCTATATTTTGTCTTGTTTTTCATTTTCCAATACAATCAGTTAGCTAGTCTTTCCTCTTGAGCCTAAGTTGGCGCATAGGGCAGAAGTCATGGCTCTCCATGTCTGGCGGTTCGCTGCTACCTGTTGTAGATAATACAATTAGTAATATTTTATATTCCCATAAATGATACCATATGTAGACCAGTACCTTTCCTAGAGCCACGGCTGTGGTAGCCATGTCTAGCACAAAACTGTCCCCATTGTTGGCTGCAGCTGCACACGACAACGGGTTGGTGCCTAAAATTGGCTGCAAGTAAAATAGACAATTCGTAAAACTACATTCCAGGCTCCATATAAAACATATCAATGAAAATATGGCGAAGCTGCTAATTTTCATAGCTAGGTTTAAATTTCGAAAGGCATACCAGAAATGGGGAGCCTGGTTAGCGTAGTGACTAGACACTCGAATGCTGGGCCGGTGTTCATGGGTTCGATCTGCGTCTAAGCGAGTTGAATTTAAAAAAAAAAAAATGAATTGGGCTCCCAGTTTGAGCCTTCTAAACTAAATTTGTGTTAATGTTTTGGAAGGTGAAGGGGACTGGCAGGACACTGAACACAACACTAATCCAGTACCGATAGGTCTATACAAATATGAGTCTAGCACCATATGATCAATGCGCCTTAAGACCTGTAAAAGCTTTACTCCTCATTTACTATTCCACCAAGGCTTTCTTACCCCCACACATAGAATGAGGATTTACGGCATGGTGTCCAGCTGCCTGTACAACACACCAGAACTTAGAGAAGGTGGAAACTCAGACACTCACAAGCAGGTCCGCTTGGCCGAATGGATAAGAACGCGTGTTCTTAAACAACCGGTGTGCTTATGCCGATGTAAGGGGTTGAACCCCTACACCGGACAGCTGGACTAAAATGTTGACCCGTCGTCCTTGACTTGGGGACATAAATTACAAGTACCTCTGAAGTCGTAGTGGGTTCGCCCGATGGCGAGGGATACTGTTAATAGGGAAAGCTAACTCACATGCAAAATTCAGTCCATCAATACTATAAATAGTGTATATGAACTACGCTTGAGTTCAAAGCGAGCGAGCGCCAAACAAAAAATAAAAAAAGAAACTCAGAATTACCACAGGAGCAATAAGTCCACATCAATGGCAAACTGGAACGGCAATGGGAGCAATACATAAAACTAAACTACCGAAGAGATATTAAAGGGATTATTCAAGGAGAAAAATATATCTGTACCAACCATCATTCAGTGAAAGAAAGATTCAAAACAACGTATTCCCTTAGGGAGTTTAGATAAAGAAATCATAAACAATAGGGTGGTGCACAATTTGTTGCCTGGCATAATTCGCTACAACTCTTTAGGTACATATTGCAGTAACATAGCTTGTGAAGTGAATAGATCAATCAAATTTTGGGCTGAAATAATCAGTGAAGAAAGATTCAAACATCTGTCGGAGGAATGCCTGAAAAAGCGTAGCTTACATTTGTACATCAAGCACAATGTTGTGTAATGTCTCCTGATTTATTCTCATTGTTCAGTGAACATATAATGAGATCTACAGAAAATATGTTAGGGATCCTGGTTGGTGGACATAATATAAATAATTTACGTTATGCTGATGACACCATCTTGATAGCAACAAGTCAGACGGAACTCCAGGAAATTATAGATGCAGTGGTTATAGAGAGTGAACAAATGGGCCTTAGTTTGAATAATAGAAAGACAGAAGACATGGTGATATCAAAGAAACAAAGTGTGCCTAAATGTGCTATTAAAGTAAATGACGTTACTTTGGGGCAAGTGCAGAAATTCATATATCTAGGCACATGGGTAACATCATATGGAAGATGCATCACTGAGATAAAGAACAGAATAGGACACGCAAAAATTGCGTTCTATCAAATGAAGAAAGTTTTGTGCAATAAGTCATTGTCCTTGAAAGTTAGAAAGAGAGTTCTAGCATGTTACATAGAACCAATATTAAAATACGGCTGCAAATCCTGGATAATGAGGTGAAAACATCCACGGGAGCATTGTAGAAGAATGCTGAAAATTAATTATACAGCCAAAAATTAGCAATCTGGACATTTTGAGGGAAGCTAAGTAGCAAATAAAACAATCGCAAACATCAGAAAGAGGCAGTAATCATTATTTGGACACTTTATGAGAAGACAAAAACTGGAACATGTCGTGACAACCGAAATATTAGCGGAAAGAGGGATAGAGGAAGACAGCGGGAGAAGCTTCTTGACAGTCTAGTGTCAAGCCATGGAGGGAAGTCAACACACCATGCTGTCGGAGATCGCGATTTGTGGAGAGGCATGATCGCCCACGCCAGCCGGCAAGGAAATGGATGATGATGATGATGATACACCAACCCAACAACCACGCAGTGATCCCAGAATTACCAGATCACAGTTGCCCCGTTAACATCAGTACCAGAACAGAATCATTGGATAAAAAAGACAGGTCTACAATATATGATTAAAACACAAGTAAACGATGTATAACTACAACTAATAAATTACAAACTTTCATTAATTGGTGCTTGCGCAAAATAGAAGGTCCAATATGATATGACGGAGTGAAAAATGAGGAGCTCATGGAGAAAACTAGACAAAACCGGTGAATCAAGAGATGAACAAAATTTTCTGGCGCTGTAAAGACAAACACTGAGAAAACCTGAAAACATTTTAACTAGAAAGGCGTTAATCTCGAATCTAAAGAGCAAAAGAAATAGAAGACCTAAAACACACGGAGAGGAGAAGTAGAGAGAGAGAGAAATGAAAAATATAGCGAAGTCATGGACGGGTATGCATGGGTTGGTGGAGGAAAGAATAGCTTGATGTGGGTTATTTGAGAAAAGAATGGCTTGGTGTGGGTTGGTGGAGGAAAGAATAGCTTGATGTGGGTTATTTGAGAAAAGAATGGCTTGGTGTGGGTTGGCTGAGGAAAGAATAGCTTGATGTGGGTTATTTGAGAAAAGAATGGCTTGGTGTGGGTTGGTGGAGGAAAGAATAGCTTGATGTGGGTTATTTGAGAAAAGAATGGCTTGGTGTGGGTTGGCTGAGGAAAGAATAGCTTGATGTGGGTTATTTGAGAAAAGAATGGCTTGGTGTGGGTTGGTGGAGGAAAGAATAGCTTGATGTGGGTTATTTGAGAAAAGAATGGCTTGGTGTGGGTTGGCTGAGGAAAGAATAGCTTGATGTGGGTTATTTGAGAAAAGAATGGCTTGGTGTGGGTTGGCTGAGGAAAGAATAGCTTGATGTGGGTTATTTGAGAAAAGAATGGCTTGGTGTGGGTTGGCTGAGGAAAGAATAGCTTGATGTGGGTTATTTGAGAAAAGAATGGCTTGGTGTGGGTTGGCTGAGGAAAGAATAGCTTGATGTGGGTTATTTGAGAAAAGAATGGCTTGGTGTGGGTTGGCTGAGGAAAGAATAGCTTGATGTGGGTTATTTGAGAAAAGAATGGCTTGGTGTGGGTTGGCTGAGGAAAGAATAGCTTGATGTGGGTTATTTGAGAAAAGAATGGCTTGGTGTGGGTTGGCTGAGGAAAGAATAGCTTGGTGTTGCTTGTTTGAGGGGCTATTCCGCAATGCGGGTAAATGGTGAAAGGAGACGAAATACGAAGATTTGATATATACAGTAAAAGACTAGAAAATCACATAAGAACAGGAAGACGATGATTTGTTGTATGCGGTCAAAGACTATAAAATGCCATAAGAACAGAAAGACGAAGACTTGGTATACACAGTTAAAGACTAGAAAATGACATAAGAACACAAAGACCAAGAATTGACATACACAGTTAAAGACTAGAAAATGACATAAGAACAGCGATTCTTGCCTTCATTATGATACATATCCAAGCGAATGATGAATGTCCTAATATACAGATGGATCAGCACAGAATACTACGATAAATACAGGGACTTGTGTATAAGTACGAGGGGAAGTCAATAAGTAAGTCACAAATGGCTGTAGAAAAATAATTAAATATGATAACAACTTGAAACCAGTTTATTTTTATACATACATTGTCCCTTTATTTCTCAACATAATTTCCACCAACATTGATGCACTTATCCCATCGTTTTATCAGTCCTCCCAAACCGGCTGCATAGAACTGCGTGCTCTGTTTTCTAAACCACGTTTTCACTTCACATTCAACTTCGGCGTCATTCGCGAAATGTCTCCCACCAAGGTGGGTTTTCAGTGTTTATGCTGACAAATGTTTGTCCCGTAAAGCGGTGCATAGCTGGGTAGAAAAAGTTACGAGGGCTAGTCAATAAGTAAGTCACACAGTTCTGTGGGATGCCAGGTAAATGAAAACAGAACACGCAGTTCTATGCAGCCAGTTTGGGTGGACTGATAAAATGATGGGATAAGTGCATCAATGTTGGCGGAAATTATGTTGAGAAATAAAGGGACAATGTATGTATAAAAATAAACTGGTTTCAAGTTGTAATCATATTTAGTTAATTGCCTACAGTCATTTGTGACTTACTTATTAACTTACCCTCGTAGACCGCCCATCACAACCCGGCGATAAACAGACACAGCGCGGCCACTATCAAAGACTGGATGATCGAAGAACAGGAAGCAGTAGTAGATGACCGATTATGACAGTTCTGGAACCATCTTATTATATATGTATACATACGGGGAGCCGCGGTAGTACAGTGGCTAGCACGCTTGCATGCCAGCTTGCTGGTCTTGTGTTCGAATCCCCATCCAGGTGGATGTTCTTGAAATTGACAAGCCCCACTTCCAACCCCCAAAAAGTAAGTCATACAAATTAATTACAAATCTACATTTAAAATATAATTCTCAAGATACATACTGTTTTACCTTGTTATACGCGTGTACTATGAATAGGCAAAACAAAGACACCTTAAAAGAAATGAAGTCACTACCGATCTAAATATAAAATATCATTCTCAAGTTAATATAATATAGCCTTTATCTCCTATGGACACCTATTACTGGCCTAGCAAGCCAGCAGGGAATTTATTTCATCTTAAAGAATACTGCTCATGAAAATATGGAAGAAATTGAAGGAAAGGCGCTAGTCACAGGCAATAGAACTCCAGTTTGTCCTCCCCACGACTCATAATGGCATTAGTGGAAGCCAACAGCAATAACAACTTCCTATGGACAACAATGCCTTTAAAATTACTATCCAAAATGTGGCGGCTCGGTCAGAAGATTATTAATCTGAGGCTGAGATGGATACTAATTATAACTTCTCTTCTGAGGTTGAAGGGTGTAGAGGTAATGGAAAAACGACACAAGTTACTTACTGTTTTTCCTCTGGTAGGTACCATAAGCGGTGAAGTATTTGTGAAAGCCATACCCTGTAGACAAATTAGCAATGAGTGTATTACAATACAAGCTTTCTGTACATTGGGATGTAGTCTCCTGGCAATGAAGTACTTATAACCTGTGAAGGAAACATAACTCATCATCATGTGCCATGCCGATAAGCATGTGCGGTCATGTTTCGCCATCTCAAACGATCAAGAGAGTCGTGGATCAGCCCTGTGTTTTTGTCCGTACCATGCCACGTGGACAAACCATCCAGGTATTTACTTCTCTGCTTTTTTTGTTCTTTTCCCCAAAATCTTGCCAGTTGTAACCAAATTCTCCAACTTATTTCTCATCATAACGTGCCAACAAATATTTTGACTGTCTATGACTAATTTCTCTAATCAGTTTAGGGTTTTAATTTGTTTCTCGAAGGACCTGCTCATTGATTTTCTCTGTGTGTCCGTGGTATTAATTGCATTTCCCCCAGAAACCACGTTTAAACTGCCATTAGATGTTTTTCAGATTGTCTGCTCCACTCTACACATCCATACGTGTTCTATGTAGCACTTCAACACTCTTTTTACTAACTAACCTAGGCTAATCTCAGTTAATGTACTGTGCTGACTCTTGAAGTGGCAACATCCTAAGATGTCTCTTCCAGATATGAAGTTCCAGCACCGGTTTTGCACAGCCCGCTGTTTTTTGGGTATGGAGTGGGAAAGAAGATGGTACTTCGGTACCAAATGGGAGGACAGTCTCTCAATCAATTCACGTGTCGACTCCACAATGAAGGTTGGCTGCAATCGATTTCCAACACTGTCTGTTTTTCACCTTGATTGTGCATTCTGTCATACAAAGCTGTTGGTCAATCTGTTGTATCGCTGTCTACCTCTTGCTCACTTGCAAGTGACTTATCTTACAATTCAGTATGGTTTTTATGAGTGCCATGTTTTTTAACGTTGCCGAAATATTTCAGTTGCCGCTTTTTTATTTCTTTCATCAACTCTTTTCATTCCAGTTTTTCTAGAACCTCTGCATTTGATTGTTTCTGTTTCCACGATATGCGACATATTCTTCTGTATATCCACATCTCAAGGGCCTACTATCGACTTTCTAATTACTTGTTCGTTGTTCAGGCTTCCGCGCCTCATTGTAATGTTGAATATACATAACATTTGACAATTCTCATTTTTAATGCGCTGTCAATCTCTTTAAATGTTGTTGAAAACATTTTTGGCCACTCCTGTTTTCTTTTTTTTAAATTTCAGTTTCACTTCTGCCATACGATTACATGTCCAAGATTGGAGCAATGTGTTATTTATTCTAGTATCTCCCCGTTTACTGTGATGTTCATTCATGGTCTACCTTTGCGCTGCTAACTGTTGTTTTCGTTTTTTTTTGGATATCAATATCTAAGCCACATTCTGAACTGTGCATATTTACTTGTTCCACTAAGTTGCGTAACTTGCTCACTTTCTGTAGTAACAATGTATCGTCAGAATACCTCAGATTGTTCATGATTCATCTATTAGTGTTAAGTCCAGGCACTTCACCAATTTGTTCAAAAATTCTTTCAGTGTATAAGTTGAAGAGACTTGGGGACAAAACACATCCCTGCCGTACTTCTCTTTTAAACTCTATGGGCGATGAACAATTATTTCAGGATCTAATTGTCGCCACTTGTCCAAGTACATGTTACTAATAAGTCTGATGTCCTTTCCGTCTACTCGTATAACTTGAAAGAACACCCTCCCCCCCCCCCCCCCCCCCCCCCCCCCCCCCCCCCCCCACCCAAAAAAATAATGAAATATTTTGGTCACTTGAAACGTCACGAAATTTTGGAGAGAACAATAATGGAGGCGTATATGCCTGGGAAGAGAGGACGAGGAAGGCCAAAGAGAATATGGGTGCAGGATATGGCAGATAATCTCCACATAGGTGTATCGGAAGTGGGACATCTTGCTTATGATTGGGCGGTTTTCAGGAAGGTTGTCATAGAAGCGAGGTTCTGCAAAGGCCATGCTACTGAATGAATGAATGAATGAATGAATGAATGATGCAATTAATCTTTCACTTTGTACTCTGTCAAAAGCTTTCTTGTAGTCTATACTAACACGTAGTAACTAACTAACTAACTAACTAACTAACTAACTCACTCACTCACTCACTCACTCACTCATTCACACACACACACACACACACACACACATACACACACACACACACACACGTCCAAAGAAATTAACACTACTATCAAATTTAAAATATTTAATTCTAACGTTAAAGCAGTACTGCGTGGATCAGAAACAAAGAGAAGAGCTAAAACAATTACAAACATTAATTAATACTAGCGTGCGCAGAATAGAAGGGCTACAATGGTATGATAAAAAACAACGATGCGTAGCTCATGGACAGAACTAGAGAGGTTCAAAGGTCGAGAAAAGACACCATCGATGGATTGGACACGCGTGGAAAAATCATGGTAATAGCAGAACTAGAAAAATCTTTGTCTGAACCCATAGGGCAAACGAAATAAAGAAAGATCTAAAACACACGGAGAATTAGAGATAGAAATGAATTATATGGGTAGTAAATAGGCGGAGCTGCTTGAGACAGCAAACGAATGACGGCTTGGGGTGAGTTGATTGAGGGAGTATACATCACGGGAGGTCAATGCAATGGCAGAAGAAGAGAAGACTGTAATAACTGCGGAATTATTTTTATTTTATTTTTCTAAACGTGTCTACTTAACTATGATTTTTTTTTATTGCGCTTCCTCGCTATGAACTGAAACATAGTCCATACTCATTACTACTAGTAGCACTGAACTGAATTTTGCGTATGGAGAAGCTTTCCGTATTACCAGTGCCCATTGCCATTAGGCGAACCCACTTCGACTTCAGAGGTACTTGTAATTTACGTCCCCAAGTCAAGGACGAGAGGTCAACATTTTAGTCCAACTGTCTGGTGTAGGGCTTGAACTCCTTACCACGGCATCAGCACATCGGACGTGAAAGAATGCGCGTTCTTATCCTTTCGACCATGTAAAGTGGTGTGGTGGGCCTAGCTTATAGATGTGAGGGAAACTCAAGGCCTCAGGACATATAAGAAAGGTATTTCATGCAGGTCACTGTGGACGTTAGCGGTGAAAAGAGTGTCAGCCTGTCAGATCATTTCTTCTGCTCGTCTTCACAACCTCATGCAAGACGGATGTCCTACTTCAGTGTTGCACACCATGGATAGACGGGCCTTCGTGTGATCTTAAGTGGCAGAGGATCTCGAAAGAGATGGGTGGAGGGGGCTTAGATATGCAGTGCACAGAACATATTGGTATAGTACATCCTCTGACACTCATCAGACCGCTCACAAATCATGGGTTACATGATCGAGTAAGACCTCAGTCTGTGTTCTAGTAATTAAGGTAATGAAGATGGCAGTCCCAGAAGGCGTTCCGCAAAATCCAGGTTGTCAATCACAATAGCAACAATATATTTAGTAAAGATCCGTTGTCGTTTGCATATACAGACAAGTATGTGTATATCTCTCATATGTGTAAGCACACACTTATGCATAAACAAACACTTACAATGAGACCTTGTTCCATAGCCCTGATTGAGTACCAACCAGCAATGCCAAAGTGATTAGAACCTGGAGAGGAATCCATCTTGGTTTGAGCAATAGAGTTCAGCACGTTTTAAATATTGCAAGTTTACACAACACAGAAGGTTATCTACAATACATAAAACTATTTACAAACTACATATTGATTCATCGTTTTTTTAAAATTAGTTAAGTTAAGCTGAGACAAGGACAGACATCAACCTGGAGAGGAATTAATCTTGGTTATAGCAATAGAGTTCATTACATTTTAAATATTGCAGGTTTAGACGACAATACAGAAAGCTAATCTACAGTACAGAAAACTAAATACAATCTTCATACTGATTCGTCTTTTGTTTGATTAGTGCAGTTGAGCTGAGACAAGAATTGACATCACAGCACTCGGGGCATTCCCACATGTGTTCTGTCCCAATCGTCAACAGCCAGCGAATAGTCCCAATATTAATGGCACCAGTTGCAGTCTTATTATGATTGATTGATTGATTGATTGATTTCAATCTTAATATATGTCTGTCTGGCCTTTTCTCGGAGCAATGAGTGTCAGCTAAATACTTTGGTCATTCCCTGCCGCATCAGTCTTTCCAAACCATGATGGTTGATCTTGTCTTCCATTAATTTTTACAAGGTGATTGTTTTAATCAGAAAATATATATGTAAGCGTGTGGTATATTGTTTTTACATTTTAAATTGGTAAAATATGATGTAATTTAACCAATTTTAATAACAATGCAATAAAATAGATTTTAATGACACTCAGGACTCCGATGACACTCAGAGCTCCGATGACACTCAGTTCTCCGATGACACTCAGTGCTCCGATGACACTCAGAACTCCGATGACAGTCAGTGCTCCGATGACACTCAGTGCTCCGATGACACTCAGTGCTCCGATGACACTCAGTGCTCCGATGACAGTCAGTGCTCCGATGACACTCAGTGCTCCGATGACAGTCAGTGCTCCGATGACACTCAGTGCTCCGATGACACTCAGTGCTCCGATGACACTCAGTGCTCCGATGACACTCAGTGCTCCGATGACACTCAGTGCTCCGATGACACTCAGTGCTCCGATGACACTCAGTGCTCCGATGACACTCAGTGCTCCGATGACACTCAGTGCTCCGATGACAGTCAGTGCTCCGATGACACTCAGTGCTCCGATGACACTCAGTGCTCCGATGACACTCAGTGCTCCGATGAAAGGCAAGACGGACACATAACCAGACAGCAATAGGCAACATCAGTATTGGGACTCTTCTCTGGTTGTTCAAGGTTGGGACGTACAGCGCCTGGGAATGTCCCGCGTGCTGTGATGTTGGTTCTTGACTCATCTCAGAGCAAGTAAAAGGCTTATTGACCCCTGGCTACGCCACGAGGCGTTCGACATCTCCAAATTTTAGACCAATCGGCACTGAATGCGGCCAATATCACACTGAATGGGTAATGTGATCAACACGGTTTATATCCCAGAAAATATCATGGAACCCATTGTTAGACTGGGGTGACTGGGTCACTGTTATATAATACCTATAGTACCTTGGCTGGGCTCCCCGGCGTAAGAGTTAATTAAGTTGTTCTCAATCCCGTATACTCTCGTACGAAACACAGCTGCGCGAGATTCGGCAGCGGATCGCGTCGCGTTGGTTACTTACGGAGGTATGTAAGAAAGTAATGACAAACTACTGAACGTAAAAACTTGCCAAGACAACAGCAGCTGAAAAATGCTGGTGTTGACTGCAATGTCATGTAAAGGATATGCGAAAAAAAAAAACTATATGCCCAGTGCGTTTTAAGGTGTGTGAGAGGGTAACTTACTTACATTTTGCTATTATATGTATATATACGGGAAAGAGAGAGAGAGAGAGAGAGAGAGAGAGAGAGAGAGAGAGAGATAGAGAGAGATAGAGAGAGATAGAGAGATAGAGAGAGATAGAGAGATAGAAAGAGAGATAGAGAGAGATAGAGAGATAGAGAGAGATAGAAAGATAGAGAGAGATAGAGAGAGATAGAGAGATAGAGAGAGTGAGAGAGAGTGAGAGATAGATAGAGAGGGGGGGTTGGGGTGTTTGGAGAGAAGCAGAAATGAAAGGACACACTAAACAACATTCAAATTGATGGCCATAGTGTGACCACACCACGATTCGAGCCTTTTCCAAATGACAACAGCGAAACCGCAGGTTCGAATCTTAATACGTTCTGTTCTGTTAGCTTAGCTAATGTTCATTTCTGATTTGTATAAGTAACGGTCAAGTAAAAGATCCTTCTCGAAGTCGTGAGCACTGTTTGATATATGGGCTAGCCCCATTTTTTTTAAATGGACCAATCGGGTGACGCGGTCAATGCCACCGCTTCTTTACTTTCTAAAACATCTCCTGGTATCTATTTTAGGCTGGATCGAACAGTTAGACCAGGGCAATTTAAAACAAAAATATACCCATCCTTCCATCCATCATGTGCTATGCCGGTAAGCGTGGGCGGTCATGTTATGCCATCTCACTCGACCACCAGAGTCGTGGATCAGCTCCGTGTTCCTGTCTCGACCATGCAACGTGGCAAAGCCATCCAGGTATTTACTTCTCGGTCTTCCCCTTGGTCTCCTCCCTTCAATCTTGCCAGTCGTCACCAAGTTCTCCAAGTCATTTCTTCTCATAACATGCCCAAAAAATGTTGACTGTCTACGTCTAATGTCTCTAATCAGTTTACCCACCTCGTTGGAAATCGAGGAAAGATCTGAAGAACTTATCATAGACCTGTAATATAGAACATGGTCAAAATATTGTTCTTTTCGCAAACTAAACATTATAATCTGACCTTACCTTGAAAGCATATGATAAGCATCATGTTTTGCCAGGTATTTTGCCAATTTTATCTGGTAAGTAGTGTTTATTTAAATGTTTGTTGTTTAAAAATATGTGTCTAAATCATGTGTTGTAGAGAGCCTGTCAGCCTTGCAAGCTGATGTGCTTCAACTATGTCAGTTGCTGAGGGCTGATGTTCAGAAAGTGGTGCATTTGTGGACACTTTTGG
The DNA here is from genome assembly GCA_014155875.1 of Cepaea nemoralis. NCBI lineage: Eukaryota > Metazoa > Mollusca > Gastropoda > Stylommatophora > Helicidae > Cepaea > Cepaea nemoralis. Next base: position 605,538 of record JACEFZ010025811.1, read on the forward strand.
TCAACATTGAATGTTTTCAATTTTTTTTCTATGATCTAGTGTGTCTTCTGATGTCTGTGTCTTTCATTTACTTCCGTAAGCGTCGATCAATGCATGCGACAAATTATCAGCTGCGAAAATAAATATTGTAGACTGTCTTACCATTTGCAGATACCCATCCTATCCCAGCCTCTTTAGCCTTTTTTATTGCCAGGTCTATGCAAAATTTCCCAATCACAGGACCTGCAACACAAGGGTGGACTTCAATACCTGAACCACGAGAAAATTGAAATAAGCGTAGTATGCAAGACTAGGGCTGCTAAGAGCAGTCTTAAAAAGTCATTGCACCGGGTTTTATCCCGTATGTCTCCGTCTCTTTCCACAAGGCGGCCTGCCTGAAAGCGTCGCACAAAGCACGAACTCCGTAGCTCCAGCGACGACCCCCAGTAGTCTCCTGAAAAAATTCACTCGTGAGCCAAAAGACGTAGCCTGATTTCGAACCCACAACCTTCGGAACGTGAGGCAGACGGCTTTACCTCTTCGCCACTGAGACTCGGCGACTCTTGCCAAGAGTAGATAACTAAGCAGCGTTAAGATCAGTTGGTTGAGTAGTAAGTTCTCTAGATGACCGAAATTTAACTCTTCAGTATAAGGCTTCGGTATTCACATAATCCGAGCCTTGAAAAAGGCTTACATCTATCTATACGACTGTGGCTGGTGTAGGGAACCGGTACAGTCGTTCCATGGCCTTAGTGACTATCGCAGAGCTCTCCTTACCCCCTCAAGCTCAGAGACCAGCGGAGTATTGTACTGCGACTTCTCATCTGTGGAGAAGTACATTTAGAATGTAACCAGCTCATGTTTCAGGACAGCATATGTGGATTAAGAAGAATGCTCAATGTATCAAGAAGAGAGAAAATCAGAAATGAAGAAATCAGGACTAAAATTAGGGTTATAGCAGCGCTAGATTTTATTAGAAGGCAGCAAGTAAGGAGTGAAACAGGGTTGTGTCTTATCACCGATGCTCTTTGGAATAGCTATCGATTGGGTCATGCGCAAATGCACAAACAACACAAATATGGGTATCCATTGGGTTGACACAATTCTAGAGCAGTGGTTCTCAACCGGTGGGGAATTCCCCCCCCCCCCAGGGGGGAATTTTGGGGTTTCCAGGGGGGGGGGGATGAAGATTATTTCAAGATCGCGTTAATACAAGAACCGATTACTTGATCTTGTTTTTCCTTTCATACTTTACGCTTCTGTACGCATCACCCTTCTGAAATTCATTTTATAACGTAAGTAGATCCGCAAATCACATTTTATGTACATGTCTAAACTTGTTTTAGTATGTGCTATTAAATTTAGCTTCAATTATTACGAATACTGTATAGGGGCAGGGGGAAATTTTTAGGAAGGAAATACAAAAGGGGGGGGGGGGGAATGACGTTCTAAAAATATGGTAAGGGGGGGGGGGAGAATGATGTCCTAAAAATATGGTGAGGGGGGGGGGGGAATGACGTCCTAAAAATTTGGTGAAGGGGGGAACGGACCAAAAAGGGTTGAGAACCACTGTTCTAGAGGACCTGGACTTTGCCGACGATATAGTGCTTTTGAGTTCACACACCCGGATGCCCAAGAGAAAATAAACCACCTCCAAAATGTTTCAGGGCAAATTGGTCTCCAAATTAACACCACAAAAACAAAGACTATTGATCTTACCAACAGTTCAGATGACACCAAATTGAACAGCTACGTTCTTGAAAAAGTCAACAGCTTCACATACCTAGGAAGCAAAATGACATCTACAGGGGACTCAACACCAGAAATATCATCTAGAATCGCACTGGCATCTGGTGCCTTCAATAAACTGTCAAACATCTGGAAGTCAAAGACACTCAGCAAACACACAAAACTTAAAATCTTCAACTCTTGTGTGATTCCAGTGTTAACGTATGGATGTGAAAGTTGGAAATCAACGGTAGCTTTAGATAAAAAAATTAGATAATTTTGAGAACAAATGTCTTAGAAGACTTCTAAACATCCACTGGACAGACTTCAGAACCAATACGCAAATAAGACAAGAGACTAAGCATGATACAGTATCCAATTTCATAAGAAGACGCCGTTGGAACTACATCGGCCATGTACTCAGAATGGACAAGACAAGACTCCCCTACCAAGCCCTCATATGGTCACCAGTAGGGAAAAGAAAACGGGGAAGACCAAGAGAGACCCTGCGTAGAACCATCATTAGAGAAGGCTCATTCAATGGCCAAGTAAATATCCAAGATCTACAACAGGTAGCAGCGAACCGCCAAGCATGGAGAGTCAGGACTTCTGCCCTATGCGCCGCCTTAGGCTCAAGAGGAAAGACTAACGAACAGCAAGTAAAATGGTTTGGCTATGCAAGTATGTTACCAGCTAACGGTATACCACAACAAGCAATTATGTACAGACAGAATGGAAGCAGAGGTAGAGGCCGACCACGTAATCGATAGACAGGGAGAATAGCAGAGCCCATGGAGATCTATAAGAGCCCATAAACGGGCCCTCCCCCGCTGTTTATACTTCATCTCGAAGTGTCACCTCACAACCTAACTGCTGAGGTTAATGCATAAAGAAAGGAATAGAAACAACGATATCAACAATGAGACTTAATTTATGGTGGTGGTGATAAATGATAACGACTATGATGATGGCGATGATGATGACAGTGACGGTAATTATGGCAAGTTCGGTTAGTAATATTTGCGGTTGTAGAGCCAGGAACTCTTGACGATGCGTTTACGATACTGATAATAAAAATAAGCCAAACCTAAAACGTTGTTTCCGTTGACCAACGCTGTTGCCACTGTCTCTTTGGCTATTTCAGGTTCTTTGTCGCTAACACATATTTTGCTTTCAATATCACGAACATACATATCTGTGGAATATACATTCAGAGCATATCTGAGCAACATACAGTTGGAACATGTGTGAGTAGCATACATTTACAGGATATCAGAGGAGTATACATTTAGAACATGCTTGAGAAATACAGAGTTAGAACATCTCTGGCGAGCATATATTGAGAACAACTCAGGAACAAACATTTACAACATATCTGTGAAAAAAATATTATTTAGATAATTTCAGAGGGTCATACATTTAGATCATATATGAGCTCCCCCGATGGTGTTTCCACCTTGTCGTGGTGGGGGAGCTTGAGTTTCTCAATGACCCTGAGAGCTATGCCGGCGGTAGCGTAGCTACCAGCAGGGCCTCCCAAGCCGGACAGGTCAAAGGGTAGAGAACAGACAAAGAGAAACACCCTGGTCCTCCAGGTTGGGGGTTGAAGCGTGGGGTTAACATCCCCACCTTTGTAAAAACCTTTCTTTGTTACGAAACAAATACATGAGCCTCGATATCGGACTGACCCCATGACTGGAAAGAGTCATTATTGATACCTATCTTTAAGAAAGGAGACAAGTTCCAATGTGGAAATTATAGAGGAATATCACTACTGTCCACAAGCTATAAGATACTATCCGCAGTATTACTAAATAGACTAAAACCATATTCAGAAGACATATTAGGTGACTACCAGGCGGGTTTTAGACAAAACAGATCAACAATAGATCAGATATTTATCTTACGACAAATAGCCGAGAAACATTGGGAATATAAAAGAGATCTCCATAACATTTTTGTGGATTTTAAAAAGGCTTATGATAGTGTCCATAGGAATAGTCTATGGAATGTTATGCAGGAATTTGGAATACCAAGGAAGTTAATTAACATGACCAAACTATGCATGGAAGATACTTATAATATAGTAACATATAAAGGCAGGAAATCAGACCCCTTCCAAATAACATCTGGCTTGAAACAGGGTGATGCACTATCGCCGCTACTCTTCAATCTGGCTCTAGAGAAAGTTGTAAGGAAGGTAAAGGAGGAATGTGATATTGGAGGAACATCCAAGCTGCTTGGTTATGCAGATGATATAGATATTATAGGGCAAAGTGAACAAAAGACATTAGAAATATTGACTCACTTAAAGGAAAAAGCCCAACAGATGGGGCTGGTTATCAACCAAGATAAGACAGAATATATGGTAATTTCAAGAGACGGAATGGCTAAAAACTCTGGCCACATACAAATAGATAATATGACCATTAAAAGAACGGAAACATACAAATACCTGGGTACAATCTTCAACTGCTCCAACATCATAAGGGAAGAAATACAAACTAGAATCAACTCTGGAAATAAGATATACTATGCACTACAACATCTACTAAAATCAAAGGCGCTATCTCGTAACACCAAAATCACAATATACAAAACACTGATCAGACCAGTTGTGCTGTATGGCTCTGAAACCTGGAGTACAACGAAAGGAGACGAAGCCTTGTTACAAACCTTTGAGAACAAAATTTTAAGACGCATCTTTGGACCCATTAGGGATACACAAAGTGGAGAGTGGAAAAGAAGAAGTAACAAAGACATTTATGATTTGTTTAAGTCCCCGCTAATCACTGATATCATGAAGGCTAATAGACTACAATGGCTGGGGCATATAGAAAGAATGGAAGATAATAGGGAAACAAAACTCGCTTACACTCAGGAAATAAATGACCGTAGACCCCGAGGTAGACCAAGAAGGCGGTGGAGAGATAATATACATACAGACCTACAAGCACTTGGAATCAACGACTGGCAAGAGAAGGTCCACCAGAGAGACGAATGGAGACAGATTGTATTTGCAGCAAAGAACCTCAATGGCTCGGAATGCTGAAGAAGAAGAAGAATGAGCAACATACAGCTAAAACATATGTGATGAGCATACACTTAGAACATATATAAGGCTCATGCATTTAGAACATATATGAGGATAATACATACAGAAGATATGTGAGGATCATATATTTAGAACACATTGAGGATCGTATATATAGCAAATATTTGAGGATCATACATATGTATGATCCTCAAATATTTGCTGTATGTACGATCCTCAATATCCTCAATAGAACATATGTGAGAATCATACATTTGGAACATAACTTAGGAGTATCATTTAGAACACATGTGAGGATAATACAGTTAAAACATACGTGAAGAGTATACAGTTAGAACATATGTGAGGAGTATACAGTTAATATATGTGAGGAGTATACAATTAGAACATATGTGTGGAGCAAACATTTAAAACACATTTGAGAATCATACGCGTAGAACATATGTGAGGTTTATACGTGTAGAACATAAATGAGGATTATACATGTAGAATATATGTGAGGAGCATACATTTAGAACATATGTGAAGATTATACGTGTAGAACATATATGTGAGGAGTATACAGTTAGAATACGTGAGGAGTATACAATTAGAACATATGCGTGGAGCAAACATTTAAAACACATTTGAGAATCATACGCGTAGAACATATGTGAAGATTATACGGGTAGAACATATATGAGGATTATACATGTAGAATATATGTGAGGAGCATACATTTAGAACATATGTGAAGATTATACGGGTAGAACATATATGTGAGGAGCATACATTTAGAACATATGTGAAGATTATACGGGTAGAACATATATGTGAGGAGCATACATTTAGAACATATGTGAAGATTATACGTGTAGAACATATATGAGGATTATACGTGTAGAATATATTTGAGGATCATACAGTAGAACAGATGTGATGATCATACTTGTAGATTACACATCTTGAGTATGATTTTACAACACATCTCAAGAGCGTACAGTTAGAAACATAATTAGTCTAGCGAAATAAATTAAATCGCCCAGGAACCTGTGAGTATAGTGAAATACCTTATGGAGCAAATTATAGGTATTCATTGATACTCATGAAGAAGTAAAGAGACGTCTGTAAATTTATTTCTCTAATAAATTCAATTATATATAAACCTTTTGGCCAAGTTATGAGAAGAAAAAGAAAAAAAAAGGAACATATTTTGATAACCGGAAAGATTTGTGGAAAGAGATAGTGTGGAACAAATTCTTCAGTCTTTGTGTCATGGCGCAAAATGGCGTCAACACATGAACTGATCCAAGCCGCCAGAGATAGTAATTTATGAAGAAGTATGATCGCCCACGCCAGCCGACAAGGCACTTAATGATGATGATAAACATTAAATAGAATGCTTTTTGTGGCAATGCACGGAAGGGAGTCAACACACGAAATGATCCATGGTGTTGGAGATTGCAATTTGCGGAGAAACATGATTGCCCACGCCAGCTGGGAAGGCAATTGACGACGATGATACTCATTAAATAAAAGGCCTTTTCTATAGATCAGGACAGCTAGCGAGACAGAAAACCATAATGGCGGAAAACGTTGCGAGCAGACGTGTTGAGGGTGTTTAAGATATAAACTGATATACACCATCTATATAGTATGTTGAGGCTATGGTAAAAATGATAATTATAACTCATTTACTTTCCTTAGATGATGGCTACATTGACACTCACAACTCACCTAGTGTGTTGTGACCATGGTTATAATAACAATAATAGCTCGCCTAGTGTGTTGTGACCATGGTTATAATAACAATAATAGCTCGCCTAGTGTGTTGTGACCATGGTTATAATAACAACAATAACTCACCAAGTGTGTTGTGACCATAGTTATAATAATAACAGTAACTCACCCAGTCTGTTGAGACCATGGCTAAAATAATAATAACACACATATTCTGTTGAGACCACGGCTCTAATAAAAGTAATAACTCACTTAGTTTGTTGAGACCATTGCTATATTAACAATAATGACTCACAGTCTGTTAAGACAACAGCTATATTAACAATAATAACTCACAGAGTCTATTAAGGCCGCCTCCCTGGCCTAGGAGTTAGCGACTGTCTCCGTAATCCCGTATACTCTCGTGAGTAATGTGACGTGCGCGAGAATCGGTAGCGGTTCTAGCCGTGTCGGTAACTTACGAGGTATGTGAGCCGGTCGCTCAGGAAGCAATGGCAAACTATTGAGCGTAATCTTGCCAAGAAATCAACAATCAGCTGAAAGATGCTGATGTTGACAGCGATGTCCTGTAAAGGATATGCGAACAACAACAACAAAACGTCTGTTAAGACCATAGCTATATTAACAATAATATCTCACCTAGCCTGTTGAGACCATGGCTGAAATGACCCCTGTAGTCTGCAGCCACGAGGAGGTCTGCCAGAACCTGGGCATGATCAGGCCGGGTCCCCACTGTTTCCATGCAGCGGACCACAAAAGCATGCATTTCCTCACGTGGTATTACTGTTTCTGAAGACGCCATTGCTGTTTTGTTTAAAACAAAAACAATTGAAAGCTTTACAGGCAGACAAGTAAAGTTTACTGCGTCTTTAAAGTGCGTTTATATAAAGATAATGCGATCAATACTGAAGTTTCAGAAGAAAAGTGTAAAGTGTGGTTCGAAAGAGAAGTGGAGCACCAGAAGCATTATTTTGCTCCAGAACTATCACTGTCAAACTGTCATCTACTGGCTATAGTGCCTTGCGGTGTAGGATAGAGGGGTTTGAGCCTGTGGAATTAAGGCCGCCTGGCTAGTGCAGTCGCCGCGAAATGTGCAGGTTAGGGTTTTCTCACCCCGCCCCCGACAGAATGGTAACAGGGAAAGGTCATGAATACGAAAAAATTCAGTCCAGTGCACTATAAGAAGTATCACGTGTATGGCCTATTCTTGAATTCAAAGCGAGCGAGAAAAGAAAACATCTAAACAACTGAGATAATATTCAAAGATAAGAGTAATGAAATGATACATTTAACTCTACGTTATTGTATGATGCAGAAACAAAGGCAACGAATAAATAATTTGAGGGCGAAATGTTGTTATATAGACAAATAGGAAGAACAACATAGCAAGACAAGAGACCATGCAAAGACGTATTAGAAAATCTGGGATTGAAGTAAACCCCACAGATTAATATCAACGCCAGACAAGAAGGCACTTCGGCCATGTAAAAGACAGGATCCTTGCTAAAGGCTGTGTTGGAGGAAAGGGTGGAGAGGAAGCGTGAAAGACGAAGAAGCTACAGGTGGGTGATCAACATCAAGAGAAGTGGACTAGAAAAGAATATATGAATGCGCTATAATGAGGCATGGCATAAAGTGTCGGAGATCTCATTTCAGCGGATCTTCAATGAGAAGATGGTCCCGTTTTTTTTTTTTTCGTTTTTTTGCGCTCGCTCGCTCGCTTAGAACTCAAGCGTAGTCCACACATACTACTTCTAGTAGTGCTGGACCGAATTTTACGTGTGGATCAGCTTTCCCTATTAACAGTGTCCCTCGCCATGAGGCGAACCCACTCCAACTTCAGAGGTACTTGTAATTTACGTTCCCGAATCAAGGACGATAGGTCAACAATTTTAGTCCAACTGTCCGTTGTAGGTGTTGAATTCCTTACCTCGGCATCAGCACACCGGATGTTTAAGAATACGCATTCTTAACCATTCGGCCATGCTGACCTACAAGATGGTCCCTTGATTGATAATGTTGACCATGCCTACATTTACACACACGTAATAACCAAACCTATCCACCAAGGCGCGCGGGTGCGCGTGTGTGTATTTGTGTGTGTAAATGTGTGTCCGTCCGCCAGTCAATACTCCAAATGTAATCCTGTATATCTGACACCAGGCGGCCAATCTGGCAGTTACAGCAGAAGAACAATGTTTCACTAAGAAATCTATGTCACAGGAATGACTGATGGCAAATAGGAACACTAATACACAACAGCGTAAATATTAGGAGCGTTCATTTGAAATCCTTTCGTGCCGCACCGCTTAATTGCGTACGTTGAACATGGTCATGTCATAGTCATGTGATAAGTACTGACCAATGAATAAATTAACACGTGCTTATCTTCCCATGATATATAGGTTCTGTTTCTGACCGTTGAGAAAATGGCCGGGTTGATCCAAAATCCGCCCAAAGAAGCTCAAAGAGCGGTGATTCTGTTTCTTTCATTTGAAGGATGTCGACCAGTTGCCATTCAGCGAAGAATGCAGGCAGCATACGTTAACAAATGTGTGTCGAAGACAACAGTGACAGACTGGGCTCGAGTGTTTCAGAAAGGACGTCAGTTCATGACAGATCTTCCACAGCCGGGTCAAGCGCATATTGTTGCAACAGAAAGAAAAAAAAAAGCATCGCCAAAACTGATGCAGCAGTACAGATGAACCATTCTCGAAACATACGTTCGCTAGCGAAAAAATTTTATGTGTCAACTTGGGACAATTCAAAAGGTCGTTCATAAGAAATTGCAATATCGGAAGATGTGTTCATAGTGGTACCACGGATGTTGACCGACCACCAAAAAGAGGAACGCATGGGATGGTGTTTGAACCATTTGCTGCGTTACAGACTGGAGGGTGATGCATTTCTCTTCCACATAGTGGTAGGCGATAAATCATGGTGTCACCACTTTGAGCCGAGCAGCAAAAGAGAGAGCATGCAATGGAAGCATGCTGGATCACCAAAAGCCAAAAAAAATCAAGTTACAGGTTTCCGCTGGTAAGGTTATGCTGAGCGCATTTTTTGACCATAAAGGGCTATTGTTGGCCGACTTTAAAGAACCCGGTGTCAACATCAACTCTACCCACTGCTTGCAAACACTAGACAAGCTGCAAAACGCCATCAAGAATAAACGACCCCGCATGCTTTCTTGCGGTGTGATTTTGTTGCACGATAATGCTCGTCCGCATGTCGCAAAGATTGTGCAGGAAGAATTAGCAAGAAAGAAGTGGAAATTCTGGAACATCCAGCCTATAGTCCTGATTTGTCACCATGTGATTTTCATTTGTTTGGACCTCTAAAAAAAAGTTCTCAATTGGCAACGATTTCACACAGATGTAGACGTAATGAACGCGGTAAACACTTGGTTCAGTGAGCAACCACAATCCTTTTTTGCGGACGGCATTCGCCGCCTACCTAAGCAATGGGATGCTTGCCTGAATGCCCACGGCGACTTCTTCTGACTAACCCATGGTGCATAATTCATTCAAAATGAATGCTTTATTTAATTCTACCACACCCGTTAATGTTTCTTTCATGTTTTTGTAATAAAGCCATTGGAACGGGTTTTTAATGAACGACACTTATACCAATAAAAGTGGTAGTTGTAGTCATATGATCTGGACACAATCAAGTATCGTCTCCACAATCAAAGTTCGCTGTAGTTGATCTCCAACGTTACATACCCTGAGATAAAGCTGTTCGTCCGTCTCGTGGTGTTATCGTCCCACTGGTATCTTTGCTCACCTTTTATTCACATGTCTTCGAATTTCTTCCCGCTACATTGTTTTTATTTTTATTTTTTAATTATTTGTTGAGTTTGAATATTTGATTATAAGGAGAGGCGATGGTGGGGAGCCGGCAATGCAGAGGATAATGCAGTGGTACACATCTGTACATCAGTCCATATGGGTTTTCAGTTTTCAAAATACGAAAGCATTTGGCACAAAGAAGGTGAATAAATCCCAGAAGATGATACGCCAATTTAGAGTCATTTTATATGTAAAAAATAAACAGTAAAGGACCAATTTATACTACCTTGTGGCCCATGTGGCATATGGTGCTAGACCCATATTTTTTCTAGACCAAACGGCACTAGGTGGCTGATGTGGCCAGTGTCACGTCGGCTACTTTGACTTCCCGTTTTAGGCTTGGTCCATTTGGGAGACCAGATCAATATTAAGAATCGACCCTGGTGCGGATTCGAGGACCACTAGGCGACCGTCTAGGCACTACATTACCGGGCGCCCAATTTTAGTTTAGTTTTAGAATGACCATTATTATTCTTGAAATATTTTACTGCTTTTTATTTTTTTTAAATATTTTCTTTTCTTTATTCTTTTATATTTTGCAGACCACCTTGCGTTGTTTTAAAACAAAATAAAATGGTATGGATGTCGGTCGTTCAGAAAGCAATGGCAAACTACTGAACGTAAACTTGCCAAGAGATTACAAACAGGCAAAAAATGCTGAGGTTGACTGCGACGTCCTGTAATGGATATGCAACTAACTTTTTATTTTTATTTTTATCTGAATAACTGAATTATCTACCGTTGCTTCTAAACGATCATTATGACCCGAGTCAATGACTCGACTGGCACCTGGCAGTCTTGACAGACGATAGTTTGTAAAATGGAGTTATACCTCTCCATAGCACAAAGCCTGGGCTGGGATTTATAGACCATGTTTCGCCCATGCACCATGATCCCTGTCTCGGCCTGCCTAGTTTACTCCAGAGGAAAGGTAACACACATCAATACGTCTGGAACCAGACAAGCTGCAGAAGCTGCAGGATCAGCAAAGCAATACTCTAACTGCCCGACTATTGGAGCTTCCATCCTAGACCAGTTGCCGACCTCAGTTTAGGGTATGGTCTTTAGGTTGTATTTCCTCGCACTAGGGTAAGGCCAGTGCCCTCCCAATTGCACTCCTTCCGCCCGACGCCGTTGGCACAATGTGGGGTATCGGGTTTGGTGATCGCCGCCCAACATTCGGCGCTAACAGAAAGCAGGTAGTACCGTCTACTATTATGCGGTAGTTCAGTCATATATGACTAAGACCTGACACTGAAACGAGCATGAAACGAAAAAAGAAAACATTGCTGAAAACAGAAGTATCATTATTTACAAATGGAGTACCCGAACATCACCGCCAAATATTTTAAAAAAAATGTTTTAATCTTCCGATCATGGTTGTGAATTAGAATACTTCTGTATTTAGTCTAGTGATCAAGTTTTCCATTCGTTGGCAAAGACTTTTGATCGAAACGTTGGTCTTATAATTATTTGTGTCTTTCGTTTGTTTTGTTTTCCAATCACATTTAATGTCAAATGGTTTTTGACAATCGCTAGACTAGAGCTACGCATATTGTCGCCTCTTGTGCTCGCTACAAAGACCTACATATTTGCTTCATTGACTACAAAATAGTTTTCGATAGAGTAAGCCATGTCTACATGGTCAAGATATCCATTGAAGATCTCCAAGTTGGCGGAAAAGACCTTAGCCTTGTAAAGAACATTATGGCAAATAACACGCTGTTATAAAATTGATAACGAAGTAGGTCAATACCAGCCTTTCAAAACTGGTGTGCGACAGGGATGTGTAATCTCTTTTTTTCTTCATACCAGCCCTTTCCTCCTTTTCCCCACCATATAGTAAACATATTACGAGGAATTAAAAAGACATTAGAATCGCCATCGCCGGAGGACATAACATCAATAATATGAGATATGCAGACGATGAAATATTGCTTGTAGACAATAAAAAATGATCTACATCATTTATTGGAAGCTGTTAGCCTATTGTACAATTAGGGCTAAAATTCAATATTAAGAAAACATAAATTATAATAACCCATAAGAAGAAATAAAAACCTCAATGTAACATCCAAGTAAATGAGAACTTTCTAAACCAGGTGAATCGGTACAAATGTCTTGGAACTGTCATAATATCTGACTGGAGATGACTTATAGATAACTGAAGATGACTTGTAGATATAGAACAAGAATCGCCATAGCATAAGTATTCTTTGGCATGATGGAAAACATGAAAGTAATGAACCATTTTCCACGCCTCGAGGTGTATTTGGTATAAGAATCTAGCCCCATATCTTTATAACAAATCGGCACACGACGTCTGACGTAGTGAACACCACGCCAGGAGCATTTACTGTCTATAACATTTCGTAGTACCCATTTTTAGACTGGGTTGATTTTTGAGCCCAGGTCAATAAAACAAGAAAATAAAACACATCGAGAAGGATTCGAACACAGGTCTATTGGTTAGCCACCGCGCTACAGCTCCGACTGGAAATAAACAACAATAAATAGCTGCCAGGTGTAGTGAGTGGAACAAGTGTTATGTGCTACAGGGAGCCTATACTGTTGTTTACAAGTTAAACATGAACAATAAACAGACAAGATGAATAACATCAAATGATAGCGGAAATGTGGTTTCTGAGGAAAATGCAAAGAATACTGTGGAAGGACAGTAATACGGAATGAGACAGTCCTTCAAAATACAGATAATAACCGCAAATTGCTTAGGGAAGTTAGACCTAGAAAATCAAGACTTCTTTGCGCATGTTATGAGGGTAATTAAACTTGAAAACTTACGACATCTGGCAACACTAATGAGAAAAGAGTATTGATTGATTGATTGATTGATTTAAGAACCGACATCACAGCATTCGGGGCATTCCCATAAGCGCTCCGTCCCCATCCCCAGAAGCCACCCCCAAGAAGAGAAACGAGTAAAGGGAAGACAGATAAATAAATACCTGGATGGCTTGACTACATGGAGAGTGATCGTGTGAGATGGCGGATCATATCCAACTAATTATGGGCATGGTACCAGATGAAGATGATACTCGTGGTGTGGTGATCGAACGGGTACGGTGGGCAGTTAAGGCCTTTGTGTTATGTATACACTGGTCACATAAGGATACCCGGTAGCTCACATGGGACGCCATTTGGCCCTTTGTCATCGTCTTACACCACATCTATCTACTTTTTCCTTTGTTACTCTTTCGATGGGAGTGCGTTACACCTAGTTAAACATCTCAAAAGTCAGTGTCCGACTTCGGCATACATTTGTTTACGGTTGACTATTTCTAGACAGACTCCATCCAAGGTATGGCTGACTTCATCTAGACAGACTCCATTCAAAGTATGGAGGTCTTTCTATCCGTGTGTAGATTTTCTTTACAAACAATTTTGCCAGGGAGGCAGCGTACGACCTCATCATCATCATGTGCCATGCAGATAAGCGTGGGCGGTCATGTTTTGCCATCTGACACGGTCATCGGAGTCGTGGATCTGCTCTGTGTTTTTATCATGCCTCGTGGCTAAGCCATACAGATATTTACTTCTCTGCCTTCCTTTTGTTCTTTTCCCTTCAATCTTGCAAGTGGTCATCAAGTTCTCTAGTTTATTATTTCTCATAATGTGCTCAAAACATGTTTATGCTCTACGTCTAATTTCTCTAATAAAGTTTAGGGTTTTCATTGCTTCTTATAGGACTTGCTCATTGTTTTTTTCTGTCTGTCCATGGTATTCTTTGAATTATCCCCAGAAACCACATCCCCATAGCCATTCGATGTTTTTCATTTGTCTGCTCACTGTCCACGTTTCACATCCACACAAAAGTACAGGTTCTACATAGCACCTCAACACTCTTTTTCTCCTTGATATTGACATCTTTTTATTGGTCAGTATGTTTTCCATCTTGCAAAAGGCTACCTTCGCCATAGCGATTATTGTTCTAATCTCAAGGAATCTCCCATTCGATGTTATAACTATTCACTTGTTTAAGAATATTCCAAGGACATGCAACTGGCTTTAACTTTGATAGTTAAATACATATACACCAAGGAATGTTTGTGTCTTGCAGCCGGTAACTTAATGTAACGAATCATTGAAACTGTAATACATACTTGTATAAAGAAAAACACAGTACAATTCTATATATTCTAAAGGTTAGCATTCACATTATGTAGTAATCCCAAGCATGCTGGCTTTTATCCATATAAAAAATAGAATGTTATTTACGGATGTAAGAGTTCTGGAAAACTGAAACTGCCGATAAACTACTAGATCACAGTTTAGCACTTGTGTTTTCCAGGCGACCTGTAGTATGTCCGAGTAAGTGGGCTGTTTATGGGTCAACGGTACAAACTACAACCCACTTCACAATCAGCTGAGAGAACAGCGCAGCGGTGTGTCGTTGATAACCGAGTATCACGTGTTGTGGGTTAAGTGAATGGCAGTCTGCGGGTGAATGTTTCACGCCTGTTTGTGTTGGTTTACAACCGTGCCGACAACGTATTCTTTTCATTTTTATGGTATTGCTGCCGCTGCTGTCTTTCTTCGTCTTGTGTTTCTTCTTCCGTTTTCTCCAACTCTCCTTCTTCTTCCACCTTCTCCTCTTCCTCTCGTACTCGTTATTCTTCTCCTCTTCTTCTTACCTTCCTACTCTTCCTCATTTATCTGCTTCTTTTTCCTACTCCTCATCCTTCTACTACTTTCTCCTCCTCCATCCTCTCCCCTTCTTCTCCCTCTATACTCCTCACTTCTTACTCTCCTTCCTCTATCCTTCGTCATGTGCATACCACACAAACATTGCATATTATAACTCTCCAATCGCCTCTATCATCTGCTATGTACGTTAAGTTCATGTTGCCTACATTACTATTTGTTGTCCACCTGTCTAAGCTTTTCGCTCATCGTTGCTGTTGGTACCATTAGTACTGGGGTTCTTCACTGGCTGTTGAAGATGAGGACGGAACACGTACGAGAATGTTCCTAGTTCTGTGATGTCGATTGTTGACACAACACAATTCCACACATCACTTTCTCTCTCTCTTTCTCCCTCTTACGGTAATACACAACACAACTCCACACATCACTTTCTCTCTATCTTTCTCTCTCTCTCTCTTATGGTACTACACAACACAACCACACATCACTTTCTCTCTCTCTCTCTCTCTCTCTCTCTCTCTCTCTCTCTCTCTCTCTCTCTCTCTCTCTCTCTCTCTCTCTCTCTCTCTCTCTCTCTCTTACGGTACTACACAACACAACTCCACACATCACTTTCTCTCTCTTCTCTCTCTCTCTCTCTCTCTCTCTCTCTCTCTCTCTCTCTCTCTCTCTCTCCCTCTCTCTCTCTCTTACGGTACTACACAACACATACAAATGATGTACGTATAAATAAAAAGGTAACGGGGCCTATGGTTAGTACGATGACACAGATCCAACATGTTGCATAAAATAGGTTGGAACTTTTCCATCCCCGAAGGGAGGGATCAATTCATGTGTTGACTTCCTTCCGTGTCAAGATACAAGACTGTCAAGAATGTTTTCTCCCTGTCTTTCCCAATCTCTCTGTCCATAAATCTTTCCGGTTGTCACAACATATTCCAGATTTTGTCTTCTTATAATGTGCCCAAAATTTGTGACTGCCGCTGTCTGATAAGTGTTGTCTTAATATATATCTCCTCCCCCCTTCCCCTGTCCAGATTACTCACTTTGGCTGTCCAAGGAATGTTCAACATTCTTCTATCCACGCCTCTAGGGATTTATTTTCGCTTGTTTACTAATTGTCCAGGAATCACAGTTATACGTTAAAACTGGTTCTATATAGCATGCAAGAATTCCTTTTCTTCCAATGACAAGGGGTTATAGCATAAAATGTTCGTTTAATAGAATGCAGTTTTTGTGTGTCCTATTCCATACAGTTATAGTGATCACAGATTACTTACAGGTACATTGAAGGTAAGTTAAAGAAAGTCAAGTATATAACAGGAAACACCAAATATGATCTGTGTGCATTGAGAAATGACAAGAAATACAAAACATACTCAGTATAGAAGTACAGAACAGATTTGATATGTTGTCGATCTAGAGATCCCATTTCAAGATGTGGATGATCAATGGGAAATGTTGAAGAATTAAATCAGTTTGGCTGCAGAAACAATTATTCAAAAATTAAAGAAAGTGGGTCGTAAGAAACTGATGACTGAAGAAATTTTACAACGAATAGAAGCAAGAAGACTCAACAAAAATAATCCTGCCAAATATGAAGAAATTCACAGACAAGTCAGAATATTATGTAAAGAGGCAAAATAAGCATGGCTTACGAAAAATTGCATATAAATTGAAAAACAACACAACAGTGCAAATATCAATGCACACAAGAATTCAGGAATTTACTAATAAAAGAACAAGTACATCAGCACGCTGTCTAAAAACAAAAGATGGCAAAATCATAATAGAAAAAGATCAGTTTCTACATGTATGGTCAGATTATGTGAAACACCTTTATGATGACAACAGAGATGAACTGTATGGTATTCGAATTAATAATGAAGGACAGCCAATTTTGAAGATGGAAGTTTAGAATGTTCTTAAACATATGAAAGCTGGCAAGACCACCGGTTCAGATAACATCACAACAGAAATGATTAATGCTTTAGAAGAGTATGGAATAGATCAAGTCACCAGACTGCTGAACACAATATATGATACCGGAGATATACCTTCTGAATTATGTAATTCTAGGGACGCAGAGGTGTTTCCAAGGCACCAGGGCCGGGTTATATACTGGCCAAGACCCATTGACGCGTCCTCGTCGAGCGTCCTGGGCAACAGGTCCCTTCGGGGTCCTGGCTAAAGTCAGTAGGATCGCCGATTCCTCCGAAGTCGGAGAGTGTCTGCCTGTACGGCGAGGAACCACCAGTCTGCACACCAATAAACCAGACATGGGACAACGGATACTCACGCAAAACTCAGGTCCTGTATGACATCACACTGATGTTGGACAACAGGATGCCTTCATCCGACATACAGGACTTCGCGTTGGAGCTCAAGCCAACGAACACAAGCAAGCAAGCAAGCATGTAATTCTATATTTGTTGCAATCCCAGAGAAATCAGGAGCCTTGGAATGTGATCAACATCGAACAATTAATATAATGAGTCACATCACGAAGATTTTGCTACGAATTATCATGCAAAGAGTGAGGAAGAAATTACAACCTGAAATAGGAGAACAACAACATGTGGGTTTGTAGAAGAAAGGGTACAGTAAATGCTGTGTATATGATGCGATCAGTTATTGAACGTTCTTTAGAAGTAAACAAAGATATACATCTTTGCTTTATTGACTTCACAAAGGCTTTCGATAGTCAACATAGTAGAGATGCTTGCAGATCTACAAATTGATGGGGAAGACATTATACATTTAAAAAAAAAAAACATATATTGGAAACAACAAGCTGCCATAAGGATTGATAATGAAGTTTGACAATATCAGCCTATTAAGAGAGGTGTGAGGCAGGGATGTGTAATGTCTCCAGATCTTTTTTCCCTATACAGTGAAAATATTTTCAGAAATGTAGAAGACATAAATGGAATCATCATCCGAGGACAAAACATCAATAACATTAGATATGCAGATGATACAGTATTGACTGCAGACAATGAGCAGGATATGCAACAATTAGTAGATGCGGTTGTTGCACACAGTGAACAACTGGGGTTAGAATTAAATTGTAAAAAGACACAGATTATGGTCGTCACTAGGAAGAACGAAATACTATAATGTAATATACAAGTAAATGGGAATATTCTTCAACAAGTGAATAGGTAAAATCATCTCGGAACAGTAATAACATCTGAAGGGAGATGCCTTGAAGAGATTAGAACAATAATCGCCATGGCGAAAGTAGCCTTTAGCAAGATGAAAAACTTACTGACCAATAAAAAGATGTCAATTGAAACGAGAAAAAGAGTGTTGAAGTGCTACATAGAGCCTGTGCTTTTGTATGGATGTGAAGCTTGGACAATGAGCAGTCAAGCTGAAAAACATTTGATGGCTGTGGATCTGTGGTATCTGAGGAGAATGCAAAGAATACCATGGACAGACAGAAAAACAAATGAGCAAGTACTACAAGAAACAAATGAAAATCGTAAACTGATTAGAGAAATTAGTCGCAGACAGTCAATATTTTTAAAATATATATTATGAAAAGAAATTGGAGAACTTGGTGACAACTGGCAAGATCGAAGAGAAGAGAACAAGGAGAAGACAGAGAAGTAAATACCTGGATGGCTTGACCACGTGGCATGGTCGAGACAGGTACACTGAGCTGATCCACGACTCTGGTGATCGAGTGAAATGGCGAGTCGTGACCGCCATCGCTTACCGGCTTGGCATAGGATGGATGGATTCCGTACTTAGTCATGTGATGCACCCTCCTTTACTTACTAATCTCTACGCCTTGCCTCTACTTCTATAAGTGCCTATCAGTACACGTAACTGTATTACATGCTAATTTCCCAATATGACGAATGTTTTCAGCATCTTTATTTTATTTTTGTTTTTCAGCGTAAGAGTACACGATATAGAACATCTACAGTCGTTCGTGTTCAGCCCGGGATTACGGCTTATCTCTCACTCATAGTGTCACGTGCTATAATATAGCAGACTGGCCGTGTACTGCAGTTAGAGATCTGTGTTATCACGAGACAGCCGTGAAGTAATCAGCACCAGCTGCACGCAGTACGACCGGCAGATCCAGTCTTAAAGTTTTGTTTACAGGAGGGCATGAAGGGTGCCGGGGGAAGGGAGGAATGTGGAGGGAAGAGGGTCTAGAGCTGGAGACATTAAAGAAATAGCGTATTGACTGCAGCTCAGGAGATTTTGTTTTGCTGCCTTGAACTCAAGCGTAGTTCATATACATGCTGCGACTTCTCCCTTTGTTCGCTTGACACTTGCTGTATATAACTGTAATGTTGTCTCTTGTATGAATTTAATTGTCTTTTTTTTAGTCCACTCACTGGTCAATAGAGTTTATTTTCCACTGTTGTTTCTCTAGGCCAGAAGATTTGCCTAGATATGTCGTATTTTGGGCAGTATGATGCGATCTGCTGTCTGCGGCGCCAACCCACAAGTGTAGGACAGGACTGCATTCTCTTCCAAACATACATCTTACTACTTCTAGTGCACTGGACTGATGTTTGCGTGTGGGTTAGCTTTCCCTATTACCAGTGCTCCTCGCCATCAGGCGAACCTACTTCAACTTCAGAGGTACTTGTAATTTACGTCCCCAAGTCAAGGACGAGAAGTCAACATTTTAGTCCAAATAACCGGTGTAGGGGTTGAACCCGTTACCTCGGCATCAGCGCACCGGAACTTTAACCGATTAAGTGCCATGGGATGATTAATCGTATGAAGCGACTTCCCATATATGTCAGTGGCCTACATACATCAGCTTTCCATAAACAACCCCCTTTAATTTGATATATAATACAACATGTCTGCTACCATATGAACAACGTTTAAGTCATAACTGTGACACACCCGCTACTTCCCATTTTCTACCATCTATTTTTGTTTGGTCCGAACATACTGTTTGTCTGGCACCGCATCAGTTACGAGCGTGCGCTTTTATCAATTTATTCATGCTGACCTCCTCATGAGATAAGGACTACTAACTACTGTAAATTGTTGCGTATCCCTTATGGCACGTTGCAGTCAACACCAGCATTTCTCAACTGCTGTTGATGTACTAGGCAAGTGTTACGTTCAGTAGTTTGCCACTGCTTTCTGAACGACCGGCTCCCATACCAGCACGTTAAAACACAACGCGACACGGTCTGCTGCACAAATTGGTCGCAGCTGAGCTTCGAGCGCCTGGTACCCGGCCCACGAACAGCGTTCGCAAAGCTTTTGGCCACGGAGACACATCAGTCAATATCAAAGGACACAATGTTCTTCTTCAGATGCCTGGTGTGGAACAGGCATCGGCGACCATGACTCTCCAATGCTCTCTGTCATCTGGTATTTTAATGGCGTTCTTCTTCTCCTCGCATTAAATAAAGTGTCTATATCTTCAGTGTTGTATCTTGTGAAATTGTGAATGTGTGTTTTAGTCCACTCAGTGATCTGTAAAGTTTAGCTTCCACTGTTGTTTCTCTAGGCCAGAAGGTTTGTCTTCGTATTTGAGGCGGTCTTGGAGTATATGATCTGCTCTCTAGAGCGTCAATCCACATGTACACATGACTCATTCCTCAATCTTAATGTTATATACATGTGACTGCATAATCGATTGTGTCCTTTTCTGAGGTGCAGAATAATGAATTTGATTTTGTCTGTTCATAATATGGTAAACGTCTAGTGCTGATGTTGGATTTGTTTCTTTTGGTGGCAATGTGACTAGTACATCTATTTTCTTTTCTGCTAACGACATTAATGTTCCTTATATTGTTATTTGTTAACCAGACGTTTTAACTCACCCTCATACATTTTTCTCCGTCTTCCTTTGCTTCTTTTGCCCATTATTTTCCTCACATAAGTTCATTTATTTATTCCTCACCTACTGTTTATTTTGATTACTTTAAATTTGATTTGACCTTTTTTGATATCTTTGGTGAGTGACAGCACATGCAGCTACCAAAAAACACCCTGGTGGTTGCTTTCTTTTCTGTCCATGATATTCTTGAACACTAAACTGCCTCCAGTTTCTTTACCATTTCATTACCCAATGTCCATCATTACCATCTACACACAAGAACAGGGTCATGCAATAACAAACTGACACATTTAAGAGGAGGACCATTCAACAATAGGAAATAGATTTTCACATCTAAACTGTGTCATGTGCATATCTGAGTTCTGGAATTGGATTTCCCCAAATTATGAACGGATCAAAATTGTCCCTGGTCTGATTAGTTGTGACATTTCTCATTACATTCTCTGCATGGATGTTGGACAAGAATGGGAAGAAAATACAGTGTGCTCTACTACCCAAAACTAGTTTGATGTTTCACTGGTTACTCTGACAGCTTCTTGTTGTTCATGATATAATTGAGCAGAAAGGAGTATTGTGGAGAAATGTAAGAAGGTACGATAAAGAACACAGATAATATATCACCACAGCTTTAAATATCCTTTCTTTGGAAGAGGTATGCAGATTATTTTCTTTTATGTTTTGAGACAAAATTTAATATCCAGCATATTTCTTTACCATTACATTACCCAGTAACTATCGACACTCATTCCAGTCACCTTCAAACGTCACCTTTGTTTACATTAACCTATTTAGCACCTTTGATACAGATTGCTGACTCCTTGTCTGATGTCCTCTCATATATACTGCCTACTCCTTGCATTGTGTGTCCTCCAATATCTAGTCTTTACTCCTTGTGTGGTGTGTCCTTCAATATCTAGTGTTTACTCCTTGTATTGTGTGTCCTCTAATATCCAGTCTCTATTCCTTGTATGGTGCGTATAAAGGCAGTTATAAAGTATTTTAAATTTTGACATTATCAAAAGGTATCTATGGGAAATGGACGAGAGGAGTCATTAAGTAAAGGAATTTTACAAATAAGTTTTTTACAATAGGTGAGAACCAGAAATTTTGTGTGTGGTATTTCTCAACATAGTCCCCCACTGCCTAGCAACACACTTGGTCCACCTGTCTTCTGACTTGTTGATGCCTTTGTTTTGGGTGTGGCCTTAAACCAGTTTTACATTGTCTCCATTATCTCATTGTCATCTGCAAACCTCTGACCCGGCAAATATTCTTCCAAACAAGTGAAAGTCAGAGGGCGCTAAGTCTGGACTGTATACTGCATGTTTCAAGACCTCAAATTTCAGAGCATGTAGTGTATGGACTGTGCGCAGCTGTATGAGGGTGGGCGTTGTAGGGCAGCAATAATACTACTCTGGGAGAAGTCTCCATCATTTCAATCACACAGCGGGCTTCAGTTCGTTCACTATCATATCACTGTATAGAGCACTAGTGTTCCACCCCTTTCCAAATATAGGGACCTTGATATCCCAAAAGATGGTCATCATTCCCAGTGGACTCCTGCGTCTTTTCTTAACTAGAGAAAACAGGTGTTTCCTTTGAAATCTTTTTACTCATTCATACACTCTCCCTTGACTCAAACAACTGTCTCCATACTGAATCATCAGTCTTCTGTAGATTTCACAAGGTTTCATTTCCCCTGACCACAAAATATGAATAATGCCTTGTTGTTCTTCCTTGGTACAAGTCGATAGCATGGCAGCCATTTTCTAATTGCTATGGCACAAACTTATGGATCCTCATGACTACTGCATGGGGCATTGCTTAAGAGCCAGTTTGTGTCATGAAATAAGATTTTCTGTTGTCCATACTCTTCCATGCACTTTGTAATAAAATTCCTGTTACTTAATGACTTTTCTTCACATATTTCTTTGAATATTATTATTCATAATAATTTATTGAT
Source organism: Cepaea nemoralis (assembly GCA_014155875.1). Lineage (NCBI taxonomy): Eukaryota > Metazoa > Mollusca > Gastropoda > Stylommatophora > Helicidae > Cepaea > Cepaea nemoralis. The sequence goes on from JACEFZ010025811.1 coordinate 628,331, forward strand.
GCATAACATTATAAAGTAATCACACACTTGTATATTTTATGAAGCATTCAAAATATAAATCTAAACAACTATCTGAGCATAAGTTTTTTTCTGTTGCAATTGTTCCTTCAGATAAAACAGTTTCGGAATCCTTAACCCACAACAGGGGAGTGAACTACAATATCACCAATGCTATAATATACTATTTTGAAAGTGAAATGTAGCACTATGTTCTATATACAATGCTACAGTCAATCACACAAAGAAACATACACAGAATTCACAATATGTGGTAGTAATAACATTTATTTCATGTACCCTGTGGAATATCTCAGTAACATGTTATGTCTGGTCATACATGAGGGAAAGACAGTAAGTTATAAACTGATATAGGAATGCTAACAATGGCATTTGGTGGTTTTTAAAAGTGTCATTTGGCGGCAATATCATAGACCTTTATTATAAGTTTGGGTAGAAGACTACTGAATGTAGCATATGCAAGCGCAGAGCAGATAAATATGATCATTGCGTGCATGGAATGTTCAAAACAAAGAAATTCACACTACTGTGCAATTTTGTATTCTGGGATAAAGGATTTCTTACAAAGAATTTTCATTTAAAATTTTTTTTTACCTGTTTATAGCAAAAAGTGTGTTGGTGCGACAAGAAGTAAATAGAAGGAAATAATTGCTTCTACTTCTTCTTCATTCCTCTTTTGATGGGAGTGTGTCAAACCTAGTTATGCACCTCAGAGGTCAGTGTGTCCAACATGCATACATTTGTGTAAGGTTTACTTCTTCTAGACAGATTCCATCCAAGGTAACCTATCTACCCGTCAGTAGGTTTACTTTTCCCAACATAAATTTTGCCAGGGAAGTTGGCCTACTCTTTACGATTTTCAAATGTCGCTGAATTTTTAACAAGCACGATTTGCACACAGGACTTACTGTTTTTCACCATGTTTCATCTCACTACCCAAGAGATCAGAGGATTGTGATATAAGATGACAATGGTTCTTGAAATAATTCCCCGGGAAGGTAACCCGGTCAATGAATGCCTGAACAAGTCGGATGTGTCTGCCAAAAGGTGAAAATATTGCTGCCCTGTAAACAGGCACAACACAATAACATCTAAAACAACATTCTAGACAAACGCAGAAGAAGAAGAAGAAGAAGAAGAAGAAGAAGAAGAAGAAGAAGAAGAACAACAACAACAACAACAACAACAACAACAACAACAACAACAACAACAACAACACAAATTCTTAACCCTATGCAGAGATTGAACCCAGTACTTTCTATATCTGAGGAAGATACTGCAACCTCTCAACCGTGACTACCCCACACACAATTCGGTCAATAAACTCTATAAGCATGTTAAAGAATTGTTGATGAATAACAAATTACATTATATGTTAATACTTGTAAATATACTTCACCACTTATGTAAGTTGTTATTTAAAACCTTTTTGTTACAAAATACACGCAAATGCTAATAACAGTTGTAAAGTGTTAGAACAACAAAAATAATAATATATCAGCCAAATAAAATCTCAGACCTGGTAGTAAATCAGTCAGTCCGGTATAAACTATTACACAGGACTAGTCAGTCATATAATAATTCATCAATTAGATACAATCGACTAATCAGGTTACAGCAGAAGAATCACGTAAAATTCATTAGTCATATAATAATCCAGCTGACCAACCCAACCTGACTGTCTCACTGAAAATGCTATTGAAACATCTTTGAAGAGATGATTCACACAAAAGCCAGTGACAGGATGTTGTCATGGCTTAGTAAACATTATTTTTGAATGATGACTTGACTTTCTAGAATACAAAACAAAACAAACGTGCACATCCGAGATACAACTCTCCCAATAGACAATTGAAAGAGAGCTAATGCTGAACGGCAGTTATTTGCGATGATCACTGGTCATTCATTCATTCAGTAGCATGTCCTTTGCAGAGCCTCACTCCCATAACAACCTTCCGGAAAACCTCTTGATCATAAGCAAGACGTCCCGCATCCGATACACCCATCTGGAGATCATCTGCCACATCCTGCACCCATCTTCTCTTTGGCCTTCCCTTCCTCTCTTCCCAGGCATATACCCCTCCATTACTGTTACTGTTCTCTCCAAACTTTTGTGACGTTTCAAGTGACCAAAATATTTCAATTCACAACAATTCTGAATCAAAGCTTACTTCAATGCAATTATCATCCTTCATTGTTTGCCAGGAAATTCAAAGCGTTGTCATGCTCCAGGATTTAGTTAAAAGGCTAAAAGCATCAGTCTATGACTTGAGGAGCATTACTTCATCAGAAAATTACCAATCCATGAACAACTTGATAACCAGAACTAAAGAACTTCAGTGGCAAATTCTTCAACATCCGTCTACAATCCCAACTTAGCCCTAAGTGATTTCCATCTGTCATCATCATCCAGTGCCTTGCCGGCTGGCATGGGTAATCATGCCTCTCCACAAATTACGATCTCCGACGGCAAGGATCAATTCGTGTGTTGACTCCCTTCTGTGCCATGACACAAGACTGTCAAGAATCTTCTTTCGCTGTCTTCCTCTATCTTTCTTTCCACAAATCTTTCCGGTTGTCACAACATGTTCCAGTTTTTGTCTTCTTATTTGTATGGTTAATTAAAAACTCAACTTGTGGCGGATGCAGAGGTTGAATGTAAGGTGCAAATGGCTGTGACAGGAAAGCATTTACTTTTATTGTGCAAGTTTTTAAGCATTGATACAGTGATGCTTATGTGTAACAATGTGTATCTTGAGAAATAAAGGAAACACATAAGTGCCATTATAAATGGTGTTAAAGTTCATATCCCATTTATTGTTTTTACATATCAATTAATACCTTACTTACTGACTTCCTTTCACATATTCTAAACATAATAACAGATGAAACCTAATTCACCAGCTCCAATGCTATCAGAAGACCATAACTGTTTGCCACCCATGCTCACACGTCGTCTGATCATCTGAAAGTCTCCAACTCAGATGAATGTAAATGTAAATTCTGATTTTGATTATACTATTGCTTACGCCTACCCCGTTCAACATCAAAAGAGAAGCTATATTAGGTTCCATCACTTGCTCAGATTAATAGTCCAGTGACCAGCCACAAATAGGATATATTAATTTGAAGGTGATTGTTGTCCAAAGAGGGTAATGGCTGAAAAATGTGAATCTGGAGTCCTGAGTAAATGTCAGACCTAAACTGGTCATAAAATGACCAAAACATTGGAATGGCGTTTTAAAATGCTAAATCCTTTTTTTAAAAAAGCCTGAAAAATGCAATTATATGCACAATACAAAAATAACCAACTTTTAATCAGAGTATGCTAATACGTACATAAAATAACTTGACAATGATAATAAGGACAAAACATATTTCTTAAAATTCTCTGCTCTAGGAATTATCAATGATATAAAAACACACATTATAACAAATTAAAATGTTTGTCAATACTTGTAAATATATTTCACCACTCTGTATGTAAGTTGTTATTTTAAATCTTTTTATTATAAAATGTAAGCGAATATTAATCACAGTTGTAAAGTGTTATTACCACAAAAACAATAATACACCAGCCAAATAAAAACCCAGTAGACAGGTAGTAATCTATCAGTCAAGTATAAATAGAAACCCATTAGATAAGTAGTGATCTAACAGTCAAGTATAAATAAAAACCCATTAGACAGGTAGCAATCTAACAGTCAAGTATAAATAAAAACCCATTAGATAAGTAGTGATCTAACAGTCAAGTATAAATAAAAACCCATTAGACAGGTTGTGATCTAACAGTCAAGTATAAATAGAAACCCATTAGATAAGTAGTGATCTAACAGTCAAGTATAAATAAAAACCCATTAGACAGGTAGCGATCTAACAGTCAAGTATAAATAGAAACCCATTAGATAAGTAGTGATGTATCAGTCATGTATAAATAAAAACCCATTAGACAGGTAGTGATGTATCAGTCATGTATAAATAAAAACCCATTAGACAGGTAGTGATGTATCAGTCATGTATAAATAAAAACCCATTAGATAAGTGGTGATCTATAAGTCTTGTATAAACTATTACACAGGTCTAGTCAGTCATACTATAATTCATCAATCAGAAACAATCCATTAATCAGGTTACAGCAGAAGGATCAGGTGAAATTAATGGGTCATATAAATAATCTAGCTGTCGTATAATGATTCATTCAGTCATATATTAATCCGTTAGCCATATAATTATCTGTGAAACAGATAGTAATCCCAATAGCAATCTATCAGTATGATAACAATCCATCAATCACATTATAATCCATCAATCATATAATAATCTATCAAACATATAATTATCAACCAGTGATATTAATCCATGAGTCAAGTAATAATCCATCAGTCATGTAATAATCTGTCAGTTATATAACAACAGAGTCAGGTAATAATTTAATCAGTTAGAAATTATCTCTCAATTTAATCTATCAATACACGTGGCAAATAATAATCCAGTAGTTAGAATCTTTAAGAGTAGTTAAACACAATGTGAAAGTCATGATTAAAAACTGATTTACCATTAAAAAGGGGGCTTAAAAGGCACAATGACCAACTTCATTGCACTGAGTTTTATCGCATATGGTTTGGTCTCTTTCTGCAGGGTGGCCTGCCAAATAAATCACTCAAAGCACAAACTCTGTAGCTCTAGTGACGACCCCCAGGAGTCTCTGAGAAAATTGCACTCGTGAACTGAATGATGTAGCCTGTCAACAATGTTCAGAGTGCGAGGCAGACGGTTTAATCATCTCATCATGGAGACTTCCGCGATTGATTTACCATCTGAGGTAGGGGAAGTAACATTACAGATTGTTTAGTGTGGTTTGCTCAAATGATGAGACAGTTATTAGAGGTTAGCATTCAAGGGGAAGGCTGGTAATACAAGGCTGGTGTACGGTCACAGTATTCTCATTGCGTGATCTACAGGAGGAGGCTGGCAGTGGTGTAGATGTGCCTGGACAACTAGAACACTAACCTGGTACTTTAAAAAAAATTAAGTTGGGCACACTCTGCTCTCACAAAATGACAGCAATTATTTAGTGTTTCAATTTGCTTTATTTAACAGCAGGCACTGTGGTGACGGGGTCACTAATGCAGTTCACAATCCTGCATACTGTGTACAAAAAGCATCTACGGGTGATTTGGAAGCAGACCACTTTGCATTGGTTTTAATGCCTCAAGAGGGTTTGATGCCTAAAGGGAGTTTTGTGCCTGAATAGGGTTGTGCTTACAGGGAAGTTGGTGTCTGGTTTTGAAACTGCCCATGACTCACCATACCATCAGCAGTTGTGACCCAGTGACCTTGTATGTAGTAGAAGAAGGATGGAAGGACTAGAAACTGGGCAGTGCAGTGGCGCGCATGGTTGCCTACTGGCGGTGTGTTCAAATTCCCACTGAGGTAGGGATTTAAAAAAAAATTAACTGAGGTTCCCAGGTTGACCCAGGCTAAAGTGGGTAATATGAAACTTTATGGGAAGTAAAGGCACCTGGATTGACACTGACCACATCACTCATAGACTGCCAGCCGGTCTATACAAACATGGGAGTAGCACCATGTACAAGATATGCCTCAAGGTGTGGACAGGGGTGCTTTATTTTAAAGCAACAACCATCTGGGACAATGAACAAATGAATGGACTAACTTTAACCATCTGGGACAATGAACAAATGAATGGACTAACTTTAACCATCTGGGACAATGAACAAATGAATGGAATAACTTTAACCATCTGGGACAATGAACAAATGAATGGACTAACTTTAACCATCTGGGACAATGAACAAATGAATGGACTAACTTTAACCATCTGGGACAATGAACAAATGAATGGACTAACTTTAACCATCTGGGACAATGAACAAATGAATGGAATAACTTTAACCATCTGGGACAATGAACAAATGAATGGACTAACTTTAACCATCTGGGACAATGAACAAATGAATGGGCTAACTTTAACCATCTGGGACAATGAACAAATGAATGGGCTAACTTTAACCATCTGGGCCAATGAACAAATGAATGGACTAACTTTAACCATCTGGGACAATGAACAAATGAATGGACTAACTTTAACCATCTGGGACAATGAACAAATGAATGGGTTAACTTTAACCATCTGGGACAATGAACAAATGAATGGGCTAACTTTAACCATCTGGGCCAATGAACAAATGAATGGACTAACTTTAACCATCTGGGACAATGAACAAATGAATGGACTAACTTTAACCATCTGGGACAATGAACATATGAATGGACTAACTTTAACCATCTGGGACAATGAACAAGTGAATGGACTAATTTTAACCATCTGGGACAATGAACAAATTAATGGACTAACTTTAATCATCTGGGACAATGAACAAATGAATGGACTAACTTTAACCATCTGGGACAATGAATGGACTAACTTTAACCATTTGGGACAATGAACAAATGAATGGACTAACTTTAACCATTTGGGACAATGAACACATTAATGGACTAACTTTAACCATCTGGGACAATGAACAAATGAATGGACTAACTTTAACCATTTGGGACAATGAACAAATGAATGGAATAACTTTAACCATCTGGGACAATGAACAAATGAATGGACTAACTTTAACCATCTGGGACAATGAACAAACAAATGGACTAACTTTAACCATCTAGGACAATGAACAAATGAATGGATTACCTTTAACAATCTGGAACAATGAACAAATGAATGGACTAACTTTAACCATCTAGGACAATGAACAAATGAATGGACTAACTTTAACCATCAGGAACATTGAACAAATGAATGGACTAACTTTATTTTAAAAAGTTTGAGAATTAGGTAAGCAGGGCCATTTTAGTTGTTGCCCTCTGTTTCAACAATCATATTAAACTTGCATTATTTAAAAACAATAAGAGTTAGAACAATATATCAACATCTACACAACGTTATATAATTGTAATATCTTTTCATAACTGATTTCAATGCTGATTCAGTGCTACCAAACATCCCTGATGTACAAAATCAAATGATTCTGTTCCCCCCCCCCCCCCCCCCCCCCCCCCCCACATCCACTGCAGATGATTCTGTAGCTTCCTGTCAATCCACAGAAATGAGAATAATCACTGCCACAGCCAGACCCCCAACAATGACTATGTGGGCCAGAAAAATGATCCGTTTGACCAGCGCAGACTGAAATAACAAATGTAAGTTACAGTTGTGTTATTTGTTAACTAGACTTTACATTAAATGTGTCTATGCAAATTTAAATATTGGGGGGGGGAGGAGGCAATCAAAACATCAGATAGGATGTCAGCATGGCAGAATGGATAAGAGCACTCATTCTCAAACTGATGAGGGAGCGGGCTCAACCCCTACACTGGTCATTTGGACTAAAATGTTGACTTCTCATCCTTGACCTGGGGACATAAATTACAAGTACCTCTGAAGTTGGAGTGGGTTTTCCTGATGGCGAGGGACCCTGGTAATAGGTTTGCATGTGGATTAGCTTTCCCTATTACCAGTGTCCCTCACCATCAGGCAAACCCACTCCGACTTCTGAGGTACGTGTAATTTACGTCTCCAAATCAAGGATGAGAAGTCAACATTTTAGTCCAACTGTCCAGCGTAGGGGTTGAATGAGTTACCTCAGCATACATATTCATACTGAAGATGTTTCAAACTCCCGTGTCCATCTTTGTGCTGGTCAACCCTGGGCTTTTCATCCAGGAACCATGCTTTCCACGCATGTTCTTTCAAATTCTTCATCAGAAATCATGGGTCATGAATTTAAAAAAAAAAAAAAAATTGTGTTGCGTATCCCTTACGGGACGTTGCAGTCAACACCAGCATTTTTCAGCTGCTGTTGATATACTAGGCAAGTGTTACGTTCAGTAGTTTGCCATTGCTTTCTGAAAGACCGGCTCCCATACCAGCACGTTATAACACAACGTGACATGGTCTGCTGCACAAATCGGTCGCAGCTGAGCTTCGAACGCCTGGTACCCGGCTCACGAACCGCGTTCGCAAGCCTTTAGCCATGGAGCCGAATGGGTCATGAATATCATACAGAAAAATATGCCCTGATAATTTGTTGTTATTTAGAGGACTCTGTCACTGCAAACTCTACCATAAGTATGTATTTAAGCAAATTGTTACAGATTTATCATGTTTTATTTGTTTGTTAGAGTGGTAACAATCTTAGTCAAATAACACTTTAATAAAGTCTTTTTGTATGTCATATAAAAGGGAGAATTCAAGCAATGGAGTTGGCTTGTGGCAGTCAAGTCCTTTGAACTACACATAAAGATGAGGACTCCATACAAAAGGACAGAATAATAGATGGGTCCTTGAAGTCTGGACTGAATACAAGATCATGAATGTAGTCAGTGAATCATAGCCTGACTGCTTGCATCGAGGTCCTTGAGTTAGAGCTGACCGAAACCCCATCATTATCAATGATCATTATGTAGCACATCCTCTACACAACGTCGCTTCCATCATGGCCCATGGGAAGGACTTTCAGTCCCTAGCCAATTCTCCCGACTCATGTGATTTCATAGCTAAGGTGTCTGCATTGTCCCTTGTTCACCTTTGTGCTGGTCGTCTTTTGTCTATTTGGTCAGAAATCAAGCCTTTCATTACTGTTCTTTCCAAACCACCAGAATGTTTAAAATGGCCAAAGTATTTCAGTTTCTGAGACACAGTGTTGTTTATGAGGCAGTTTTATTTGCTGTTCACATCTTGCAGAATGTTAGTGTTTTCCTTCTTCTTGATCTATGCTGTTCCAAGAATGTTTCTGTAACATTTAAGTTAAAAAGCCCTGACTTTCTTCTTTTGTGATAGTGAAATGGTCCATGACTCACTGCTATTGGCAAGATGCATGATCTCACAAGTTTTATTTTGATTTGTTTGTTGATGTTGTGCCATAGGCTCTTACTGCTGTTCAGACATTGCTATGTCTAGTATTCATCATCCTGTGCCTTGCTGGCTGGCGTGGGAGATCATGCCTCTCCACAAATTACGATCTCCGACGTCATGGATCAATTCGTGTGTTGACAAACCTTTCCGTGCCATGACATGTCTAGTCTTCGCTACTTATAATTGCCATGTCAAAATTAGTTTTAGTGAATCATGTAATAATGATTGCACATATTCCATACATCTTAATACGTATTGTTTCTGTTGTTGTCATTGTCTAGGATTAGTTTCTTCTTCTTCTGCATTCATCCGGAGTTTTTTTTCCGGACGTTATTGCGTTGTGCCTGTTTACAGCAGAGCTGCGTTCTTGCGCCGTTAGGCCGACACATCCGACTTCTGCGGGCATTTGTTGACCGGGTTAACCTTCCCAGGGTGGATTAGTTTCATAAGTGATGTATGAATAAAGTAATGTATGACAGCATAGAGATAAGGACAGAATGTCAGACTGGTCTACGCGGCCAATTCTAAACCCTTTGAGAATAAAGTTTGTTCATTCATTCTTCTGAGTAGCTCCCACTGTTTTTAAATACGGAGCCAAGGTATTAAAGGTTTGTGACATTCCTTCATCATTGATTATAATTATTTTTCTATTGACATGTAGTTTTATGTGAACATTATTATGTTTGTTTAACATTCAGAAAATTATTATCTTAACTATGTCCTTTGACAGACAGAATTACTTCTTCTACTCCCTTTCCACTGTTTGAGAGGAGAACTGTGTCTGCTAAGTATCCGAGTTCTGGAACTGGATTGTCACTGGTTTCATTTTCAGCTGCGGTGAGTGACAAGTGTTCTGGGATGCATAATGTGGTAGCTTTCCTTTTGTTTCCACACCCACATGGTTTTAGATTACATTCTCAGCCTTTGGCAAGCTATCAGTTACCAGAGTAAGTGAGTACCCTACTCTGTAGTACAATCAATAACAGAATATGACACATCAAAGATGCTCACTTATCTCATAGGATGTCAGCCCCTTGAGCTGGAGGAGGAGGAGAAACAGGAAGGAGAAAAACACCAGTACCAGTAAAGTTAACAGCAGCAAAAACAAAAACAACAACAAATAAGAAAAAAGCCAATTCAGTCATTTGTTCATTAACATGTTATGCCACGTCATCTAAAGCAGCCTGTTTTTTAAACCACAGTATTATTCTGCAAGCTTGTATCTTATTATCTGTATCTTCTTTGTTTGTTTGTTTCATTCTTTCTGAAACAACATACTTACCATAGAGCTCTCTGTTAATGGATAATTCACTTCAGAGCTGTCGCCATCCCCAGCTCGCAGTTCATACATGTCTTTCCTATCTGCGAATATAACCAGTGAGAACAGTTTATCAGCCTGAACATTTTAACACACGGTGATACATTACAATTAATAAACAGATTCAATCAATCAGGTGCCGTCTCCACAATGAAGGTTGGCTGCAAAGGATCTCCAACACTGTCTGTCTCTCGCCCTGACTGTACATTCTGTCAGGCTGATGTTCGTCCATCTCTTGATGCTATTTTCCCACTTGTATCATTGTCTACCTCTTGCTCGCTTGCCCTAAACCTTGCCCTCCAGTATGGTTTTTATTAGAGTATCATGTCTTTTAATGTGGCCGAAATATTTCACTTGCCTCCTCTCTATTTCTTTCATCAACTCTCTCTTCATTCCCAGTTTTACTAGAACCTCTGCATTTGATTGTTTTTATTTCCATGAAATACAACATATTCACCTGTATATCCAGTTTAACAGGCAACAAAATGAGAAAGAGTGAAACATTACAGTATTACACATCAGATGAAAGGTAAATGAAATAGTAGGAGACTAAAAACACATAGAGAAGAGAATTACAGAGATGAATAATACTTGGAGAACATGGAGGCGCTGCAGGAGACAACAAAAGACAGGACAGTTTGGCCTGGTTTGGCTAACGGCTTACACCTCAATGGGGGAATAAAGGACAAAAAAAAAAGAAGACTGCTAAAGTGTCAAATCAACATTGGTATTATCCTCACATCAGGTTAACTACCATCATTATCATCACCAATGCCACCAACCCCATTAAATAATATTAAACATACCAATTATTTTCACATAATGTTTACCATTGTTACTGCTCCAACTCCAAATAAATTATTATTGCCACTCTAACATCAGATTAACAATTACTATCACTCTAGTTTCAAATGTAAGATAATTACCACTCCTGTGTCCGTAACATGTTATGACTTCCAACAGCAACATCACAAATATCTGCCAGGCGACATATGCGGCTAAGATGTATGTCAGGTAATACGGGACACCAACCCTGTCTAGCTGCACTCCAAAGAAAATGGTGATAACTAGTTTTGGAGACAGAAATAGAACAGGTTCAATACTAACGACGATTTTCAACAGTAATTTTATTTACTCCCAATAATAAGGGTATCGATTCGTAATGCCGCTTACCTGTGTTCGAAACACAGCGGCGACCGATTTGGCAGCAGACCGTGTTGCACTGGTTTTAATGTGTTGGTATGGGAGCTGGTCGTTTAGAAAGCAATGGCAAACTAAAAAAAAATGTTTTGCATATCCTTTACAGGACATCGCTGTCAACATCAGCATCTTTCAGCTGATTGCTGATTTCTTGGCAAGATTACGCTCAGTAGTTTGCCATTGCTTTCTGAGTGACCGGCTCCATACTCTCACTGGCGCGACTCGAACCGCTTCCAATTCTCGTGCGCTCACGTCAACCACAAGAGTATTCGGGGTTACGGAGAAAGCTGCTAACCCCTCGACCAGGGAGACCGGCCCTGCAAACTACCAAACAAAGAAACTTGCCAAGACATCAATAATGGCAGTAAAATGCTGGTGCTGACTGCAACGTCCTGTAAAAGATATGGAACTTAAGAAAGAAAAATAAGGGTAGGTACGGGGATATTTCTAGGGAAATAAAGATGATCAGTGTGGTATTGACCACATGACCCATCACGTGTCGATGGGTCTAAAATATGGGGCTAGCACCATATACCTCCGGGCGTGAAGTTTAAGCAGAGGGGAGGTCAGGTCTTAGAGGTGGGGCATTTACCTTTGAGTTAAGCAGACCAAGTTAAGCTGTAGATTTTCACAAAATAAGCCACCTGAAATATACAGTCACTTGAAGTATATCACCCCCTGAGACTAGAGTAGTGTACAGGATGCCTAACATTCTCAAAATAGGGTGGAAAAATAGAAGAAGAAATGAGGTGACAGAGAAGGTAAAAACCGTGGAGTTATTGCAGAATTAACACAGTCACTGACAAGTAATTGACATGACAATGTAGGGCAGGTTGTTTGGACTATGTGGCCCACTTTTAATGATCCACATCAAGGATATAAAAAAAAACACCAACAAAATAATGGATAGGACTTTCAGAGATTTTGTCTTAGGGTTACCTGACAGGAGTCAATTGTTTGAAATGACATGCACTGTATCTGTAATAATTGCTTAAAGTATATTTAATGAAAGGTCAGGTGAGGTCAATATAAATTTGTATTGAGAGGGATAATATATCTATACCCATTACCCAATGTCAAACAAACAGTACATTCAATATTCCTTAAATACATTAAAAGGATAATTAGTGAAAGCCTTAAACATATCAATGAAATTTATTATCAATCAACTAATAAATCTTCTGATTATGATTAAAATATACTGAATCAGATTTGGATTTGCGTTAATAATATGAATTGAGAATATAAATGTTTTTCATCTCTCTGATCTTTGAAGATATTTGGGTGTCTCAAATAGTTTATTCTGTGACTTTTCATTACTTGCCTAATAAATATATTATGACAAGGTAACAAGAAGCAATTTCCTCCGAAGTCGGAGAGTGTCTGCCTGTACGGCGAGGAACCACCAGTCTGCACACCAATAAGCCAGACATGGGACAACGGATACTCACGCAAAACTCAGGTCCTGTATGACATCACACTGATGTTGGACAACAGGATGTCTTCATCCGACATACAGGACTTCGCGTTGGAGCTCAAGCCAACGAACACAAGCCAGCCACAAGAAGCAATTGAAGTTTTTAAAGTTAATGAATTGAATATTTTATTTACAAATTATCTCTGTGGCATTTGGGGAACTTAATTTTAAGACCCCCAGGGAAAAATTGCGCTGATGGTCTGAACGACAAGGTCCAACAAGGAAAAAAGACCTTCACAGCATGAGGCCTAACCACTTTACCACATAAACTGACAGATAGCTACCCCATTCAAGTATCAGGCTAGATAGTTATGGTCACAAGTATTATACTAGTTAAGAAACTTCACTCGTATAAGTATCATGTAGCACACTGAGACAGCAATGATCATAAGCCACTCTCATACAAGTAACACACTGAGACAGCTATGATAATAAGCTACTCTCATAAAATTAGCACACTGAGAGAGCTATGATCATAAGCTACTCTAATAAAATTAGCACACTGAGACAGCTATGATCATAAGCTACTCATACATGTAGCACACTGAGACAGCAATGATCATAAGCTACTCTCATACAATTAGCACACTGAGACAGCAATGATCATAAGCTACTCTCATACATGTAGCACACTGAGACAGCAATGATCATAAGCTACTCTCATACAATTAGCACACTGAGACAGCTATGATCATAAGCTACTCATACATGTAGCACACTGAGACAGCAATGATCATAAGCTACTCTCATACAATTAGCACACTGAGACAGCAATGATCATAAGCTACTAATACATGTAGCACACTGAGACAGCTATGATCATAAGCTACTCATACATGTAGCACACTGAGACAGCTATGATCATAAGCTACTCTCATACAAGTAACACACTGAGACAGCTATGATCATAAGCTACTCTCATACAAGTAACACACTGAGACAGCTATGATCATAAGCTACTCTCATACAAGTAACACACTGAGACAGCTATGATCATAAGCTACTCATACATGTAGCACACTGAGACAGTAATGATCATAAGCTACTAATACATGTAGCACACTGAGACAGCAATGATCATAAGCTACTCTCATACAATTAGCACACTGAGACAGCTATGATCATAAGCTACTCATACATGTAACACACAGACAGCAATGATCATAAGCTACTCATACATGTAGCACACGGAGACAGCTATGATCATAAGCTACTCTCATACAAGTAGCACACTGAGACAGCTATGATCATGAGCTACTCATACATGTAGCACACTGAGACAGCTATGATCATAAGCTACTCTCATACAAGTAGCACACTGAGAAAGCTATGATCATAAGCTACTCTCACACAAGTAGCACACTGAGACAGCTATGATCATAAGCTACTCTCATATAAGTAACACACCAAGACAGCTATGATCATAAGCTACTCTCATACAAGTAGCACACTAAGACAACTATTATCATAAGCTACTCTCTTACAAGTAGCACACTGAGACAGCCATGATCATAAACTACTCTCATAAAGTAGCACACTGAGACAGCCATGATCATAAGCTACTCTCATACAAGTAGCACACTGAGACACCTATGATCATAAGCTACTCTCATACAAGTAGCACATTAAGACAGCTATGATCATAAGCTACTCTCATACAAGTAGCACACTGAGACACCTATGATCATAATCTACTCTCACACAAGTAGCACACTGAGACACCTATGATCATAAGCTACTCTCATACAAGTAACACACTGAGACAGCTATGATCATAAGCTACTCTCATACAAGTAGCACATTAAGACAGCCATGATCATAAGCTACTCTCATACAAGTAGCACACTGAGACACCTATGATCATAAGCTACTCTCATACAAGTAACACATTAAGACAGCAATGATCATAAGCTACTCTCACACAAGTAGCACACTGAGACACCTATGATCATAAGCTACTCTCATACAAGTAGCACACTGAGACACCTATGATCATAAGCTACTCTCATACAAGTAGCAAATTAAGACAGCTATGATCATAAGCTACTCTCATACAAGTAACACACTGAGACAGCGATGATCATAAGCTACTTTCATACAAGTAGCACACTGAGACAGCGATGATCATAAGCTACTCTCACACAAGTAACACACTGAGACAGGATGATCATAAGCTACTTTCATACAAGTAGCACACTGAGACAGCGATGATCATAAGCTACTTTCATACAAGTAGCACACTGAGACAGCGATGATCATAAGCTACTCTCATACAAGTAACACACTGAGACAGCCATGATCATAAGCTACTCTCACACAAGTAACACACTGAGACAGCCATGATCATAAGCTACTCTCACACAAGTAGCACACTGAGACAGCGATGATCATAAGCTACTTTCATACAAGTAGCACACTGAGACAGCGATGATCATAAGCTACTCTCATACAAGTAACACACTGAGACAGCCATGATCATAAGCTACTCTCATACAAGTAGCACACTGAGACAGCCATGATCATAGCTACTCTCATACAAGTAGCACACTGAGACAGCGATGATCATAAGCTACTCTCATACAAGTACACACTGAGACAGCCATGATCATAGCTACTCTCATACAAGTAACACACTGAGACAGCCATGATCATAGCTACTCTCATACAAGTAACACACTGAGACAGCTGATGATCATAAGACTACTCTCATACAAGAACACACTGAGACAGCGTGATTCATAAGCTACTTATCATACAAGTAGCACACTGGACAGCGCTGATCATAATGCTACTCTCATACAAGTAACACACTGAGACAGCCATGATCATAAGCTACTCTCATACAAGTAGCACACTGAGACAGCCATGATCATAAGCTACTCTCATGACAAGTAACACACTGAGACAGCGATGATCATAAGCTACTTTCATACAAGTAGCACACCTGAGACAGCGATGATCACTACGCTACTCTCATACAAGTACCACACTGAGGACAGCATGATCATAAGCTACTCTCATACAAGTAGCACACTGAGACAGCCATTGATCATAAGCTACTCTCATATAAGTAAACACACTGAGACAAGCCATGATCATAAGCTACTCTCATACAAGTAACACACTGAGACAGCCATGATCATAAGCTACTCTCATACAAGTAGCACACTGAGACAGCCATGATCATAGCTACTCTCATATAAGTAACACACTGAGACAGCCATGATCATAAGCTACTCTCATACAAGTAACACACTGAGACAGCCATGATCATAGCTACTCTCATACAAGTAACACACTGAGACAGCCATGATCATAGCTACTCTCATACAAGTAACACACTGAGACAGCGATGATCATAAGCTACTCTCATACAAGTAACACACTGAGACAGCCATGATCATAAGCTACTCTCATACAAGTAGCACACTGAGACAGCCATGATCATAGCTACTCTCATACAAGTAGCACACCGAGACAGCGATGATCATAAGCTACTCTCATACAAGTAACACACTGAGACAGCCATGATCATAGCTACTCTCATACAAGTAACACACTGAGACAGCGATGATCATAAGCTACTCTCATACAAGTAACACACTGAGACAGCGATGATCATAAGCTACTTTCATACAAGTAGCACACTGAGACAGCGATGATCATAAGCTACTCTCATACAAGTAACACACTGAGACAGCCATGATCATAAGCTACTCTCATACAAGTAGCACACTGAGACAGCCATGATCATAGCTACTCTCATACAAGTAGCACACTGAGACAGCGATGATCATAAGCTACTCTCATACAAGTAACACACTGAGACAGCCATGATCATAGCTACTCTCATACAAGTAACACACTGAGACAGCCATGATCATAGCTACTCTCATACAAGTAACACACTGAGACAGCGATGATCATAAGCTACTCTCATACAAGTAACACACTGAGACAGCGATGATCATAAGCTACTTTCATACAAGTAGCACACTGAGACAGCGATGATCATAAGCTACTCTCATACAAGTAACACACTGAGACAGCCATGATCATAAGCTACTCTCATACAAGTAGCACACTGAGACAGCCATGATCATAAGCTACTCTCATACAAGTAACACACTGAGACAGCGATGATCATAAGCTACTTCTCATACAAGTAGCACACTGAGACAGCGATGATCATAAGCTACTCTCATACAAGTAACACACTGAGACAGCCATGATCATAAGCTACTCTCATACAAGTAGCACACTGAGACAGCCATGATCATAAGCTACTCTCATATAAGTAACACACTGAGACAGCCATGATCATAAGCTACTCTCATACAAGTAACACACTGAGACAGCCATGATCATAAGCTACTCTCATACAAGTAGCACACTGAGACAGCCATGATCATAAGCTACTCTCATATAAGTAACACACTGAGACAGCCATGATCATAAGCTACTCTCATACAAGTAACACACTGAGACAGCCATGATCATAAGCTACTCTCATACAAGTAACACACTGAGACAGCCATGATCATAAGCTACTCTCATACAAGTAACACACTGAGACAGCCATGATCATAAGCTACTCTCATACAAGTAACACACTGAGACAGCCATGATCATAAGCTACTCTCATACAAGTAGCACACTGAGACAGCCATGATCATAGCTACTCTCATACAAGTAGCACACCTGAGACAGCAATGATCATAAGCTACTCTCATACAAGTAACACACTGAGACAGCCATGATCATAAGCTACTCTCATACAAGTAACACACTGAGACAGCGATGATCATAAGCTACTCTCATACAAGTAACACACTGAGACAGCCGATGATCATAAGCTACTTTCATACAAGTAGCACACTGAGACAGCGATGATCATAAGCTACTCTCATACAAGTAGCACACTGAGACAGCCATGATCATAAGCTACTCTCATACAAGTAACACACTGAGACAGCCATGATCATAAGCTACTCTCATACAAGTAGCACACTGAGACAGCCATGATCATAGCTACTCTCATACAAGTAACACACTGAGACAGCAATGATCATAAGCTACTCTCATACAAGTAGCACACTGAGACAGCGATGATCATAAGCTACCCTCATACAAGTAACACACTAAGACAGCTATGATCATAAGCTACTCTCATACAAGTAGCACACTAAGACAGCTATGATCATAAGCTACTATCAAACAAGTAGCACACAGACAGCTATGATCATAGGCTACTCTCATACAAGAAGTACGCTAAGACAGCTATGATCATAAGCTACTCTCATACAAGAATCGCGCTAAGACAGCTATGATCATAAGCTACTCTCATACAAGTAGCACACTGAGACAGCTATAATCATAAGCATCATACTGACTAAGACAGTTACTCTCATACAAATATCATTCAAAGACTATGATCATCAGCTATTTTCATAGAAATATCATGCTAAGACACCTATGATCATAAGCTCTTTCATACAAGAATTACGCTAAGCCAGCTATAATCCTAAGCATTATACTGACTAAGACAGCTATTCTCATACAAGTATTATGCAAAGATAGCTAGGTCCTAATTATCAAACTAAGATAGCTACTTTCATACAAGTATTATGCAAAGATAGCTATGGTCCTAACTATCAAACTAAGACAGCTACTTTCATACATGTATCATACTCACCTCCTAAGACATGAGCTGCCATTCCTACAAACCAGTGAGCCCAGTTAAAAATAGGACGTCTTGGTGCTTCGGGGTGTGGGCGAAATAAAGCCATCCCAGGCTGCGGGCAGATATAATTATACACACAATTACTTAATTATATTAACACCCACACTAACAAAATCTTCAGACAGCCACGTGATATGTATATGGTTGGCTAGTTGTGAAATCTCTGGAAAACTATGAATTTTTACTCTTAAATCTGAACTGGTTGTCTAATTCTAGGGAGGGCTTGTATTTCTCAGAGTGAGGCTGGTGTAGAGATTTGTCTGCTGACCCTTCACATGCGGCTGGTGTGATACAGACCACACACCCATCAAGTGCTGATTGGTTTATACAAACATGAGGCTAGAATCCAACATCCAATACTCCTCAAGGCATGTTAAAGGGCCCTTTAATATTTGTTTATTTTTCAACAGACAGCTGAAAGAAATGATACATCAATGACAGTGGCATGTTATCACTTTCTTGTTTCTACCCAAATCTATCACAATACTTCAACAGATTAAAAATCCTGGATCCAGCTTATCTGCTCTTTTCATTTTATAATTAGAATTTGTACAGACAGCCTCTTTCATCCTAATGTGCTCCACCGAGGCCTGTTTGCCATTGATAGTTGTCTGGTACTTATATTTTGCTACCGGCTGACTCGGGCTCTGAAGGTTGTGGGTTTGACTCTGGGTCATGTTCTTCGATTCTCCTTCGGAGACTCCTGGGGGTCAACGCTGGAGCTACGGATTTTGTGCTTTGTGTGACGCTTTCCGAGCTGCGGAAAGAGACTAAGTCATATGGGATAAACACCGAGTGCAATGAAGTTGACCCTGTCGACTTTTAAGCAACTTTTTTCAGGTTTTCTTGGTCCCAGTGGCAAGACACTTTGATCTTAACCAAAAGGAGAACAGAGATAAAAATACAAAATAAAACAATATGGATGCATTTAAATTTTAGTATATATGCTCATAAACCATGTGTTCGTACGCATAATTTTAGAATACAATTTGTGATTATAAAGTAGTGATAATTGTGTTAACACATTTAATAGACACTGATTTGTAAAAGAAAATATACTCTATATTTAAAGACTTCTATGTTCACATTCAGACCTTGATGTTAATGTCTCTAATAAAACGTAATAGTTAAAATGAGGTGCACGACATTACTGTACACTGTTTGGTGGAATAAAGTTAGCTGATGTCAGCCTGGTTGAATGATTAACAGCGACCACTTTTAAACTTCAGTGTGCTGATGCCGAGGCCCTACACCGGTCAGAATGACTAAAATGGTGTCTTCTCCTCCTTGACTTGGGGACATATATTACAAGTACCTCAGAAGTTGGATTGGGTTCACCTGATGGCTCTGGCCCTAATTTCTTGCAGTGCAGTTATTATTGACAGTGCATCAGTCAAAATCACTGCTTGCTTGTGTTAGCTGGCTGTGAACTCCAGCGCGAAGTCCTGTATGTCAGATGAAGACATCCTGTTGTCCAACATCAATGTGATGTCATACCAGACCTGAGGTTTGCGTGAGTATCCGTTGTCCCATGACTGACTCATTGGTGTGCAGACTGGTGTTTCCTCGCCATGCAGGCAGATACTCTCCGGCTTCAGAGAAATCATCGATCCTACTGATGTTAGCCAGGTCTCCGAAGGGACCTGTTGCCCAGGACGCACGGCGTGGACGTGTCAGCAGATCTTGGCCAGTATAGATCCCGGCCCTGGTGCCTTGGAAACACCTCTGCGTCCCGTCAAAATCACTAACTGTCTCCTAGAATTTGTTTTGTCCCCAATAAGTATTTCTGCTGCCCATTTCAAAGCTTGTGCTTCAGTGTTGAAGTTATCATTAAATGTGCCCCAGGCATCTGATGTAGAGTAGATACTATTATTTAATTTAATTTTAAATTTCTGAAACGTCGTCTCCCACAATCATTAGTGAAACAAAGCCATGCGCTTCATTTTGGGCTGCACGAGAGACACTAGCTGTGTAGCAGTGATACCTCCTTGACTTCCCGACCATGAACCATAGGATCAAGACCTGGAGAGCTCATGCATACTTAAAATTAAGTGCAGATGAGCAGCACCCTCTGCATGAAGATATATTCAGAGAAAAGGGTGACAGGCTAAAGAGGGGCAAATCATGGATGGGTCGGGCGGAAGATGTCATCAGACAGGTCTGCAGTCCTACCAGTATCAACCCCGGTAAGGAATGGGTGCCGGTGCCTCCAGCCTTTAAGTGCACTTTCTCCTGCATTATCACACTTGACAGACGGATCAGAGAGCAGAACCCTGCCACTGTCAATGCAGAAGTCAACGCGCTCATCAATGAACACTCAGACAATCCCGAAGTGCTCATCTATACAGATGGATCTGCTTGCTTGCTTGCTTGTGTTCGTTGGCTTGAGCTCCAACGCGAAGTCCTGTATGTCGGATGAAGGCATCCTGTTGTCCAACATCAGTGTGATGTCATACAGGACCTGAGTTTTGCGTGAGTATCCGTTGTCCCATGTCTGGCTTATTGGTGTGCAGACTGGTGGTTCCTCGCCATACAGGCAGACACTCTCCGACTTCGGAGGAATCGGCGATCCTACTGACTTTAGCCAGGACCCCGAAGGGACCTGTTGCCCAGGACGCTCGACGAGGACGCGTCAATAGGTCTTGGCCAGTATATAACCTGGCCCGGGTGCCTTGGAAACACCTCTGCGTCCCACAGATGGATCTGTTGTAAAGCAGCAGAGAAGTGCATGGGCATTTACAGCCCGTTCAGCAGGCCGAACCATTCAAGAATCCAGTGGTGCCCACTCCATGACCACGAGCAGCATGACGATGGAAGTGATGGCAGTAACACAGGCTTTCATATGGCTGGAATCACAGCATTATACCAACGTGTGTGTACTAAGTGATTCAATTAGCATGATTCGGAGGGTCGATGCAGGATCTACACGTAGACAGTCGACTGATTCGCTGCAGAAGTCTGTTGTCTGTAAGGTTACCTTCAACTTCGTCCCGGGACATGCGGGAGTTGAGGGAAATGAACGAGCCGATAAATTGGCCGACTCTCCATCCCCTGCTGATGGCCAGCAAATATGCCAGGCAACAAATCGTGCAACATATTGTTTGTGGATTCTGTGTTTAATTGTATATAAACGTCAGCCCCGCCATTTTCAGTTGCATTAATGGCCAAGCCACCAGTGTATCCATGTAGTTAATGTGTTTAAGTTTAGTTGATATGCTCTGTCTGTTTGTGTCTGCTGGCGGCCTTTGTTGTTGCTGTATGGTATACAGGATTTGCTGAGTAAATATCTTTTCTGTAAGGGGTAATTGCATTGTTTGGTATTTTTGTTGGAAAGGAACTTGCTAATTGAGAATCTAATTTTTTTTTATTTTTTTATTTTCCTGTGTGATAAAGTTTGTTTTAGTCTGCATACGTCCAGTTGTTCATGATCTATTTCATGGGTTGTTCATTCTCTTTTTTACTTTTCAGCTAGATGAAAGACTCTTGTGCTTATTTGTCCTGCATTGATTCCAGTTCTGTTATATTTTCCTTGTGACTAATTTCGGCTAATTCAAATATAGCTCCTCAAGTAAACCTGAAAATTTCGACTTATACTGTTTTAAGAGTTAAAATCGTCAAGCTACAGTGCTGACTGTAGATTACATCCTAATAACATTCCCAAACCAGCTTCCTTTTCGTTATTTGAGTTTACAGAACCATGTGAGAAAACCCGGGTCAATGAGGTCTTCCTGTTGGCTGCCGATTCCATCAATGATGAACTGTGGTTTTCGTGGAGGACCTTTGTGTTGGCATTCTGACGGCGGCATTATGCACAGTGTACCTGTGCGGGCTGTTGGATTACCGAGACTCCTGTCTGTTCCACTTTTCACATTGGACAGTGGGGAGCATTTTGTGTGATATTCACTGGCACAGGAACGGAGCATAATGGGGATGACCCGTTGCCGTGAAGTTGTAACCTCGACTAACTAACTATTTGAGTTTACAAAGATAAGATTAGCTTACCCTAACATCGTGGATAAAACATGCAATATATAATTACTTACATTTATGATCGTTAATGCTGTTACAACTATACCCATAATTGGATGAGCTTTAAGATACTCCTTTGAATCACCAAGCTGAAAATAAAAGTTACATTCTCTTTGTTATAAGAAAAACACTGACCACTTAGATATAACAGTTATCACAAGATCAGAAGAAGATCAATAGTGTCACACAAATAAACTTGATCAAGTCTCCATTTTCACAAAACATAATGAATGATCTAACATATTTTATACCATTATCATCATCATCATCATCATCAAGTGCCATGCCAGCTGGTGTAGGCATTCATGACTCTCTACAGATCTTGGCCTTTGGTTTTCTGGGTCAACTTCACTGTTGATATTCCTCCATGGCACCGTCGTAATCCATCCAGTATCATTTCTCATTGTCTGCCTCTGCCTCTCTTCCCCTCGATCTTTCCAGTTGTCACAATGTTCTCCAATGCCTCTCTTCTCATCACATGACCAAAAAAAGCTGTTTGCCTCTTTCTTATTGTTGTATATAATGTTCTAGTTTCATTAGCCTCTTTCAGGCAGTCGTTTTTATATCAATAATCGGAGTTAATTCATTATAATTTAATAACAATAAAAAGCACTAAGAAGCATATAGCTTCAAATATCAATTCTAGATTCTTAATTTTCTGCTCCTGCATTTTAATCCCACAGGGGCTTAGGCCCACACCCAACCCATGTCCAGCCATCCTATTCTCTGCTATCTCTTTGAGCTTCCTTCATGTTTTCCCCATATTATTCACCTGTCTCTAATTCTCTTCTCCATGTGTTTTTACATCTACCTCTATTTGGCTGGCCCTGTGGGTTACACACAAAGGACTTTCTAGTTATACTATCCTCAGGGTTTCTCAATATATGTCCTATCCAGCATCAGTGTCTTTTCCTCATCTCTTGATTCACTGGAATTTGTTTAGTTCCCTCCGTGAGCTTTACACTGATGATTCTGGTTTACCAGTTTATTACTTCCTAGTCTATTATAGCCGGTCTCCCTGGCCTAGGAGTTAAACGACTTTCTCCATAATCCCATTTATCCACGTAGGGTAACGCAACACGTAAGAATTGGAAGCAGCTCTCGCCACTTTGGTAACTTACGGGATAAGTGAGCCGGCTGCTCAGAAAGCAATGTCAAATTATTGAGCGTAATCTTACCAAGAAATCAACGACAGCGGTAAAATGTTATTATAAGAATAATTATTATTTATTAACTATAAATCTATTATAAGAATATCTTGGATACAGAAAAGAACAAATGGATCCATACAACAAGAGCTGAATATTGAAGACGGTTGGCTATTAAAGATAATAAAACAAAGAAAATGGAAATATTTTGGTGACTTGAAACATCATGAAAGTTTGGAGAGAACAATAATGGAGGGGTATATGCCTGGGAATAAAGGAAAAGGAAGACCAAGGAGAAGATGGGTGCAGAATGTGCAAGATGATCTCCAGATGGGTGTATCAGACACAGGACATCTTGCTTATGACAGAGAAGTTTTCCAGAAGGTTGTTATGGGAGCAAGGTTCTGCAATGGACATGCTAATGAATAAATGAAAGAATGAGTCTGCACATGCACCAATTAATGCAAATTCTACATTAAGTGAGGTTTAATTATTTCCTACACAAAACAAAAACCAAAATTTTGCTTCTTTGTTTCTAAATCAAATACAGAGGTTCTAGAAAAACTGGGAATGAAAAGAGAGTTGATGAAAGAAATAAAACAGAGAATAATTAAATATTCTGGCCACGTTAAAAGATATAACACGCTTATAAAAACCATACTGGAGGGTAAGGATGAAGGCCAGTGAACAAAATGTAGACAATGATACAAGTGTCAAGATAACATCAAGAGCTAGACAAAAAGTGATCTGACAGAATGTAGTCAGGGTGTGGGACAGTGTTGGAGATTCATTGCACCTGATTGATTGATTGAATATTTGTGAACTATATCCTGGGTTAGGTCCTTCAAGGGTCAAAAAACAGATAACAGAACACTGCTCCTCTTTGGTCCATTTCAAAAGTGGGGCGGTCATCTTTAAACTGTCCTTATGATGTTACAGTGTTTGTTTGTATCGCATGCTTAATACTCTTGACATCCTTAACAACAATATCGACAGGTTACAAGACAATGGCATGGTTGTTGTAATTTTTATCTCACTTTTAAGGTTTTCATGTGAAGCCCTCTTGTACATGTGTTTATTGTAAAGATCAATAATTTACACCCGTGTGTTGCCAGGGCCCATACGGGGGAGCAAAGAATAGTAACACTGTTGCCTACCATGCACGTCGTAAGAGGCGACTAAGGAGGCTATGGTTCCGTCGGCCTGCTACTGAGTGAGTGCGTGGCGTGACACTGTGAGCTGTGAATTTCACGTGGAATGCTTTTGCATCTGTCCGCGGTTGTTTTTCGAGTGAACTGCATGTTTGGAACGGATGATGGCCGGCTGTTGCTGGATTGACTAGTTTGCCTTTCCGTTTCACGAGTGCATTTTTCAGGAGACTCCTGGGAGTCGTCGCTGTAGGTACGGAGTTCGTGCTTTGTGCGACGCTTTCGGTGGGTCGCCCTGCAGAAAGAGACCAAGCCATATGTGATAAAACCCCGGTCAATGAAGTCTTTCTGGTGACTGCCGTTTTCATCAAGGATGAACTGTATTCTTCGTGGAATACTTTTGTGTTGGCATTCTGGCGGCGGCATTACGCACAGTGTACCTGTGCGGGCTGTTGGCTTGCCGACACTCCTGTCTATTCCATTGTTCACATGGGGCAGTGAGGAGCATTTTGTGATATTCACTGGCACAGGAACGGAGCAATATGAGGACGACCCGTTGCCGTGAAGTTGGAACTGCGACTAACTAACTAACTGATCAATAATTTAATTTAATGTTAAACAACACAAATAATTACAGTGATTCATCAAATCATCCACTAATGACTTACTCTACAAATGAAGTATTATCCCCCAGGGCACTGGGCTGAGGCCTGTTAAGAATGAAACACCTAAAATCTCTGGAGGGAACATTACCAACCAAGGTCTAATCCCAGGCATGTCTGTATGTGCTAAATCACGATCTGGTTACATCATAATATACCTCTTCACAGATGTGAAGTATCAATACCAATCTTGCATACCCCATTGTCTTCTGAACTTAGAGAGTGGGTAAATAAGTCAAGGACCCATTGTCTTCTGAACTTAGAAAGTGGGTAAATAAGTCAAGGACCCATTGTCTTCTGAACTTAGAGAGTGGGTAAATAAGTCAAGGACCCATTGTCTTCTGAACTTAGAGAGTGGGTAAATAAGTCAAGGACCCATTTTCATGCCTTGAGGCATGTTGGGCATATGGTGCTAGCCCCAGTTTTTAGACCAGTCATCATGTCAGCCAACTTGACTTCCCAGAACATTCTCTAGTATCCATTTCAGGCTGACTTGACCTGGGAGCCCAGGTCAATTGTTTTTAAAATGTTTGTCTTGATGGGGATTCAAACACATGACCAATAGGCCAGTACCAGAGATTACTTCCCTCAGCAGGAATGGAGACTGAGGTAGTAGCAGGTTACCACAACTCATAATCTTGTGACCTAGTACATGTGCAATCCTAGTTTCACATCCTTAAGGCAGAATGTGCCTTAGGATGCCCTTGTAAAGAGTGTCATCACCATCATGTGCCATGTAGATATGCGTGGGCGGTCATGTTTCACCATCTCACACAATCGCCAGAGTCATGGATCAGAACTGTGCTCCCGTCTTGACCATACGCATGGCCAAACCATCCAGGTATTTACTTCTTTGCCCTCCCCATGCTCTCTTCTCCTCAATCTTGCCAGTTGTCATCAAGTTCTCCAATCCATTTCCTCTTATAACATGTCCAAAAAATTGTGACTGCCTATGTCTAATTTCTCTAATCAGTCTTCTTCTGTGTCTTGTAGGACTTGGTCATTTGTTTTTCTGTCTGTCCATGGTATTCTTTGCTTGCTTGCTTGTGTTCGCTGGCTGTGAACTCCAGAGTGAAGTCCTGTATGTCGGATGAATACATCCTGTTGTCCACCATCAATGTGATGTCATACAGGACCTGAGGTTTGTGTGAGTATCCGTTGTCCCATGTCTGGCTTATTGGTGTGCAGACTGGTGGTTTCTCGCCATGCAGGCAGATACTCTCCGGCTTCGGAGGAATCATCGATCCTACTGATGTTAGCCAGGTCCCTAAAGGGACCTGTTGCCCAGGATGCACGGCGTGGACGTGTCAGCAGGTCTTGGCCAGTATAGATCCCGGCCCTGGTGCCTCGGAAACACCTCTGCGTCCCGTATTCTTTGCATTTTCCTCATAAACCACATTTCCACAACCATTAGATGTTTTTCAGCTTGTCTGTTCATTACCCAAGCTTCACATCCATACAAAATGTACATACAAAAGTATAAATACCACAATCTGACAGAGAATTCTAGCCACATGTACTTACCTCACTCCAGCCTTTAACTTCAACAAATATAATGATGAACCCAGCTACAGTGCAAGCACAGGCTAGAATCATGCTTGTTCTGTGAATCTTTGAAATGGACAGGAATTCACATGTAAGGTTATTGATGTTGATACCCACAAAAATGATGATGATGAGAATGATTTTTAAAAAAGGCAGTGATGAAGGAAACTGGTAACATGGAAAGCTAATCCACACTATAACATTAGTCCAGTGCACTAGAAGTAGTATGGACTATAACTGGGTTCAAAAGAATGCAAAAATAATCATCATTCATCTGATCCCGTATTCTGGAACATTGGTTGTAATGGCCTCATGACAACAGCATTTGTAACTGGAGTCCTCCACTGCTTTCTGTCCTCAGAAATACCACATCCTGTCCACTCTAATGTTATCAGTTTAGGATTTTGTCTGCTTTCTTCTTCTATTTGCCCTCAACTGTGCCTCGGATTAAAGGGTGTCATGACGTGCAACATGTTTAAACCTGACAAGATTTTGACATTTTGCCACTGAAATAAGTGGTTATTAATGGCTGCAAACATATTTAATTTTTCCCTAACATAAGCAGTTGTCTTTACTCTTTTCTAAAAGCATTTGAAATAGTCTACTATTGCTACCCAAATTGTATTATACTGAAAACACCAACAATATACTGCACAATGTATAGCTGGCATACTTTACTGCACCTCATTAGGTGCATACTACAGAACTAGTTCAATATATATGTTAATGCAACATAAAATGAATTATTTTAGCTGAAATACACAAAAGGAACTCAGTCATAAATTCAATGTCACCACAGTAATTTTTTAAGAGACTATATCTTTTTGTTTGCATAATTGTGGTTTACCCTTGTGTATAGCAGAAGTGTCTGAAATCTCAGCACCCTTTGGTTATGTGTGGTGAAAAGCACACTGAAGGCCTCTTTGTCCCTCTCATGACTGAGGGACCAGAGGAATATTGTGTTTGACCAAAAAGTCTGAATCATATGCAAAGAATGGGTAGGTTTCTTTTTTGTGCTCGCTCGCTTTGAACTCAAGCGTGGTCCATACACACTGCTTATAGTAGTGCTGGACTGAATTTTGCATGTAAATTAGCTTTCCCTATTAATAGTGTCCCTAGCCATCAGGCGAACCCAATCCAACTTCAGAGGTATTTGTAATTTACATTCCCAAGTCAAGGACGATAGGTCAACATTTTAGTCCAACTGTCCGGTGCAGGGGTTGAACCCTTTACCACTGCATCAGCACACCGGATGTTTAAGAACACACGTTCTTATCCATTTGGCCATGCGGACCTACTCAATTGGTAGGTGGGTTGTCATGATAGGGCTGCTAAATTACTATTACCCACAGGTCAGTTCATTTGCATCACACAGCATTACAAAGGCAATGTATGGCCTCCATGTAATACTCTTTGGTAATTTTTTTGGCTTTGTCAGACTCCCTACTCTCCCGACATGGTTCCTTGTAATTTTTGGCTGTTCCCGAAGCTGAAAATTCTCCTGAAAGGAGCCCAATTTGAGTCACAAGAAGGCAGTATGCGAATATAACAGCAATGCTGTACTCCATTTCCAAAGAGGTCTTCCTGAAACATTTCCGACCATAGTGAGACCACTGGGAAAGTGTCTACAGTCCCAAATAAAGTACTTAGAAGGGGGTTACGCTTTCAGACCACTGGGTGAGTTAACTGCATTTTTCCCAACCAAAGTCCGATACTGTTTCAACAGACCTCATAAAACAATCTAACACTTCATTCTTCATTCATTGTATATATAATAAAACTATTAATTTGCTACATTTGAAGCATTCTATCATTGTTTCATAACTACAATGTCTTACTAACAAGGTGCAACTCCTCAACTCAAACTACACAGAGCAGTTTAATGAAAATTATGTTGAAAAACAAAGATAAAAATCTTGACATTTTAACTTAAATTTTACAGAAAAGTTCTTAGAATATCACGGAAGAAAAAAAAATGACATTCTACAAGATCTGAACATTAAAGAAAACTGTCATATAAATAGCATCATATCTCAGAAACTTAAACCATATCACATATTACTGTGGTTTATAAAGTCCAGTGATTTTGGAAAAGCAGTGATAGAAGGGGATGTATAAACATTGTGAAGTTCTTTATTATGTAAAAATTCAGATGATGATTCACATGTGGTATTGGTGGATACCGAAACAAGCCTAGCTACAGTTTCTACAATCTCTCGGGAAGGTTAACTCAGTCAACAAATGCCCGGATGTGTCGGCCGAAAAGAGCAAGTATCGCAGCTCTGCTGCAAACAGGCGCAACGCAATTACGTCCAGGAAAAAAAAACACTCCAGATGAACACAGAAGAAGAAGAAGAAGTTTCTACAATCTAAGAATTAAAAGTATAGGATCTCTTTCCATGCCAAGACAAATATTAGGTATCTTCTTCTTCTTTTCGTTCATCCGGAGTGTTTTTTTCAGATGTGATTGCGGTGTGTCTGTTATGCGCCCTTGGGCCGAAACTTGTAGGCCAACACATCGACTTTAGCGTGCTTTTTTGACCAGGTAGCATTCCTGGGAGACTCACTTTTGTGGTGCCATCTGCAACCATGCTGGCCAAGGTTGAACGGTCGAAGACAACGGTCATCCCTCAAAGGAAGGCAGGGACAGTCCATAGCATTTTCCGCCATCCAAGGTTGCTTCCATAGTTGCAGGGCCGACACATAACGCCCTGGATCTGGGCTCACCGAGGGAGATCGTCACGTCCTGCTCATGGCTGCTTTAAATCCTCACTTCAATATATTGGTCATTTCGTTTCCCCGGGTCATTCCCGCACTAACCAGACAGGTTTGCAGACGGCATCCACTCAGCGAGTTTTCGGACATGTGCTTGTCGTTGCGCCCATCAGAGCTTTTCCAGGCACAACAGACATTCGGAAAACTACCTAGTCAGAGCTGTTCCGAACAAGAGCGGCATTCGGAAACTAGGTAGTCAGAGCTGTTCCTAGCACGAGAGACATTCGGACGAGACATTTCACTCGGACGTAATTGCGTAGTGTCAATTTTTAGTTTGCCACCCGTAGGACGACACTTCCGACTTCAGCGGGCATTTTTTAATGAGGTTAGCCTTCCTCTGGTTTCGAGGCACATTGGACTGTTGTGATATCGCTAACATCTCAGCTGGTCAAGACAGAACGATGAACGACATCGTGGTCGGCCCTCAAGGGAAGGCAGGGGCAGACCATGAGCATTTCCTCGCTATCCAAGGAGGCTTCCATAATTGCAGAGCCGGCACATATTGCTCTGTGACTGGGCTCACCAGAGGAGTTGCCACGTCCTGCTCATGGCTGCTTTAGTTCCTCACTTCCACTTGTTGGGCAACCCGTTTGCCACTGATCGCTCAAGCACACACCAGGGACGTTCAGACTGCAAGCGACACCCACTCGGTAAGCTTTTGCTTTTGACTTCGGACCACGCAATAGGTTCGCTCGCCGTGCGTTCCATTTTGAGTCATTGAGACGCTCTTCCACTTTTGTCTACACTCTATGAGTTAGATACAGTTTTCGTAGCCATTTTCTTCGACTGGGGCACTTTTTTGACTTTTTGTACTCGCTCACGAGGTAGGCTACTTGTGCTGCCGGTTCAACACCTTACCTTCGTGCTGCGGTGAACGAGGAACGGCCTGACCCTCTCATACGGGAATCTCTCATATCCCCCAGCTGAGAGTCTTCGAACTTCTATCAGACCAGAGCATGTAGCTTGCTCAGTATCACGCCTTTTTTCTAAAGGTGGCTATCGGCCCGGCTCTCAGGTCCGAGGGTTTGTGGCTTAGAGGCGTTCAGCCACAGCCCTCGACAGGGAGCCTTTAGTGTTTTGTCCGGACCAAGAACTTCTGCCTTTGTGCGCCTGATTTAAATTTTTGACTGCTATCCTCAGTCTCACCTGCAGAGCAGCAGGTTGTGTCTCTCTTAGTCTGGTCCCTATCCCATATGCTGTCCGATATGTAGTTTTTCACCCATCGGCAAGCACATGGGGTCGATGGGACACGCAAGCTCCCCCACCACGGCAAGGTGGAGACACATCGGGGGAGAAATATTAGGTATAAAGTGCTAGCCCCATATTTCAGACCGACCGTAACTCGATGTGTGATGTATCAATATAATACTGGCTGCCTTTACTTCCCAGATAGTTTTCTGGTACCTATTGTTTAAATCTCAGGTCACTGAAAAAATCCTGGCCTCAGATGGATTTGAACACATGACCACTGACCAGCAGACAAGCATGCTAGCCTCTGCAGCTACCACTATATAATCTAGTCCAGATTAAACAAGAAGCTCTATAAGGAAATAAATGGGCTGTTACCTGAAACCAAACTTTCTGTGACAAAAGCAAATTTGTCCATACAGGTTTGTAGTACCTGGCAACTACAATTCCAATACTAGCAAGGAATATCCATGCCCCGACCATAAGACTACCTGGCGAAACAAGTTGTCAAAAATGAATGCATCATTAGTTTACTCTTTTTTCAATTCAACAATTTCAGCATATCAATAACATAAAGTGGATAATGTAAAACAAATAATAACCGGGAAGGTTAACCCGGTCAACAAATGCCCGCAGAAGTCGGATGTGTCGGCCTAATGTAAACAGGCACAACGCAGTCACGTCCGGAAAAAAAAATCCGGATGAACGAAGAAGAGAAGAAACAAATAATAATTATGACAGAAAAAGCAAAAGCTTATTTTATTCCAATGAGGAACAGAAAGTCATAGTGCTCTGGCTGTCTACTACTTTCATTTGCATGAAATTTATTGTCTATCATCTGCAATGTTGTCTCTTGTATAAACTTCAGTCTTTTTTTTTGCTAATTCAGTGGTCCATAAAGTTTATCTTCCACTACTGCTTCTCTAGACCGGAAGGTTTGCCTAGATAAGTCACATTCAGGCAGTCCTAGCATATGTGCTCTGCTGCCTGCAATGCCGATCTACATGTGCACATGACTAGTTTGCCAATCTTGAATTTTGTATACATGTGGTTGCCTAATCGATTGTGTCCAATTCTAAGGTTCAGAATAATGATTTGTTCTGGTCTGTTCATAAAATGATAATAATCATCTTGTGCTGGTGTTGATGGAAGTCTGACTGATTTGATGATTCTTTTATTTTGGTGCTCTTGTTGCCAAGATTCCTTGCTGCTGTCAATCTATCTGCAGCTAGGCCTTCATCACACTTTAAAGCCAGATATTAAACTGTTGTATAAACAAACTGTCATCATCAATATCCAGTGCCTTACCAACTGGCATGGGTGACCATGCTTCACCATATTTCATATCTCCAGCAGAATGTATATGCTGAATTTTGCAGAGAATCGTCTCTCGTTTTCCTCTGTAGTTTTTCCCTTAATCTTTTCAGTTGTTACAACATACTCCAGTAGTTCACATATAAAAACAAATTGAACTTCTAAAAATGACAAAGTAACAGTCTACTGCATCCTCTTAAACTTACCATGGGCTCTGATAAGTGCAGACTTGACATTTGTAGCTGCAGAATCTACAATATCATTCACTCTATAAGGTGCAGGAGAAGCAAACCGGTTAGAACGGCCATGGTATTGTAAACTGACACTGTTATCTGCTGCTGTCAAAAACAGAAATATGACAATGTGGACACTCTAGGAATAAACAAGTGACATCTTCTTTCATTCGCTTGAATGTATTGTCTATATCTGCAATGTTGTTCCTTGTATGAACTTCACTGTCTTGTTTAATTCACTCAGTGGTCCATAAAGTTGAAAAACATTGACTATGTTTTCTAATTTGAAATAATATTTAACACAAAAGACTATGTTTCCTAATTTGAAATAAAATTTAATACAAGAGACCATGTTTCCTAATTTGAAATAAAGTTTAAAACAAAAGACCATGTTTTCTCATTTGAAATAAATTATGTTTTCTAATTTGAAATAAATTATGTTTTCTAATTTGAAATAAAGTTTAACATAATCGACCATGTTTTCTAATTTGAAGTAAAGTTTAAAACAATTGACTATGTTTTCTAATTTGAAATAAAGTTTAACACAAGAAACTTTTAAAATTTGAAACAGTTGTGACCACCAACACCGAAAATTTCCCTCTAGCATTTGGGTTGGAGTCATTTAACAATGAAATGCCTAAAAACTGTCAGGAAAACATGGTTAACCTAGGCTAATCTGTGTCAGTGAGTATAATCTGTGCTGAATCATGACCTGGTTACAACATGAGATGCCTGTCCACAGACGTGAAGTTCCAGT
Organism: Cepaea nemoralis; assembly: GCA_014155875.1. Classification (NCBI taxonomy): domain Eukaryota; kingdom Metazoa; phylum Mollusca; class Gastropoda; order Stylommatophora; family Helicidae; genus Cepaea; species Cepaea nemoralis. The sequence continues at coordinate 661,830 of JACEFZ010025811.1, forward strand.
ACTGGCCTTGCATGCCCCGCTAGTATCTGAACTTGAAGAGAGGAAGGACAGTTCTGCAAAAGTTCATGTTGAGATGGTACTCCTATTTTGGTACCAGATTGGAGGAAATGTCTCTAATCAGCATAACTTCAAAAGATGCATGCCATTTTTAGGGAGTAGATGATACACATCAGACTTAGGAGTTAAAATTCAAGTCCTCCAGACATTCATAACCAATCAACCAGCCATGGTGGCATGACATGCTTGAAAACCCAATTAGTCAATGAAGTGAAAAACATACTAGTCAACATAGTGAAAAACCTATTCAATGAAGTGAAAAACATACTAGTCAATGAAGTGAAAAACATACTATTCAATGAAGTGAAAAACCTACTAGTCAATTAAATGAAACATCTACTAGTCAATGAAATGAAACATCTACTAGTCAATGAAGTGCACTCTGGATATGAGTGGGTGGGGTCAGGAGAGTAAAGAGGTGCAGGAAATGCGGATACAAATCGGCCGATACAGCTGGAACCTGATAAATATATATGTAAGTGGGGAATATTGCATAAGCAGAGAGAGCTGGGACTGGTTGAAAGGTTCAGTGGACACCCCAGGTACCAGGTATCTGATATGTGGTGACTTAACACCCGCGCCAAGGAATGGGACAGGTTGGGAGAGAACAGAATGGGTACTGCTCTTGCTGAGGCCTTGCTTGAGACGGATGTTGTTTGTCTAAATGACGGTACACCCACTAGGCTAGCAATGAGACCGGGGGACCCTGACACGGTCATCGACCTGGCACTTGTATCCCAAGAGGCGGCATCAGATATAAAATGGAGCGTCCTTGGAGACCATGGAAGTGACCACCTCCCCTGTTCTGTGCTGATACCTAAGTCCAGCACAGTTAGGGCTATAAGAGCTTTCAGGGCATTCAGTTATGATCGCGAGGACTCTTCACTCTTGGTGCGCCTTAGATCACAGGGAAGATCTAAACCAACAAGAAGAATCTTCACCAAACCACCATGGTGGACACCAGAGGTGGAGAATTCATGGAGGGAAAAGAGGGCGGCCATAAGGAAGTGGCAGAGGGTGCGGAGAGCAACCAATTCAGTTGACACAGAATTGGAAGGGGCTGAAAGATATAAAAAAGTAAAGGTGCAGGATTTTAAACTCCAGGCAGCAGAGGCAAAGAGAATGAAGTGGGAACAGTTTATCAATGAAGTCGGTGGAGATGTGACATTGGGAAAATTCTGGAGGCTGCACCGGCAGATGAAGAGACAGGCGATCCCTGGTACACATGGTACCGTTTATGATGATAACAACCGTCCTATGACGACTGATAAGGACAAAGGGGAGGCTTTTTTTGCTCAATTTTTAAAATAGACAGATCAGCAAGAAAGGGCTATTAGAGATAACGTCAGAGAAGCCTTGTCACAGGCCACTAGGAAGGAGGACTGTGAGATTAAAGTGGAGGACATTAGATGGGTACTGAAGCGGGCTAAAGACACAGCACCAGGTCCGGATGGGGTGAGGTACTCCTATATGAGGAACATAAATGATGAACGAACGAACAGACTTTATTTTCAAAGGGTAACAAATTGGGCACGCAGGCCCATCTTACATTCGGCCCTTCCAATCACTCATCTTTCTTTCATCAACAGTGCATAGGAAAATTTCAACCTAAGCATCAATATTGCGGAAATATCCCACAATCGGCTGCATAGCTACCTGGTCCCACTCCCAAAGCCAGGTAAGGATCACTCCAGACTTAATAGATACCGAATCATAAACCTGCAAAACATGTATGACAAAGTCCTCGAAAAGATAGTAGCATGCAGGCTCCAGCAACATTTGGAAAGTCGTAATCTGCTTCCCCGAGGACTCGGGAGTTACCGGCCTGGGAAGGACACCTGGGCCAATGCTGCAACTTTTGCATTTGATGTCTACTAGGGCTTCCAGGATAAACAGGAGATAGTGGCGGTAGCTCTTGACCTGGAGGATGCGTATAACAGGGTTAGGTATGATCGGTTGATACACACACTGTTGGGCATGGAAGTCTGCCCTTGCCTTGTTAGAATGGTTGCGGCAGTCCTTTATGAGCGTAAGCTTGCACTGCACATGGGTTCCAGGAATTCTGACTCCTGTACTATTACAACTGGGTTGCCGCAGGGATCTGCCTTGTCCCCAGTGCTCTTTAATGTCTACACCAGCAAAGTCGCAGCTATTAAGACACCAGGTGTGGGTAGAATCTTGACATTTGCAGATGATGCACTGGTGTACAGATAGGGCAGAGACAGGGCCAGTTTGGTGAAAGACTTACAGGTGGCAGTAAACAGGGTGGCGGAGTGGTGCAGGGACCATGATACACCCAGACAAAGCATCGGTTGTGTGGTACTCCCTGGATAACCGGATCGTCAAGGCAGATGTTCCAGGTATTATGTTGAATGGATGTCCTCTTAGTTGAGAGAGTAAATTGAAGTACTTGGGCATCACCTTTGACAGGTGTCTGTCTTTTAAGGATCACGTGGAGGCATTGGTGGTGAAGGCTGGTAGGGGACTTAATGCACTGAGGGCTATGGCAGCAACCGTGGTAGATCAGAGGATGCTGTAGAGCAGTGCTATGCCCCACCTAGGCCTTTCTAAAATTATGCCCCCCGCGCCCCCCCCCCCCCCCCCCCCCCCCCCACATATGCATCATTTTTTATATTCAAAAATTGAAATATTCACCCCCAGGTCCTGCGTCCCTGTGTGTCAGTTGTGTTGAGTGAATTTTTTTTTTTTTTTGGTTTGGCGGTTACCCCAGACAAGCTGGTTCCCCTGCCTCCCCCCTTTATTGTGTGAACCCTTAGTCTCACTGTGAGCTATTGCCCATAGTGGACCACCTGGCCCACATCTAAGGTGAAGATATGTGATGGGTTTTTATTTGATCATCCCGGTCCCCGACCAGAACAGGCGCACTACTGGGGGGAGAGCAGCAAATGCACCCAATCCTAGCCAAAGGACCGATAGGTTTTAGGAAGAAATCACTAGAAAATTATTGAGCAAACACAGTAAGTAAATTTTCAAAACATATAATGGAGAACTGAAATTCAAGTACAAAATAATTTTAATGAAAGATTTTTCTATATTATTTTAATTATTAGTAATTATTTAAATTTAGTGAGATCCTTGCGCTTGATGCTTGCTGCAAAGAGATTTTATGTCAGGTTCCAATTTAGTTAACTTCAGTCTCAAGTCTCCCCGTTTTGTTATATCCAGCCGATTTCTTCCATTTTCGAATTGCCCCCCTTAACAATCGAATTGCCCCCCTGTGGGGTGTGGGCCCCACGTTGGGAAACACTGCTGTAGAGGCTCATTCACCAGTTAATAATTTCTGTCAGTGAGTATGGTTTGGGGCTGCTGACAGTATCAAAGAGCCAGCTTGAAATGTTGGAGTGCATACAGAATGCTGCCATGCGGTTAATCCTGGGGTGCACAAAACACACCAATTATATGCATGAGGCATATCCTGGTGCTACCAACAATGACGGATAGGCATAGGGTCCTTCAGGCCAAAGGTACCTAAGAGTTGCCGCAGACAGGGATCACCCGCTGCATGCAGCAATGGATATGGTCAAGGGTCATAGACTAAGACGAGGCAGGTCCTGGATGGCACAGGCAGAACTTTCTATAAGTCAGGTGTGTGATCTAGAGACCATAAATCGTGAAAGAGAGAGGGTTGAAGTTCAGGAAGACATGACGGACTGGCACAATGTAATAATAACACTGGGTCGTGAGTGCAGAGAATGGGCAGCGGGCCGCACTGAGTTTGAAGTGCAACAGCTGATCCACAGCAACATACATCAAGGTGACATAGTCATCTACACCGATGGGTCAGTAGTGAGAAACAGATGTAGTGGCTGGGGCTTTATTGCAAAGGCTAATGGATGAGTCTTGAAAAAGGAGAGTTTGGCATATGAGACTACGACCTCCAGGAAGAGAATGGAGTTGGCAGTAACAGCGGCATTCCGGTGGCTAGAGCAGACTACTGCAACACACGTTGTATTCATTACGGATTCAAAGAGTATGCTTAGTAAGGTGGAGAAAGGAATGTTTTGTTTGGAATGGCTCTCGTTGCTTCAGAGGTCACAGATTGTATGGATATTTTGCCCTGGCCATGCAGTGGTATGGGGGAATGAACAGGCTGATAGGCTAGCAGGGAATGCACTTCTTGGTGGTAGTTTGCCTATGGACAAGGGGGAGGTGGTCGTGCACTTGTGGGACAAGGTGGAGAAGGCGGAGGAACAGATTGAGAACCCATATGTGGAAAGAATGAGATTGCAGGGGATCAGCAGGGGTTCTGGAAGAATCTCAAAACTGAGAGGGAAGACCAGGAGAATGTTTAATCAGATAGCGGTGGGAACGATTAGTAGTATGACTCTTCGCTGGCTGTTGAACGAGGAGAACGGAGCACATATGGTAATGTCCTGAGTGCAGTGATGTCAGTTCTTAACTCAACTCAACTCAACTGAAGTGCACTGAGGTAGATAGTGTTTAATGCATAAAGGTAGTGCTTAGTACACTGAGATAGTATCCTTTACACTGAGATAGTATTTAGTGCATTGAAATAATGCACCAAGACAATGTTTAGTGAACTGATAATGTTTAGTGTACTAAGATAGTGCTTAGTGCATTGTCTTACCAACATGGCAAATCCAGGCTTCATTTTCCAGCTATGGCAGGATTGTCTGCGACCAGTAAAGCTATGATCTTGTAGAATGGGTACCAGAGATCTATGTGGAAATGGGCAGCAATGAGGAAGGAAGTTGGTCACCATATCTAAGTGTTTGCACCTAGTTTAGTTTAGTCGATGGATCAACATCAAGGCACACGGGTGTAACCCATAAGTGCTCCGTTCTCCTCCTACCTCAAACCTGAGTCTGGAGAAACTTAGCTCAGTGCATAAACTCCGTAGCACCAGCGAGGATCCTTAAATACTTTGGGTAGATTTTTAACTCAAAATTTTGCCCGGGTAGCGCCGACAGGCTACTCTTTTTTGATTTCCAACTGCCAAGGGATTTTTTTACGTGCGCAACAATATACACGGGCGTCCGATCTCACTACCCAGAGACCAGGGGAAATTTTATTACTAGAAGTCCATGTGAAAAAATCCCAGTCCTCACCGGGGCTTGAACCCGGGACCTCCAGAACTCGAGGCGGACACCATACCTCAAGACCATGCGGCCGCCTGCATTGAAATAATGTTTAGTGAACTGATAATGTTTAGTGTACTAAGACAGTGCTTAGTCTTACCAATATGGCAAGTCCAGGCTTCAGTTACCAGCTATGGCAGGATTGTCTGTGACCAGTAAAGCTATGACCTTGTAGAATGGGTACCAGAGATCTATGTGGAAATGGGCAGCAATGAGGAAGGAAGTTGGTCACCGTATCCCAGTATTTGCACCTAGAATATCAAAAGGCCAGACTTCATACCCCAATGGGAGCAGCTGCTATTAGACTACCTGCGTTTGTTAACCGTAATAAACTGAAGTTACTTACAAACACTGGCCAGGCCCAGAGCAAAGAGCATCACCCAGGGTTTAGATATGTCCACCCGCCTCCCATCGGGTGATGCCACTGTCAGCCGCTTAAATGTGCAGGATAAGACAGCATCCGCACTTGTATAATTTTCAAGTGTTACATTCTGAAATACATAGACAAAGATTCTGTGTGTGATGTTAGTGGTGAAATACAGACAAGATGTAAATGTGATGTTAGTGGTGAAATACACAGACAATATTCTGTGTGTTATGTTAGTGGTGTAATACATAGACAAGATTCTGTGTATGATGTTAGTGGTCAAATACATAGACAAGATTATGTGTGTGATGTTAGTGGTCAAATACATAGACAAGATTATGTGTATGATGTTTGTGGTGAAATACATAGACAAGATTCTGTGTGTGATGTTAGTGGTGTAATACATAGACAAGATTATGTGTGTGTTGTTAGTGGTGAAATACATAGACAAGACTGTGTGTGATGTTAGTGGTGAAATACATAGACAAGATTATGTGTGTGATGTTAGTGGCGAAATACATAGACAAGATTTAAATGTGATGTTAGTGGTGAAATACATAGACAAGATTATGTGTGTGATGTTAGTGGTGAAATACATAGACAAGATTCTATATATGATCTTAGTGTGAAATACATAGATAAGATTCTATATGTGATGTTAGTGGTGAAATACATAGACAAGATTTAAATGTGATGTTAGTGGTGAAATTACATAGACAAGATTATGTGTGTGATGTTAGTGGTGAAATACATAGATAAGATTCTATATGTGATGTTAGTGGTGAAATACATAGACAAGATTATGTGTGTGATGTTAGTGGTGAAATACATAGACAAGATTTAAATGTGATGTTAGTGGTGATATACATAGACAAGATTATGTGTGTGATGTTAGTGGTGAAATACATAGACAAGATTTAAATGTGATGTTAGTGGTGAAATACATAGACAAGGTTCTGTGTGTGATGTTAGTGTGAAATACATAGACAAGATTTAAATGTGATGTTAGTGGTGAAATACATAGACAAGATTATGTGTATGATGTTAGTGGTGAAATACATAGACAAGATTATGTGTATGATGTTAGTGGTGAAATACATTGACAAGATTCTATACGTGATGTTAGTGTGAAATACATAGATAAGATTATATATGTGATGTTAGTGTGAAATATATAGATAAGATTCTATATGTGATGTTAGTGTGAAATACATAGATAAGATTCTATATGTGATGTTAGTGGTGAAATACATAGACAAGATTTAAATGTGATGTTAGTGGTGAAATACATAGACAAGATTCTGTGTGTGATGTTAGTGGTGAAATACATAGACAAGACTGTGTGTGATGTTAGTGGTGAAATACATAGACAGGATGATTCACAATTAATTCGCATTAAATATATTAATCATTGTATATGAAGCTGTCATATTAAAATTTTTATTATAGAAATAAACACAAAACAAGTCAGTCCTCAACTCTTATGAGGCCAATATACCATAGTCGGCTGGACAATGTCTCCACTTCTATGTCCAGATTTCAACTGTCCACAACTCAAGTACCTTTTACACATCAAGAGACCATCCATCATGTGCCATGCCGATAAGCGTGGGCGGTCATGATTCGTCATTTCACTCGATCACCAGAGTTGTGAATCAGCTCCGTGTTCTTGTCTTGACCATATGATGTGGCCAAGCCATCCAGGTATTTACTTCTCTGCCTTCCCCTTGTTCTTCTTCTTCTGTGTTCATCTGGAGAGTTTTTTGGGATGTAATTGTGTTGTGCCTGTTTACAGCAGAGCTGCGTTCTGGCGCCGTTAGGTCGACACATCCGATTTCTGCGGGCATTTGTTGACTGGGTTAACCTTCCCGGGGTAGCCCCTGTTCTCTTCCCTTTGATCTTGCCAGTTGTCATCAAGTTTTCCAATTTATTTCTTCTCATAACATGACCAAAAAATGTTGACTGTCTAATTTCTCTAATCAGTGTATGATTGTCATTTGTTTCTTGTAGGACTTGGTAATTTTCCTCAGAAACCACATTTTCTCAGCCATCAGATGTTTTTCAGCTTATTTGCTCATTGTCCATGCTTCACATCCATACAAAAGTACAGGTTCTATGTAGCACCTTAACACTCTTTTTCTCATTGCAATTGACATCTTTTGACATCACAAGTATTTGCATGTGATTCACAACTTACATGCATACAATGCTCCCCACACTTCTCACTAAGTCAACTCGCCTTCATTCAATCATCTTTGCACCAGATACTTACTGGCATGTAGCACTCTATGGCATGGGGAGATCAGAAACTCACTGAAAAAACAGTTCTAGATTAGCATTAGCCACGCTGTAACAAGAAGGCTACAATAATTAACTGATTCAGTGCCGAACAAAATGTAGGTTTGGACGAAACATGGTGCACCATCAAATGATCAAGTATTATAATGTAAATTTCCATTCACTGAGCAATGAAATTGCGGAGGATGCCACGAAACAAAACAAACACGATGACCCAAATAATACAATATATCGTCCTTCTGTCCAAACTGAAGGTGACATTTGTTGATATATTATACTTCAACATTGGATCAATGAACTGATTTAATGCTGATCATGCTTTAATGTTTCTAAAACTTACATTATCTGTAAACAAGACTGGCAATACTCGTCCTGTGTTTCGACCATTAAACAGCACCACTGACCCATCACTTCTGGAAGCACAGCCTGTGAGACTGTCGTCTCCCTACAGAATGGTCACAGAGTTGTTAGGCATGACATATGCAAAGCAAGTTAATATAATTACCTCATTCCAAACCAAGCAAATACAATCAACTCATTCTCAATCAAGCAAATACAATTAACTCATTCTAAACCAAGCAAATACAATTACCTCATTCTAAACCAAGCAAATACAATTAACTCATTCTAAACCAAGCAATCAATTAATCTCCTCTAGCAGTCTCTCTGGGCATCGGGTTAGAGTCTGTTCACACAGAAATACCTACAACCTGTGGGAGAGATACCTACAACCTGTGGAGGAAATATCTACAACCAGTGGGGAAAATACCTACAACCTGTAGGGGAGATACCTACAACCTGTGGGGGAAATACCTACAACTTGTGGGGGAAATACCTACAATCTGTGAGTGGAAATACCTACAATCTGTGGGTGGAAATGCCTACAATCTGTTGGTGGAAATACCTACAACCTGTGGGGGAAATACCTACAACCTGTGGGGGAGATATCTACAACCTGTGGAGGGAATGCCTACAACCTGTGGGGAATATACCTAAAACCTGTGGGGGAAATACCTACATGTGGAGGAAATACCTACAACCTGTGGGGGATATACCTACAACCTGTGGGGGAAATACCTACAACCTGTGGGGGAAATGCCTACAACCTGTGGGGGAAATACCTACAACCTGTGGGGGAAATACCTACATGTGGAGGAAATACCTACAACCGTGGGGGAAATACCTACAACCTGTGGGGGAAATACCTACAACCCATGGAGGAAATACCTACAACCCATGGGGGAAATACCTACAACCCATGGGGGAAATACCTAAAACCCTTGGGGGAAATATTTATCAACCTAGGCCCAATCACAGCATCCGTACATGCTGTGCTGAATCGTGACCTAGTTCCATCCTAATGTGCCAACAGATGTGAAGTTCCAGTACCAGCCTTCCACACCCACTGGTTTCTGAGCTTGGAATGGGAAAGGAGAGATCTGCAACAGTGAAGATGGCACTTTGGTCCTGGGCTGGGAGAAAAATATACCCAGCTCACTTTGCTGGGCTGGTTGGTTGACTCTGGGAGACTCCTGTATGATTTGAGGAACTGGGGACTTGTAATGACTTGATTTCATCATGGTAGACAAGAAGGACCCTCATTACATACATGCTTGGGAGCACTCCCAAAGATGAGAGTAAGAGGTGGGTGCTGACTGTCTACCATCATCTTGAGGAAATAGCTGTGACTCTCTTGCAGTCTAGTAATGGGTTGAACTGCAGTAAAGCCTGTGAGATCAGTGGGTTTCCTGGACGCATGTGCCATTTCCTTCACCAATGTAACTGGTTTTCACTGAACTGACCTATAAAGCTCAAGGCAGTTTGATTTTTTATTTTGATTCCCTACGACCTCAGCTAAGTGACTATTTTGTTGTTTTTAAATGTAGCTGAAACAATGTCTTTTCATTATTTGTGTGCTGATGAAGGCTGTCTAGCCACAACAATTTTGTTCCTTGTGATTGTGTTCTTGTGAAGGACCAAAATACACCTTGAGTCGCTTTTTAAGCGACACTTTGACTTTTCACTGATTTACTTATTGCAGTCTTGTATCATACAGTTTGAGTTTTCACTGATTTACTCACTGCAGCCTCATATCATACAGTTTGGGTTTTAACTGATTTACTCACTGCAGTCTTGTATCATACAGTTTGAGTTTTCACTGATTTACTCACTGCAGCATCATATCATACAGTTTGGGTTTTAACTGATTTACTCATTGCAGTCTTGTATCATACAGTTTCAGTTGTCACTGATTTACTCATTGCAGTCTTGTATCATATGGATTGAGTTTTCACCGATTTACTCATTGCAGCCTTGTATCATAAAAATTGAGTTTTCACTGATTTACTCACGCAGTCTTGTATCATACAGATTGAGTTTTCACTGATTTAATCACTGCAGTCTTGTATCATACAGCTTGTTTTCACTGATTTACTAATTGCAGTCTTGTATCATACAGATTTGAGTTTTCACTGATTTACTCACTGCAGTCTTGCATCATGCAGTTTGAGTTTTTACTGATTTACTAATTGCAGACTTATATCATACAGACTGAGTTTTCACTGATTTACTCCATGCAGTCTTGTATCATACAGTTTGAGTTTTCACTGATTTACTCAATGCAGCCTTGTATCATACAGTTTGAGTTTTCACTGATTTACTTATTGAATTCTTGTATCATATGTTTGAGTTTTCAGTGATTTACTCATTACAATCTTGTATCATACAGTTTGAGTTTTCACTGATTTACTCGTTGCAGTCTTGCATCATACAGTTTGAGTTGTCACTGATTTACTCATTGCAGTCTTGCATTATACAGTTTGAGTTTTCACTGATTTACTCACTGCAGTCTTGAATTTTCAATGATTTACTCGTTGCAGTCTTGCATCATACAGTTTGAGTTTTCACTGATTTACTCACTGCAGTCTTGAGTTTTAACTGATTTACTCGTTGCAGTCTTGCATCATATAGTTTGAGTTTTCACTGATTTACTCGTTGCAGTCTTGTATCATACAGTTTAGTCCTCAACTGGATTCTCACAATGGAGACCATGTTCAATCCTCCCTCCATTTGCTAAACTAGTATTGCCACGATCTCCATGTGGAGGTGAAAGGGCAATGGTCATTATAAACCCTGATCCTAGCACATCAGTACTTTTGCTTTCCAGTTATGTTTATAAACTGAAATTAAAGCATACAATAGCATTCTGCAAAGCTCCTGGATCATTTGTATTTCTTTCTATCTACTTTCCCTGTTATGCCATTTTGTTATCTGTGTTAACTGATTCAGCACCAAACAAAAAGTAGGATTGGACCAAATCCGGTGCACAATCAAATGAACAAGTATTATAATGTAAATTCCCGTTCACCGAGCATTGGAATTCCGGTGGATACCATGAAACAAAACATACAACATGATGACCCTAGTACAGTGATATATCGTCCTTCTATCCAAATGGGAGATCACATATATTATCCTTCTGTAGTGAATCAGTTAAGCTACTATGTTACATGTTCTGCCACTGTTTGGCCTAGGTGGATGTTGCCATCCTTCATTGTTTATATGAATGTCAACTGTAGGAATTATTTTCCTTTTAGTGAACATCATTTTACTGTTAGTTTCTAGACACTATTGTTAGTTGTTCATGTTTAATATGTCCAGCAGATTCTTCAACTGTTGAGAGTGTTTTGCCATTAAAACAGCTAAGATTGTTAATGTTTTGTCCACTAATGTGTAATCCTGACATAGCTTCAATATCTCAGAAAACACTTGTGTAACGTTAAACAAGCCTGTAGACCATGATCATTTACATAAAAAGTTACGGTCAAGATGGTCGACTTCACTGCACTAGCATTGACCCCATCTAGTGTGGCCTCTCTGTGTGCAGCACAGCAAGTCGCCTGCTCAGTGCACCACACAAAGCATGAACTCGCAGCACAGCAAGTCCCCCAGGGGTCTCCAGGAAAATCGCAGCAGTAATCTGAAGGACGCAGCCTGAAAACAAACCCACATTCTTCACAGCACAAGGCAGGTGATTTAACCAGTTCACCCTGAAGCCTCCCAGATCATTTAGTTAAGTCAGTTGCATATTCTTTACAGAATGTCGCAGTCAACCCCAGCATTTTTTGACTGTTTATGATCTCTTGGCAAGTTTACGTTCAGTAGTTTGCCACTGCTTTCTGAATGACCGGCACCCATACCATTTCATTAAAAAAAAAAAAGCAAGACAGTCTGCTGCCAAATCACTGCAGATGTTTCGAACGCAGTATGCAAGATTACAAACTGCACCCGTAACCCCTTCGCCATGAAGCAGGCAGATCATTTAGAATGTATGCTAAAATATCAGATAAAACAAGATTTGTGCAATCATTCAGTTACCATCTGATCATCAGTGGAGAAGCCCAGGGCCACATAAGCACTTGTACTGAAAGCTGTATCAGCTGTAATAGTGTACAGGCCATATTCCCCTTCTTCACGCCAGGAAACAACAAAACTGCATACAGAGTTTCTGCAGTTGGAAAAGCAGCCTTTAGTAACACCACAATCTGAGTCCTTAAGGATACCTTTCACCTGAAAATAATCCACGAAAACAATAAAATTACAAGTGAACACTATTAAATCGCCCAGCACAAAGCATCTTGTAACAGATTAAACAATTACTAGTGTCTACTTCTGCCTGTTATTGCAAAGATAGCCTTTTGCAAGATGGAAAACTTACTGACCAATAAAACATCAATTGCAATGAGAAAAAGAGTGTTGAAGTTCTACATTTAACCTGTATTTTTTTATGGATGTGAAACATGGACAATGAGCAGACAAGGTGAAAAGCATCTGATGGCTGTGGATATGTGGTTTCTAAGAAAAATGCCAAGAAAACCATGGGCAGACAGAAAAACCAATTAGCAAGTCCTACAAGAAGCAAATGAAAACCATAACTGATTAGAGAAATTAGATGTAGACAGTAAAAACTTTGGGGGACATAATGATAAGAAATAAACTAGAGAACTACAACTGGCAAGATTGAAGGGAAAAGAACAATGGGGAAAACAGAGAAGTAAATATCTGGATGGCTTAGCCATATGCCAAGATCGAGACAAGAACACAATGCTGATCCACGATTCTGGTGATCATGTGAGCTAACGAAACATGACCACCCATGTTTATCGGCATGACACATGATGATGATGACTTCTGCTCAAATAGAGCCTTTAAGGATACCTTTCAAGTGGAAATAATGAAGAAAACGATACAATTACAAGTGAGCATTATTAGCTCGGAACAAATTAGGAAGAACTTAGAAGCAACAGAGATGAAGTTTTTGAGACAAATGTTGTGAATTCCTTGGACTGCCCTAGTAACTAACAATGATTGCCTGAAAGAGCCTAATGAAACTAGAACACTATATACAACAATAAGAAAGAGACACAGCTTTCTTTGGTCATGTGATGATAAGAGAGGCATTGGAGAACATCGTTGACAACTGAAAAGATCGAGGGGAAGAGAGGCAGACAAAGAGAAATGATGCTGGATGGATTGAGACAGTGGCATGGAGGAATATCATCAGCAGAGTTGATCCAGAACACAAAAGACCGAGATCTGTGGAGAGCCATGGACGCTTACGCCAGCTGGCAGGGCACTGGATGGGCACTGCCATCTCATTCGATCACCAGAGTCATGGATCAGCTCTGTACTCCTGTCTCGACCATGCCGTTTGGCCAAGCCATCCAGGTATTTACTTCTCGGTCTTCCCCTTGGTCTCTTCCCTTCGATCTTGCCAGTTGTTACTAAGTTTTCCTAGTCATTTCTTCTCATAACATGCCCAAAAAATGTTTGACAATGTCTAATGACTCTAATCAGTCTATGATCTTCATTTGTTTCTTGAAGGACTTGTTCATTGGTTTTTCTGTCTGTCCATGGTATTCTTTGCATTTTCCTCCGAAACCACATTTTCACAACCATCAGCTGTTTTTCAGCTTGACTGCTCATTATCCACGCTTCACATCCATACAAAATTACAGGTTCTACGTAGCACCTCAACACTCTTTTTCTCATTTCAAATGACATCTTTGTATTAGTCAGTAGGTTTTTCATCTTGCAAAAGGCTACCTTCACAATGGCAATTCTTGTTCTAATCTCTTCAAGGCATCTCCCATCAGGTGTTATGACTGTTCTGAGATAACTGTACCGATTCACTTGCTTAAGAATGAGGCTACCACCATATACCAAGTATGCCTCAAGGAGTGTAAAAGAATCCTTTACTTACTTCTACTTCAAAGAAATCAGAAAGGACTGGTCCTAGAAATACAGAGGGTAAAGAGCAGTATGAGCCTCTTGTATTTTCCAATAGAGTATAGGTCCTGAATGAACTCACACCAGGCCCTCCTATCAACTGCTATTTCCTGCAGCTCCTTCCATGCCCCCCACCCCCATATTATTAATCTCTGTGTCTAATTCTTTTCCTGTGTATTTAGCTCTCAATGTTTTTTTTGGCAGTGTGCATTCTGGATAAAGGACTGTCTTGATTGACTATTAACATGCTTTCTTATTGTGTGTCCTATCCAATGCTAGCGTCTTCTTCTCACCTCTTGATTCACTGGTGATGTCACGTCGTAGTCAGATATGTCGAAGCTGCCATATATAACAGTAGAAGGTACTACTGCTTTCTGTTAGTGCTGAATGTTGGGCGGCGCTTACCAAACCGAACACCCCACATTGTGCATGCAGTTTTGGGCGGAGGACCACAACTGGGAGGGTACAAGCCTTATCCTGTGCTAGGAAATGCAACATAACAACTAAATGTCCTGGCAGGGCAGACCAGTCTCTAAGGATTGGTTGCAACTGATCTAGGATCAAAGCTCTTCCAAGTGGACAGTTAGAGCATTGCTTTGCTGAACTGGCAGCTTCTGCAGCTTGTCTTGTTCGAGATGTATTGGTGTTACCTTTCCTCTGGAGTAAATAGGTAGGTCGAGAGAAGGATCATGCTGCATGGGCAACACATGGTCTCTGCAATTCAGCCCAGGCTTTGTGCTATGATTGATTGATTGATTGATTGATTTAGGAACCGACATCACAGCTATGAAGAGGTATAACTCCATCTCTGGCCATACCACCATGGGTTGGAGTTATTATGCCTTTGGTTTGTAGCACAATGTAATAAACTATTGTCTGTGAAGACAGCTAGGTGCCAGTGAGGATACACTGGAATGTATTTAATTTGCTCTATAAGCTCCACATTGGTGATTCTGTCATCCATTTAAGTTCTTGCTTCTTCACAGGCACCAATTTAATCATGGTTATTATTAATTGTTTGAGTTGTTCTCATGTTTTCGACCAATTACCTTCCTCCAGTTCAAATATTCTAGCTAGATGTATCCATTTAAGTACTAATATCTTTCCATGCCAGGCTGCAAGACTGTCCTGAATATTCTTTCACTGGTTTCCTTTATTGCTTTCTCCATTAATCATACCATTAGTGCATCTGTGTGTCACCATGTTCCATAAGGGAAGCAAAGAATTGCAATATACATGACATAAGAGACAACTATGGAGGTTTGGCATGAGACTACCTCATCCCAAACAAAGCTGCAAAATACAAATAATAATGAACTAGTCTACAGATAGAAGGGCCTGGTGTAAGTTGGTGAGTTGATGCCCCATTGAGAAACAAAAGGCAGGAGGAGGAGTCACATTTTCCGTTTCTCATTGTTTCCTTCCATTAAAGTGGAGAAAAGACTGACCACCTATCCTTCTGTGCACTCAGGATCTATGAAATGTGTTGGCCCTATAGCAGGTTCCGCTTCAGGACTTTAAAAGAAAATCTGTGCTAAGTTTCCTTTGTGGTTTGGTCCTTTTTCAAAACATTTAAATGACTCATTCTAGCTGTCCGTGATGTTTTCAAGATTATTCTGTAAAACCACAGTTTCTGTGGCTTTCATGGATTTTCTTCTTTATTTACTAACTTATTGAAAATACACAATCATATGCTAACATTGTTTTATGTAACATGGAGGAAATCTTTTTCTAACTTCTGATGTCAGCATATGGATCCATTTGACAAGATTCTTAATCTCTGATTTTAATCATACCATAATATTTTCATGTTAAAATATTAACATGAAGAATCAATGCCAATGCACTCACAACAAGTCCAAAAACACTGTCTTTCTCACAATGTGTGTTGCTGACTGTCCAGGCTGCAAGCTGTAATCAAGACATGTGTCATCATGCATCAAACTACCAATCATTTCCTACAGTATATCCCCCATGTCCATCATCAGTGGACCAATGATAGCTAGCATATCACCTTCTCTCCTTTCTGCAGACCCATGCATGGCCTGGACAATACCTCCACACACCCTTTTTATGGCCTGGACAATACTTCCACACACCTTTTTATGGCCTGGACAATACTTCCACACACCTTTTTATGGCCTGGACAATACCTCCACACACCTTTTTATGGCCTGGACAATACTTCCACACACCTTTTTATGGCCTGGACAATACTTCCACACACCTTTTTATGGCCTGGACAATACCTCCACACAACTCTGCATGGACAATAAACCCACACACATTTGCACAGGTTTGAGGCTCTACAAGTGGGAACAGGTCATTTAAATCCATTATAAACTTTCTGCAGCTTGGACTCAGAGTCTGAGACAATAATTGCTTTTGTAAGTGAAGCTAAAATATTAAACCAACCGCTAAAATTAATTGTTGACTATTACTCATGTGTGTTACTATGGCTGCTGAGAGAAACAATAGTGACACTGTCACTTACCATGCAACTAAGTGGTAAGAGTATGAGGTAATTAAAGAGGGTTGGTGTGTAACTAGCTGCCTCATCCCATACAATTTAAGTATGTGTTTATGCATGTGCATGTGTACTTGCTTGTCTCATAACATGGTACATTTATTTTAAAAGTCGCATATCCTTTACAGGATGTTTGCAGTCAACACCAGCATTTTTTACTGTAGTTGATGTCTTGGCAAGTTTATGTTCAGTAGTTTGCCATTGCTTTCTGAACGACAGACACCCATACGATTGTGTAAAAAAACAGCGTAACGTGGTCAGCTGCCAAATGACACGCAGCTGTGTTTTGAATGCGGGAATATGAGATCACGAACCGCGTCCATAACCCCTTCGCCAAAGAGACCAGCTAACATGGTAATATGCATTGTTTATGTTCACAACTTTCATTTGACAATGTTTTCTCTCCCTATGTGAATGTAACATCTACAATAGATAACTGATGTACAAAAGATGAGTGATTTGAAGGGCCGAAATGTAAGACGGGCCTGCATGTCCAGTTTATGACCCTTTGAAAATAAAACTTGTTTGTTCTTTTGAAAACTATCTGTGAAATCCAACCAATCAAGAACAAATCTACAAATGAATGGGTGTGAGTTGGGTGATCAAAGGCAGCAGAAGAAGAAGATTAGACATAAACATGATCTCAGATTAGTAAGCATACAACTAGCACCTGAGAAGTTCCGCTTGCCAGCGTCTGTTGTTGAAGCTGGAGTGCTGGTAGTCACCTCAGCATTACCACTAGTACTCTGTGTGTTATCTGAACAACTAGCATCCAGCATTGTTGCTGGCAATGTGTCGGAAGCTGGTGTACTCAAACTGGCATCAAGCAGAACGTCTGATACCACATCAGTCCAGTATATTGGGAAATCCCTTACAAAAGTTGCTCTGAAATATTAAAACAGTGGATGTTATTTTAGTAATGGCTGTTGCAGTATAAATTTCAACTAGATAACAGATGGCAATAAAGTATGCAACTGTTCTAAGTTGATTATGCATTCATCATTTATGCTAACACAAAGTGAGTGAACAGGCATATGTGTGTTTGTGAGTTCATGTGTATATGTGATTACATATGTGAGTTTCATATATAAATTAAATGAGCTAAATTGAGGGAAAGCTGTAGAAATGTAAATATCTGGCACACTTCTTCACCTCCCTGAAGAGCATACTTGGCAGATTCTACTCTGGATAATGAAGTGAGGATTAACTATGGTCATTACTGCGATAAGACTTGCTGAGGACTACACGTTTTACTCGTGTTTTTGTCTGTAGATGGTATTAATTGTATTTTCCTCAGAAACCACCTTTCTACTGCCATTAGTTTTTTCTCAGCTCATCTGTTTATTGCCCATGTTCCACATGCATACAGTAATATAAGTACTAAGCAGTGCTGATGAACTAAACTGCGACAATGCTGATCAACTAAAGTTCCTTTCCACAACATTCTTTCCTTCTCAGTAAATTCTCAAATTGCCTGATAAGCATTTTTATAAAGTAGAGGTGTACTGGTATGAAAACATAATCCTAATGTTGCTGGGGATTAAATACAGTCCACTGTCTTGGCAAACAGGCGCACTAACCACTGTGGCTCACTCTCGTACACATGGTGGTAAATAACCTTTCTACAATAAAATTACAAATAAACTAAATAATGTACACAAAATTTAAAGAATGCAACAGAAGTGTTTACACTGATTGAACAAGTGTTGCACTGTTATAAAGTGCGTTCCATGAAACAGAAATCACAAAAATAAAAGAATATACATTACTCACATTGATAACCAAGCTTTTTGAATTATGTAATGAAGAAATGAACAATATGGACTTATTCATTTCCTTCTTTTCTCTTAAAATTAAATAATGAAATAGCTGCCCATAAATATGGAATATCTGAAAAATCAGACCAACAAAATCTCAGAAGAATACGGTTTTGTAAAAAAGGTTTGCTCAACTAAACACAACAATTTGTTTCTCTCACCTAAAACAATATGCCCTGTTGGTGAAGAAGGTGGAAACCAAGCAAATGAAAGAGATGATTTAACACTGCTCTCGGTGTGTGCTAGTGCTCGATTCTGAAAATATACAATGAAACAAGTCAGCTATGCGTATGTTAAAATCAACAAGACAACTTCAGGACTTCATATCAACAGAATGGGTGGAACAGAGACATTAACCTTATGTGGGGGGGGGGGTGCTGGCAGGTGTGGTGAGTTTTAAAAAATAAAAGTCTGTGCCAATGCAGACTCAAATCTATGACTACCAAGCTGACAAGTAAACAATTTAGTCACTACGATACCGTGGCTACCAACTTCAAATCTATGACCACCGAGCTGATAAGAGAACAATCTAGTCACTACGATACCGTGGCTACAAACTTAAAATCTATTACCACCGAGCTGACAAGCGAACAATTTAGTCACTACGATACCGTGGCTACAAATTTAAAATGGGTACCAGGACATGTTCTGGGATGTAAAGGCAGCTGCGCTATACTGACCACATGACCCATGGAGTGTTGGTTGGTCTATACAAATATGCACAAATATGAGGCTAGCACCATATAACCAATAAGCATAAGGTGTGGAAAAGGCTCCTCTATTCAGTTTACTTACCATATACCACTGAATGCCAGTGATACCAGACTGAATGCCAGTGATACCAGCACTGAATGCCAGTGATACCAGCACTGAATGCCAGTGATACCAGCACTGAATGCCAGTGATACCAGCACTGAATGCCAGTGATACCACCACTGAATGCCAGTGATACCAACACTGAATGCCAGTGATACCACCATTGAATGCCAGTGATACCACCAATGAATGCCAGTGATACCACCAATGAATGCCAGTGATATCACCAATGAATGCCAGTGATACCACCACTGAATGCCAGTGATACCATTAAAGATACTTTTGACAATGCATGTATCCAACACTTATATACCACTAGCTGACCCGGCCCGGCTTCGCCCAGTCCCTGGCGGGGATCTATCTATCTGTCTGCTTGTTTGTCTTTCTGTCTGTCTGTCTGACCCGGCACGGCTTCGCCCAGCTCCTGGTGGGGAGCATCTAATTTAATTCATATAATAAGTAGTCACATAAGCTCCCGTTCCCGACTATCTGTCTGTCTGTCTGTCTGACCCGGCCCGTCTTCACCCAGTCCCTGGTGGGGAGCATCTCATTTAATTCATATAAGTAGTCATATAAGTTCCCGTTCCCGACTATCTGTCTGTCTGCTTGTCTGTCTGCCTGCCTGACACACACACACACACACACACACACACACACGCACGCACGCACGCACGCACGCACGCACGCACGCACGCACGCACGCACGCACGCACGCACGCACGCACGCACGCACGCACGCACGCACGCACGCACGCACGCACGCACGCACGCACGCACGCACGCACGCACGCACGCACGCACGCACGCACGCACGCACGCACGCACGCACGCACGCACGCACGCACGCACGCACGCACGCACGCACGCACGCACGCACGCACGCACGCACGCACGCACGCACGCACGCACGCACGCACGCACGCACGCACGCACGCACGCACGCACGCACGCACGCACGCACGCACACACACACACACACACACACACACACACACATTGTGTTTTATAGATATAGATTATAAATGGGTTCTATGGAGAAATTACTGTGCAGAGAAAGGTTATATGTAAGTTAACTGTTGCACTGCACTCAATTATCTTAAAACAGTTTAAAATATCAACCACAAAAAAGTTGACCTATCGTTCTTGGAGGGTTAATCTGACCATCATCTTACTTAAAGCATATTACAAATCCTAGCCACAAATATTCTGACCTACTATTCTTAGAGTTAATCTCACCATCATCATGCTCAAAGCATATTACAAAGCATATTATAGAGCTCAACCACAAATATTCTGATCTAAAATTCTTAAACCATAAATTTGGCCGCCATCATACTCAAAGCACATTGTTGGAGAGTTCAATACTGCTACTTTACTTTAAGCTTCATTTAATGAAACTTATTTCATCTGAACAATCCATGATTAACACACTCACCTCTGTACATGTTTGTCTTGCGTTTGATATGTTGCCAAAGCTTCCAAGAATATCTTGCTGGTTTTGGCTTCTGTCGGCATGCCTGGCTTGTATTAGGAATCCCTTAAACCCAGGTTCTGAACATGTACTAATTATCACTGAAACCAAAAGTACAGTCACTTTTCATCTTGTAATTTAACAAAATCACTACACTATGGGCAAAATTACAGGTACTCAGACTCTCTCGGTAGAAACTGACTGAATACAGTGAATTTAAGTATTAGGAAGCAAGTTACAAAAGTGTGGAGTCAGCCTTTCCCCCTGTTATGCTCTAAAATTGTATTGTTTACACACGATAATATCTCGTACAGACATGAATGTAATGTATGGTACCTTTGGATTGCATTTTTCAAGTGTTATATAGGTTGTCGTATCTTATCTTATAATATATGTCGTCCCTGGGGTGAGGGGAATAAACATCGACATCCTTTTAACCCCATATCACTATCTTGAGGATCTTCTTGATTTCTGTCCACAAAACCCCGTCAGTCCCTGGATCCCTCTCTCTCTCTCTCTCTCTCTCTCCTCTCTCTCTCATCTCTCTCTCTCTCTCTCTCTCTCTCTCTCTCTCTCTCTCTCTCTCTCTCTCTCTCTCTCTCTCTGTCACTACTGTTTCAAGCCCCCTCTCATTCTTTTCCCAAAACACACTAAACAACACTGGCTCTAACAAAACAACAATTTTGTTTAATAGAGAAAAGTGTCGTGTATGTGCAAAGTGTATGAGTAGAATGTCTGTCGTATAATCTAGTGTGTATGCAGAATCAGACCGAACAGCCAAGGAGGACAGTCTGCTTCATCATCGTACTGGCCACACCACAACACCATATCAGGGACAGGAAACCTCACCCAAGTGATGTGTCTCTCAGGCCAAGTGTCGACTTCTTCAGATAGCTCGTGAACAATCCGGATGCTTGGTCTTCAATAGTGGAAACAATCCAATATTGATCATCTATCTAACACACACAGTGTAACTACTCTGTTCATTAAATGTTCTGTGATCAGAGAATCCTACAAATATTGTTACTGTCACTTTGGAAAACCTAAATGTTCGTATGTCACTTTTTGTAAGATTTTTCCAATGTTAGCATAGCACACAATGTTACTGTTCCAGGTAGTTATATCTACTAGTGTTCCTGGTACAGGTGTTATTTTCAGTGTCCTGAATTTACTGTGATGTAAACTATCACTTAAGAAAACACACTTATAATCATCATGTCCTGCTCAGCAGAGGCCAGGTTCCTGCAGACCATCTGGGTTATGGGCCCAGTGCAAAAGCCTCTCAGTAAACTCTGCCTTCAATTCTCGAGCCATGACTTTCTATGACTTTGTTGCTAGCTTCTTGGTAGAATAACGTGGAACAATCGAGTGGAACCTGTTGAATAGAGAACACACCTGGTGAGAGCAACCCGATTCTGACCTTCATTAGGTGAGTGAAGGCCACCAGCCGCACTCAGAAAAACTAACAGAGAACCAAACTCTGTCATAAGGCCGAGGAGCTCATCACTTCGGTCTGAGTCATGGTAAGACAAGGAAAGACTAAAGGAAACGGGTAGAAACCCAGCAGATGCCCTACTGGAAGATCCTACCATTTCACATTCCCTCAATCCCTCCCAACCATCCTCAATCTCTCTAAATATTATCCCACTACATTGTCCTTAACTCACTGAGTTAAATGATATCTCACACCAGCTAGTTTAAGCTACGCGATAGGCGACTGATGCCAACGCTCTTATAATACGTTCTATCACCGTACAGTACTGCACTCTATTCCTAAGAATAATCTAAGTTATATACGTTTAATAGAATACCATATAGTTATTCCTGTTGTAGATGGAGACTATAAAATCACACACTGGATCGATGTCTGCCGATATACATCAACAATAGACACTATAGTCTCTCTCTATAGAAACAACAAGGAATATTGCACCGGTCCTTAGCGTTTCACAACTTTTGGTCGACTAACCCAAAGTTGTTTATCTCAACCGTATTTATACTGGGTATAAATGACGTCACAAAACTGTCTAGACGCTAGACCGTCTAGAATCTATTTTTCTCTCTCTTTTTTAGACTGGATGGAAACATCCCGCCGTCTATTTCGCTTTCATCTGGGGACGTGTTTCCCGTACAACAAAAAGTCTTGCCCGGCTGTGAATCAGCGAATAATTTCCCCACAACACAAGATCTAGCCGACTTCTGCCCAGACATTCCGTCTATCACATCAAAGGATGGCTGCCGCCTTGCAGACGGATGGCGCTATAGTCCCTCCTCGAGCAACAACATATTAAAGAAATGCCGAAAGTTTGCAAACGTTTGGTGCTACTTTCTGTCATCGATCGAAACCTTCAAGTTTTTAATGTGACATAGGTAGGTTAAACAAACAAAATTGCACATTCCTTTACAGGACGTTGTGATCAACTCCAGGTTGATTTTCTATGCAATTTTAGTTTTACGTTCAAAAGTTTGTCATTGTTTTGAAAATGTTTTCTAATCGAGGATTCAGTGTTGAACTCCAACTGATCGGTGAAGGAGTTGATGCCGCTACACTACACAATGCTGCTGCTAAACAGGATACAGAAACAGAGTGGAGAGCCCTAAAGGACATAATTTACAACACTGCTATGGAAATCCTGGGTCCAGCCCCCCGAAAGCATAAACATTGGTTTGATGAAAATTCCGAAGACATCAACCAATTGCTGGCCGAGAAACATCTTCTCCTCAAGGCACATTTGAATGACCCGAAGTCAACATAAAAAAAAGATGCCTTCAAGAACATTCAGAGAGTAGTGCAGCAGAAACTTCAGCACATGCGGGACTCCTGGCTGAGCAGCAAAGCTGATGAAATTCAAGGCTTTGCTGACAGACATGATATGGAAAACTTCTACGACTCACTGAAAGTGGTCTATGGTCCTACATCACCAGGCATAGCTCCCCTCCTCAGTGCAGATGGGGGAACATTGGTCACCGATGAGAAAGAAATCCTTCAACGATGGGCAGAGCATTTCAGCAACATCTTAAATGCAACTTCCTTCTTCGATGATGAAACCATCAACTGCCTTCCTCAAGTTCCCACCAATGAGACACTTGATGACCTGCCAACCATAGTGGAAGTAAATAAAGTTAGTTAGTCGCGGTTCCAACTTCACAGCAACGGGTCATCCCCATTATGCTCCGTTCCTGTGCCAGTGAATATCACACAAAATGCTCCCCACTGCCAAATGTGAAAAGTGGAAAAGACAGGAGTCTCGACAAACAACAGCCCGCACAGATACACTGTGCATAATGCCGCCACCAAAATGTCAATACACCAGTCCCCCACGAAACACCTGTTCATCTCTGATGGAATCGGCAGTCATTTTCCTATCTGAATGTTCCCTAGATGTTCACCCACACAGTCCACGAAAATACAGTTCATCGCTGATGGCAGTGGCAGTCAACCAGAAGCCCAGCAGCCATGCATTTCTGCAAAAGGCAAAAACCGGTCAACTCTGGGACATAGCCACCTGCCATCACTCCGAACATGCAGTCACGTTCCAAAAAACCTCAGGCAGATTCAAAAGCATTCCACATGTAACTCACAGCTCCCAGTGTCCCGCCACGCACTCACTCAGTAGCAGGGCGACGGAACCATCAAGCCTCCTTAGTCACCTCTTACGACATGCGTGGTAGGCTACAGCGTTGCTATTCTTTGCTTCCCTTATGGGCCCCGGCAACACACGGCTAAAGAAAAGAAGGTGGAAATGTTGACATGATTTTAGCTGCAAGGCAGCTGCAAGAGAAATGTCAGGAACAGAACTGCGAAATGTTCTCCACTTTCATTGACCTTACCAAGGCTTTTGATACAGTCAGCAGAGAAGGACTGTGGAAGATCATGGCAAAATATGACTGTCCACGAAAGTTTGTCCAAATAGTGTGGCTATTTCATGATGGTATGCAGGCAAGAGTACAGGAAAATGGTGAACTGTCTGAACCCTTTCCTGTCACCAATGGAGTGAAGCAAGGATGTGTCCTGGCACCAACACTGTTCAGCCTCATGTTTTCAGCCATGATGATGAATGCCTTCGAGAACGACGACATTGGAATAGACATCAACTACCGTATGGATGGAAAGTTATTCAATCTCAGAAGGCTGAAAGCTAAAACCAAAATTAACAGCGACACCGTCAGAGAGCTCCTGTTTGCTGATGATTGCGCTCTATACGCCAACTCAGAGGCGGACATGCAAGATAATGCTACAGCTTTCTCACATGCCTGTGCCAACTTTGGGCTCAATATCAATTTGGAGAAGACTGTAGTTATGTACCAGCCAGTGTAGGGAATAATCACACTGTGCCGAATATCAAAGTGAATGGTCATAGACTAAGTGTTGTGGACAAATTCACCTATCTTGGCAGCACTGTGTCACAAGCTGCCACAATTGATGACAAAGTGAATGCAAGAATCTCCAAGGCCAGTGTGGCCTTTGGCAGACTGTACAATAATGTATGGGACAGAAATGGAATAAGCCTGCAAACAAAGCTAAAAGTCTACAAAGCAGTTGTATTATCCACACTGCTATATGCTTGCGAAACCTGGACTGTTTATCAGCGACACGCTAGACACAGTCTGCCTAAGGAAGCTACTGAAGATTAAATGGCAAGACAAGATCCCAGACACTGAAGTCCTAGAAAGAGCGTCCATGCCCAGTTTCCACACTCTACTGATGAGGAATCAGATTCGCTGGGCTGGTCACTTGACTCGAATGCTAGATCACAGGCTCCCTAAACGAATTTTTTACAGCGAACTGCGTTGTGGTAAACGCTCCCAAGGTGGCCAGAGGAAACGCTTTAAAGACACTCTGAAAATCTCTCTGAATGCTTTTAGAATTCATCATGACACCTGGGAGGCTGCAGCCAGAGACTGAAATTCGTGGCGTGCATCATTACGCAAGGGTGCAGTCATATGTGAGGCAACCAGGACTGCAAAAGCTGTGAAGAAAAGACAGAATAGAAAAACCACTGCAGGAAATCCTCCTCCAGAAACGTCAAGCATTCTTTGTCCACATTGTCAAAGAACATTTCGAGCCAAAATAGGCCTTATCAGCCATCTTAGAACCCACGGCTCCATACTTTCAACCTCACTGGATGAATTGAATGGTCATCATCATTCTTGATGGACAAACAACAACAACATCGTCAGCACACTGAAAGTTAACGAGATAGAGCGCTCTTGTCCTTTCGGCCACGTCGGCTGCTATGCAGGTAAGTTACATAGTTTCAGAAATTCAATACAATGTTTTCCCGTGATGAATTTGAATAACGAAGACACAAACAATAGATTGCACGATTTATTGCCTGGCATATTTCGCTGCATCTCATCAGGTACATACTGCAGAAATCACACAACTTACGTGAATTAATTAGATAAATCCTTCAAACTGAAATATACACATGTTCGCACAGTAATGTCGATTGTCTACCACGGTAATTTTAAACTGACTAACATGTCTTTCTGCTTACACAAGGACGGCTTATGAAGGTTGATTAGTATAGCTTCAGCAAACTTTAACAATCAACTACTTTGTGTGTTGAACAACACACGGAAAGCACTGTCTCTTTCAACCACGTGACCACTCTCGAGCACATGTCTCCCGACCGATGAAGCCAGACTTTTCCGGTGTGTCGGCCTGCCTAGGCTACCATCTTCTGTGTGTAGTATCTTGTCCAACCAATTCGGAATATGTTCCGAAACCCTGCAATGTAACTGTCGCTCAGTTCTGCCTATGTAGATGGCCTCGCATCTGCATGTAAATTGGTAAATACAATTTGATTTGGCTGGCTTCATCGGTCGGGAAACATGTGCTCGAGAGTGGTCACGTGGTTGAAAGAGACAGTGCCTTCCGTGTGATGTTCAACACACAAAGTAGTCGATTGTTAAAGTTTGCTGAAGCTATACTAATCAACCTTCGTAAGCCGTCCTTGTGTAAGCAGAAAGACATGTTAGTCAGTTTAAAATTACCGTGGTAGACAATCGACATTACTCATTACTGTGCGAACATGTGTATATTTCAGTTTGAAGGATTTATCTAATTAATTAACGTAAGTTGTGTGATTTCTGCAGTATGTACCTGACGAGATGCAGCGAAATATGCCAGGCAATAAATCGTGCAATCTATTGTTTGTGTCTTCGTTATTCAAGTTACATAGTTTTAAAACAATTGAGAACATTTTACTATTGAAGAAAAAAAATGGATTTAAAACTGTTATTTTGTTTTTTCTTCTTCAAACATCGAATTCAAGGATTGTCTTTGTTGAATCTGCAACATAAAAGTGCATGACCGCTGTAACATCAGTGAGGGTCCTACTTACGTAAACCAGGATCTACGCACGCCCTTTACTGTCCTCTTGTGTAGTTTCAACTTAAAGCTCCTCAACTTGATATAAACTTCTAGCAATTCACATCTTTATAACATATGCGCTGCCAAATGGCTTAGACTTTCATGTATCTCCACGGCTCTCGGTCCTTGAATGTTTTGGAACTATTTTAATGCTACTGACGGCATTCCTTCATGCCTCCGTCTTATTCCACCTAGCGTCATTTCACTCAGTCTATTTCTGCTTTTCCTACCGTTGATCTGCCTGATCGTCACGGTATTTTCTAATGCCTCGCTTCTCATTACACGACCAAAAAACACTGTCTTTTTTCTTACTGATGCTTGTTCTACTTAAAGTAGCATCTGGATGGAGAATACGACACACACACACACACACATCGTGATTGTAACTGACTCAGAAAGCATGCTGACGAGGCTGAAGACGGGCATGCTTCGAGCGGAGTAGCTTGCTTCGCTTCGGAGGTCACGGGTGACAAGCATCGCCTGGATCTTTTCTCCGGGGCATGCCGGTGTGCTGGGAAATGAACAGGCGGACAGATTGGCTGGCTCTGCAGAACGTGGTGGAATATTGATACATGACAAGGCAGACGTGGTTGCGGTCTTGTGGGAGCACGTGCACACCTCGGAGGAGCAAATGGATTACCATGGTCTGGCAAGAATGAGACAGCGAGGAGTGACGAGGGGATCTGGCCGACGCTCAACGCTCAGAGGAACGGCGAGACGGACATATAATCAGATTGCTACTGGAACTATTAGTGTTGGAACTCTTCGCTGGCTGCTGAGGATGGGGACGGAGCGCTTATGGGAATGCCCCGAATGCTGTGATGTCGATTCCTAAATCAATCAATCAATCAATCAAAGTAGCATCTTCCAAGAACTCTGTTGGTTTCTCTGACATTCCATGGCATTCTAAACATTCGTCTCAGAAAGATTTATATATAAAATAAATCATATGTTTGCTGCTTCCAAGATATCTCTAATTTGTTCATTCGTATACCAAGATTCACGGCCATACAGCAGAAATGATGATATAAAACATGTTGGTACTCTTCTTCCATACCATGCACAGGCAGAAAAAAAACAACAATGAACAGTCCTACAAGAAACAACAATGGAAACCGTAAACTGATTAGAGAAAATAGACCTAGACAGTCGAGATTTTTTGGGCACGCTAGGAGAAGAAATAAACTGGGGTGCTTGGTGGCAACTGGCAACACTGAGGGTTAAAGAACAAGGAGAAGGCAGAGAGGTAAATATCTGGAAGGCATGGCCACATGGCATGGTCGAGAAGCAAAGACACAGAGCTAAACCACGACTCTGGTGATCGTGTGAGATGGCGAAACATGACCGTCCACGCTTATCGGCATGTCACATGATGATAATCATTCTTCTTCTTTCACGTACACCTTCAGACGTCAATATGAATCAATCCAACTAAAGCAGCAGTCAACTTGAGCTTGCTAACATCTTGTCTTCAAATGGAACGAGTGTAGGCACGATTCGTTATTTTAGTACTATTTATTTTAATACCAAACATTTAATGAGAGTGGCGTATTACATACGATACTTGTCATCTTCTGAAAGGTTGCTTTAATTTTGCCTTTTATGCTCTTAAAAAGTCACTTAAAGTCGTCTTCATTGCACCGGGTTTTTATCCCATATGGCTCGGTCTCTTTCCGCAGCGCGGAAAGCGTCGCACAAAGCACGAATTCCGTAACTCCAGCGACGACCCTCAGGAGTCTCTGAAAGAATGCATTCGTGAACCGAAGGATGCGGCCGGGAATCGAACCCACAACCTTCGGAGCCCGAGTCAGACGGCTTGACCACTTCGCCACGGAGGCTCCCTTTCCCGACTATGTATCTTCGATTCGATGTTGTGATTGCCTAATGATATCTGAATTTATTGACTTAATTGAGTCAGTGCCGAAGGATAATAAATAGCCACAAGTGACCTCCCATTTGGACAGAAGGACGATATATCGCCGTACTATGGTTATCGTGTTATTTGTTTTATTTCGTGGCATCTTACCCAATTACAATGCTCAGTTAATGACACTTTACGTTATAATACTTGTTTATTTGATTGAGTACCATATTTGATCCAAACCTACATTTTGTTTGGCACTGAATCACTTAATTATACATTTCAATTCATAGGCAATTATTATTTTAAAATATAATAATATTAATAATAGTGGGCGCGTTGGTGTAATGATTAGAACGTTATGCCGAAAGTGGCATAATACCGGTCGGACAAGGATTTTATGTCAGTCCTCGGCGTTCGCTATGGTAGAGATAGACTGGCCACCAATTTCTTCGTGCACTCAGACATACAACATGTGATGGTACTAACAGGCATACCGACAGCAAGTTCCTGCTACGGGACTGTTATTTTAATAATAATAATAATAATAATAATAATAATAATAATAATAATAATAATAATAATAAACAGTGTGGGGAGTGGCTTAGAAATTACGATGTCCGACAGACAAATTTCAAGTAATAAGAAAAACGGAGTAGACAAAAGCTAACAATTGGCTGACACTGTAGAAGTCAAGGAAATGAATCTCGTTTCATGCTATCATAACTATTATTCATTTTTTTTTTTTTAGATCTCAGTGCGTGTAGGAATAGGTGGCTAGTCTTTCATTCACGTAGCGAGCAGCGAGCCCAAGTATCGAAATCGCCTGCGCACTTGTTAGACCAATCAGAAATGGACCAATGGTATGAACACCATATCGGCCGCCTTATTTTAACACCATTATATATATATGCTGTGAAGAGCGACTGAGTGAGAGGCTAGAATGTGGGATTCTCCTTTGGGTGACCCTGGTTCGAATCCTCGGTAAGGTGTGGAGTGTCTTTTTTTTCTGTCAGGGCTAAAAAAAAACATCCCAACCTGCACAGTTCGCGGCGACTGCACTAGCCTGACGGCCTTAATTCCTCAGGCTCAAGATCCCCCCTGCCATACACCGCAAGGTACTGTCTCATCTCATCTCATCTCATCTCATCATGGTCCACTTGTACCTTGCGGTGTCGAGGTGAAGTATAAACAGCGGGAGAGTGCCCGCTTATGGGCTTGCAAAGTACTGTATTGGCAGTAAATGACAGTTTTTTGTGCTTTTTTAATATGCTGTGTACATGTGTTTGCTGTACTTTCATGTTCTGTTTCTGCCCACTCATCTAATCTCATCATGTTCCTCTTGTATTTTGCGATGTCGAGGTGAAGTATACACAGCGGGGGAGTGCCCGTTTATGGGCTTCATATATCGTGGACTGTTATTCGCACTGTCTATTGTTTTCATGTTCGGCCTTTTCTTCTGGTTCCACTTGGTCTGTACATCATTGCTTGTTGTGGTATACTGTTAGTTGGTAACCTACTTGCATGGCCAAACCATTTAACTTGATGCCTTCTAATAAAATCTAGCGCTGCGATAGCCCCCACTTTAGTCCTGATTTCTTAATTTTGGATCTTATCTCTTCTTGATACATTTTGTATTCTTCTTACGAATTTCATGTCTGTTGTGATTTTTCTTTTCTCTTGTTCTGTCATTGTCCAGGTTTAGCATTGGTAGCATAGAGTTGTAGGAAGATTGTGTTGTAATGTCCTTTTTTCCCAAAAAAAACAATGAACAGTCCTACAAGAAACAACAATGGACAGTCCTACAAGAAACAACAATGAACAGTCCTACAAGAAACAACAATGGACAGTCCTACAAGAAACAACAATGGACAGTCCTACAAGAAACAACAATGGACAGTCCTACAAGAAACAACAATGGACAGTCCTACAAGAAACAACAATGGACAGTCCTACAAGAAACAACAATGGACAGTCCTACAAGAAACAACAATGAACAGTCCTACAAGAAACAACAATGGACAGTCCTACAAGAAACAACAATGGACAGTCCTACAAGAAACAACAATGAACAGTCCTACAAGAAACAACAATGAACAGTCCTACAAGAAACAACAATGGAAACCGTAAACTGGTTAGAGAAAATAGACCTAGACAGTTGAGATTTTTTGGGCACGCTAGGAGAAGAAATAAACTGGGGTGCTTGGTGGCAACTGGCAACACTGAGGGTTAAAGAACAAGGAGAAGGCAGAGAGGTAAATATCTGGAAGGCATGACCACATGGCATGGTCGAGAAGCAAAGACACAGAGCTAAACCACGACTCTGGTGATCGTGTGAGATGGCGAAACATGACCGTCCACGCTTATCGGCATGTCACATGATGATAATCATTCTTCTTCTTTCACGTACACCTTCAGACGTCAATATGAATCAATCCAACTAAAGCAGCAGTCAACTTGAGCTTGCTAACATCTTGTCTTCAAATGGAACGAGTGTAGGCACGATTCGTTATTTTAGTACTATTTATTTTAATACCAAACATTTAATGAGAGTGGCGTATTACATACGATACTTGTCATCTTCTGAAAGGTTGCTTTAATTTTGCCTTTTATGCTCTTAAAAAGTCACTTACAGTCGTCTTCATTGCACCGGGTTTTTTAAAAATCCCATATGGCTCGGTCTCTTTCCGCAGCGCGGAAAGCGTCGCACAAAGCACGAATTCCGTAACTCCAGCGACGACCCTCAGGAGTCCTCTGAAAAAGGCATTCGTGAATCGAAGGATGCGGCCGGGAATCGAACCCACAACCTTCGGAGCCCGAGTCAGACGGCTTGACCACTTTCGCCACGGAGGCTCCCTTTCCCGACTATGTATCTTCGATTCGATGTTGTGATTGCCTAATGATATCTGAATTTATTGACTTAATTGAGTCAGTGCCGAAGGATAATAAATAGCCACAAGTGACCTCCCATTTGGACAGAAGGACGATATATTGCCGTACTATGGTTATCCTGTTATTTGTTTTATTTCGTGGCATCTTACCCAATTACTATGCTCAGTGAATGACACTTAACGTTATAATACTTGTTTATTTGATTGAGTACCATATTTGATCCAAACCTACATTTTGTTTGCACTGAATCACTTAATTATACATTTCAATTCATAGGCAATTGTTATTTTAAAATATAATAATATTAATAATAGTGGGCGCGTTGGTGTAATGATTAGAACGTATGCCGACAGTGGCATAATAGCGGTCGGACAAGGATTTTATGTCAGTCCTGGGGCGTTCGCTATGGTAGAGATAGACTGGCCACCAATTTCTTCGTGCACTCAGACATACAATATGTGATGGTACTAACAGGCATACCGACAGCAATTTTCCTGCTAGGGGACTGTTATTTTAATAATAATAATAATAATAATAATAATAATAATAATAATAATAATAATAATAATAAACAGTGTGGGGAGTGGCTTAGAAATTACGATGTCCGACAAACAAATTTCAAGTATTAAGAAAAACGGAGTAGACAAAAGTAACAATTGGCTGACACTGTAGAAGTCAAGGAAATGAATCTCGTTTCATGCTATCATAACTTTTATTCATTTGTTTTTTTTTGTTTTTTTTTTTAGATCTCAGTGCGTGTAGGAATAGATGGCTTGTCTTTCATTCACGTAGCGAGCAGCGAGCCCAAGAATCGAAATCGCCTGCGCACTTGTTAGACCAATCAGATATGGACCAATGGTATGAACACCATATCGGCCGCCTTATTGTAACACCATTATATATTTATATGCTGTGAGGAGCGACTGACTGAGTGGCTAGAATGTGGGATTCTCCTGTGGGTGACCCTGGTTCGAATCCTCGGTAAGGTGTGGAGTGTCTTTTTTTTTTTTTGTCAGGGCAAAAAAAAAAAATCCCAACCTGCACAGTTCGCGGTGACTGCACTAGCCAGGCGGCCTTAATTCCTCAGGCTCAAGATTCCCCCTGCCATAGACCGCAAGGTACTGTCTCATCTCATCTCATCTCATCATGTTCCTCTTGTACCTTGCGGTGTCGAGGTGAAATATAAACAGCGGGAGAGTGCCCGTTTATGGGCTTCATATATCGTGGACTGATATTCCCACTGTCTATTGTTTTCATGTTCGGCCTTTTCTTCTGGTTCCACTTGGTCTGTACATCATTGCTTGTTATGGTATACGGTTAGTTGGTAACCTACTTGCATGGCCAAACCATTTAACTTGCTGCCTTCTAATAAAATCTAGCGCTGCGATAACCCTCACTTTAGTCCTGATTTCTTAATTTTGGATCTTATCTCTTCTTGATACATTGAGTATTCTTCTTAGGAATTTCATTTCTGTTGTGATTGTTCTTTTCTCTTGTTCTGTCATTGTCCAGGTTTAGCATTAGTAGCATAGAGTTGGTAGGAAGATTGTGTTGTAATGTTCTTTCTTAGTAACTATTGATACACGTTTTTTTTTGTTTTTTTTTGCTTTTTTAAAAAAAAGTATTGGTCTATTTGTCCAATAAGTTTGTTTGCCTTATTGCATATATTTTCGATCTCGTCTTCTGATTTACCATTTGGTGATATTATACTTCGTGTTTACTGGAAACTCTTTACTTGTTTCAGGGGATGTTCGTTTAGGTGAATTGTGTTTTCTTCTTTAGTTATAGTCATTACCCCTGTTTTACTTGTGCTGATTTTCATGTTATGTTGCCGACACATTTCGTTTAGACTATTCATGTGGTCTTGTAATTCAGCTTCTGATTTTACTATTAGTGCTTGGTCGTCCGCAAACAGGAGTTTTCTAATGGTGTAATGTGCAGATGGTTTTTCCTCTCATCATGCGGTGTTCTTGCGGTCTCTGTTTGGCTGGTTTCTTTACATATGTTGTCTATATAGGTTATGAACAAGAAAGGGGACAGGACACAACCTTGTCGTACTCCGGATCTTATGGTGAAGGGAAATGAGTGTTCTCCACTTGCTCTCACTATGCATTCACTGTTGTTGTATAAGCTTCTGCATAGGTTTGTTAGATGTGTACTCACTCTATATTGTTTAAGGATTTCCCACAGCTTGTTTCTATCTAAAAAAAAAGTTTTGCTTATCCTTTACAGAACATCGCTGTCAACATCAGCATATTTCAGCTGATTGTTGATTTCTTGGCAAGATTACGCTCAGTAGTTTGCCATTTCTTTCTGAGCGGCCGGCTCATTTATCCCGCAAGTCACCAGCGCGGGTAGAACCGCTTCCAATTCTCACGCGCTGCGAGACCCTGCGTGGATAAACGGGATTACGGAGAAAGTCGTGTAACCCCTCGGCCAGAGAGACCGGCTGTTTCTATCTACTATATTCAAATATCTCTCTATTTATCTCTAATTTGTTCTCTGTTTCTCTCTCACTCATCCGATCTGTTTCTCTCTCTCTCTCTCTCTCTTTCCTTCTTTCTCTCTCTCTCTCTCTCTCTCTCTCTCTCTCTCTCTCTCACTCTCTCTCAGACACAAACACACACACACACACACACACACAAACACACAATTCTAGCTTATCTGAAACTGAGCTGTCAGATATGTATGCTGGTGGATTCTCTCTCTCTCTCTCTCTCTCTCTCTCTCTCTCTCTCTCTCTCTCTCTCTCTTCTTTTTTTTCTCTCTCCCTCTCATTTTCCGTGTTTCTGTCTCACTTTCACTCTCTCTTTCCCCCTCTCTTCGCTCTCTCGCACTCACTTCTTCTCTCTCTCCCTTTCTGTCTCTAGCTCGCTTACTCGCTCGCTCGATCACTCACTCACTCACTCACACACACACACACACACACACACACACACACACACACACACACACACAGTTCCAGCTTACCGGAAACAGGGCTGCCAGTGGTGTATGATGGTGGACTGAACGATATCTTGTATGGTGATGGCGGGCTCTGTGGCGCTGCTCCATGACCAGGGACAAAAGATGAGCAAGACTGCAAGATTCCTGTACCATCCGGGTATCCATCGCTGAGGATTAGGATGTTCAAAAGAAGGCTTGTGTATACCAGCGCTTTTGTCAAGCGAAACATCACCTTAAAAAACAATTTTTAAACGAAGTTTAATAGGTAGTGCAATACGAGGCATATAATTGATCCTGCGGCAGAAACAAATACACACACAACACAGTATTTCATACTACGAAAACATTATATCACTGCAGGGGTATTTCCCAGTGTAAGCAAATACAAGCACAACACAGTATTTCATACTATGAAAACATTATATCACTGCAGGGGTATTTCCCAGTGTAAGCAAATACATGCACAACACAGTATTTCATACTATGAAAACATTATATCACTGCAGGGGTATTTCCCAGTGTAAGCAAATACAAGCACAACACAGTATTTCATACTATGAAAACATTATATCACTGCACGATTATTTCCCAGTATAAGCAAATACAATCACAGCACACTTATGTCACAATATAAACAAAAACAGTCATAACAGGATATTTCAGGACGTAAACAAATACAAGCAAAGCATGATTATTCCACAATATAGAAGAATAAAAATCACAGCAGGATATTTCACAATATAAACAAATACAAATACAGCACGGTATTTCACAATACACATAAATAAAAACACAGCACGATATTTACAATGAAAGTCTTTGTCAAGCGAACATAAAACATTAATGGACATGAAGACGACGGAAACGAAAGTGCAACGTCAAACAAACTGAATGAAATGTAAATGCAAACCATTTACGGAAATCGGAGAATCTGAACGTGTACTCAGTCTTTTAGAGTTGAGTTGAGTTAAAATGAGTTAAGATAAGTTTAGTTTAGTTTAGTTTAGTTTAGTTTAGTTTAGTTAGTTGAGCTCAGCTGAGAACCTATATCACAGCTATATCAATTAAAGCAGTAGTTCTCAACCGGTGGGGAAGCTCAACCGAGCTTGCATCAATTGCCCTGTAGTTGAAATTATGATGTATACATTTAATGATGACCTTTCAATAAGTTGTTTCTCTAGTAGGGGAAGTGGTGAAGCCACCAGAGGCCGCCAAACCCCTTGATGTTCTAATATATTATATGAGAACGGATCTCCAAGAAAGAAGGCATGTCACAAACTTTACACTGAAATGATAGTTATTTGTCTCTACATCCGAAGAAGTCGGGATTAGAGGAGACATTTGAGTCATTAGACACTACAAAGTCTGAAAGTCATGATGTGATGCCAGAGACGCCGACTTTTTGAACACTTTAAGAGTGTGCTCCAAACAAGAACAAGTGGCAACAGGCTGTGCATACACGATTTATAATGAACAAGTTTGTTTTCTTCTTGTAAGTCCAATGTGGACCGTCTTCTTCTGATGCGCGTAACCAGTTCTCTTTGTGATTTATAGTTCCATATGCGATGAGAATGCTATGGTGACTAACTGACTGACAGACGAACCAACCAACCAACCATCTAACTAACAAAGGACCTAACGAACGAGCCAGCCAGCCAACCAACCAACCATCTGATGTGTGTCAGTGTGTAATGGCCCAGATTGATTTAGTTGTGCAACTGAACTACATATTGGTTGTATCTCCTTTGCCTCAGTTTAGAAACGTTACTGTTACAACAACAGAAATGAGGTTCCTGAGAAGAATACTCAACGTATCAAGAAGAGATAAGATCAGAAACGAAGAAATCAGGACTAAAGTGGGGGTTAAAGCAGCACTAGATTTTATTAGACAGCAGCAAGTCAAATGGTTTGGCCATGTAAGTAGGTTACCATTCAACAGCATACCACAACAAGAAATGATGTACAGACCAGATGGAAACAGAGGAAGAGGCCGACCACGTAAAAGTTGGACGGAGGGAATGGCAGAGTCCAAGGGAATATCGGTACATGAAGCCCATAATCGGGCACTCTCACGAGGTTTATACTTCATCTCGACACCGCAAGATAAAATGAGATAAGATGAGATGAGACTGTTAGAAGTTTTATTTTTCCCCATTCTATACAAATAGTACCATACATGAAAATAAAAAAAAATTCTATTCAAACGACATTATAGTCCTGCAGAAGTTGCTATACAACTTTTGTCTGTCAGCGTGTCCACCAAAATATGTTGGCCTTTTCCCTAATCATGTCTAACATGTTGCAGTTGTAACGAGGCAGCAATAGTTGCTGCTAAAGTCTACGTAATGCAACCCACGCCCAGTTTACTTGTTGAGTTAGGCTTGGGGGTTCGGTGTAAGCCTCAGGCTAGCAGCCATAAACAAGTACGACTGCACTAGTCAGCATATTACACTAACTACAATCGAGTGCCGGCTCTGTGACGAAGGAGTTATTGGCGCAGTTCGTAATCCCGCATACAGCGTT
This sequence comes from Cepaea nemoralis, assembly GCA_014155875.1. Classification (NCBI taxonomy): domain Eukaryota; kingdom Metazoa; phylum Mollusca; class Gastropoda; order Stylommatophora; family Helicidae; genus Cepaea; species Cepaea nemoralis. The sequence continues at coordinate 699,192 of JACEFZ010025811.1, forward strand.
CGAAACACAGCTGTGGGTGATTTGGCAGCAGACAACCTTACGTTGGATTTTATGAAATGTTATGGGCGCCAGTCGTTCATAAAGCAATGGAAAACTACTGAACGTAAACTTGCCCAGGAATCCCGAACAGCCAAAAATGCTAGGGTTGACTGCTACGTCCTGTAAATAATATGCATCCTAACTTAAAATCGAGTGCATGAAATCAAAGCCGGCGTGTGCTGGACAGAAGTACTGGTTACTGCGTGTGAGTTATAACTACTACACACTGAAATTAGTCATTAGTCATTAGTAGCAGTTCCAACTTTTTGGCAACGAGTCGTCCCCATTATGCTCCGTTCCTGTGCCAGTGAACACAAAATGCTCATCAATGCCCCATGTGAAAAGTGGTACAAACAGGTTTCTTGACAAGCCAATATCCCGCACAGGTACACTGTGCATAATGCCGTCGCCAGAATGCCAACACACAAGTCCTCCACGAAAAATACAGTTCATCGTCGATGGAAGCGGCAGTCACTAGAAAACACGCAGCCACAAATTACTGCATAAGGCAATCCAGTCAGTTCTGCGACAAGCCGACCCCATTATTCCGAACATGATGTTCACGCTAAAAATAACCGCGAACAGATGTACAAGCATTTCACACGAAATTCACAGCTCACAATGTCCCCCCGTGCACTCAACCCAGTAGCAGGGCGACGGAACGATGCACTTCCAATCCAACATGAGGAAAATTCGAATGCAAACCATAGCCACAAGCATAAACACTCCAGAGGCCCTAACCGTTTAAATGCCTATCCTCCGTGTTGGGAACCGGAATTTTCAACCACAAATTGACACTTTTGTTCAGTTATAAGGCTAGTTATGTTGCTTAACTGAATAAGTGCCATGGGATGATTGATCGTCTGAAGTATCTGTCCATATTCCATAGTTGTGGATCCATGTGGAGGTGATAGGTTCGAATCCTGGGAGGTAACTATAGCTTTCAATGTCTAGTGCGTCTTCTGATCTCTAATTGTTTCCCCTACTTCTATGAGCGCCATACAATACATGTGTATTTATTTATGAACTATACCACAGCAGTCGTGGCATTCTCACACGCGCTCTGTCCTCATCTGCAACATCCAGCGTATAGTCGCAATAATATTGGTACCAGTAGCAGAATCGACACAGCAAGGTACAAGAGGAACAAAATGAGATGATGGGATGAGTAGCAGTCTGATTATGTGCCCATCTGGCCTTTGCGCGGAGGTTTGAGTGTCAGCCAAATCCTCTGGTCACTCCCTGCAACACCAATCTCTCCAAGCCGTGATGATCTACCCGTTCTTCTGCTCTATACACACGATTTCACAGGGACCCGAACAAATCTACCTTATCAGTTATCAGTTGGAGTATCTTCATTGCACCCCGGACAGGTCCATAGGTGCTCAGATCCTCCCCTCAGCATAAGCATCAGCGTTCGGTGGCTAATGTAATATTAAAGTGTCAATTCTGTGTTGGTTAACGAAGCACCTCGTTTTCCCAATGTACCTCTCGTGTCTGGCCGAATATGTTGAAGGGAGTCCGGGCGCGCGTGCACGGACTCCTTTGCACGGTCCAAACTCCATTCCACCACGAAAAACACACTGAAACTACAAACATTTAGGCAAACACACGTTCCTTTCTAAGCAATATATAATGACACAAAGTAGTGCAGCTTTACATAACAGAGTTACGACACATACAGAACGTTGCGGCGGTTAGCCTTCATCAGCAAACAAACACATTCACAAACACAACATACAGTCAAGGAGAACTCCTGTGACTACATTAGAAGGTGATGACAGGACGAGAGGAACAAATGCATGGGAAAATGGAAGCAATGAAGAGGAAACGAGAATTGACGAAATGTTAATTGAAAAGAATGTTAGTCGAAGAAAATGTTTAATAGAAAAACTGTTTATAGAGAAAAAAAACTGTATACTCACCTCACGTACGGACCTGTGAATGTTTACGGAAATCTCAGGTGTATTTTTATAACGGTGCTGGATGTTACGGTACAGTGAGCACATAGAAAGAAGGGGGCGGGGTAGGAGGCGTGTAAAATTGACCACGACCCCATTGTGTTGTTGGTCTGGGTGGACTGGTGTGTAGGAACATGCGTACTTGCATAGACACACTTCAACTGACAAAATGCTAGTGTATGTGGACATGCAAGAAGAGAGAGAGGGAGAGAGAGAGATTTTTATTTATTTTTGATTGATAAATGGAAGCTTGCCACTCTGCCCGGTGCCTGCCTGTCTTCATCTTTTTCTCAGTCTTCATTCTCATGGCTTGGACTCATCTTAAGACATGAAGAAATACCAAAGAGGGTACTAGAAAGGAAAATACTAGAGGAGGAGAGGAAGGAGTAGACTAAGAAACATTTATAACACAGACATGTGTAGATCTATCATTTGCAGACATACGATGAATTACATGGAATGAACAGGAAGCTCCACAACAAGCCTGCGGTCTGAACTATTGAATGATGAATGATCTTAGTATTACCAAGAAAGAAGAAAACGTAAATTACTTTCAAGAACTGAAGTGAAGAAGAATGATGCATGCCCTTGGTATTTCAAATAAAAAGGAAAATATAAATTATATTCAAGAACTGAAGTAAAGAAGAATGATGAATACTATGGTATTTCAAATTAAACAGAAAATGTAAATTACATTCAAGAAAGGAAGTAGAGAAGAATGATGCATGCTCTAGGTATTTCAAATAAAACAGAAAATGTAAATTACATTCAAGAACTGAAGTAAAGAAGAATGATCAATACTCTTGGCATTTCAAATAGTTCTCGCCTTATCATTAAAAATATTTCACACGGCTACGACAGATTTAGAAAAAGAATATTGGTGATCATTTTTATATACTGAAGTTCAAAACAATGTTTTCCCATTGTAAATTTGAATAATTAAGACACAAACGATACATTGCACAATTTATGGCCTGTCATATTTTGCTGTATTTCGTCATGTGCACACCACAGAAAAAGTTTTGTATATTTCAGTCGAAAGGATTCATAATTAATTATGGTATTTCATTTTATATTTAACTCTTCCCCCCCCCCCCCCCCACCTGTCATATAAACACTATAAGATACAGAGACATATGCCAGGCAAAAAATTGTGCAATACATTACTTTTCTTTCATTATTCAAGTGTGTGTACACAGCATGCGAAATTATTGTATTGCTAAAATACTTTTTTTTTAAAGTTTACTTAAGCGAGAGAAAAAAAAGTGGGGGTGGGGGGTGTGGGGGAGGGGGGGGGGGGTACACATATACTCACGCACATCCACAATTGGCGAAACATGTCAGACAATTAATTGTGCAATATATTGCTTTTGTCAAACTTATTCATATTTCTTTTATACATCATGAAAAATTATTGTTGTGTTAACATGATTGTTTAAACAACTGAAGTTTATTTAGGGGTTACAAACGCACACGCACGCCCCAACACAACTCCAATCGCATGCATTTCATTATCTCTAAACACAAAGGGTATTTATTGTTCAACTGTATATTACACACAGAAAACTCAGCGTGGGATCTTTGCAAGGATTCATCGCTGGGATACTCACGTCCTCGTCTTCGTGAATAGCACAATAAGTTGTTGATCCTTTAGAGGACGAGCTCTTGAGGATTACTCTGACAGCTTACTGCGAGCTGTTCCCGACTCTGTGGCGAAGGGGTTACGGATGAAGTTCGTAATCCATCATATCGCGCTCGAAACACAGCTGCAGGCGATTTGGCAGCAGACCGCTTTGCGCTGATTTTTTTTATAAAAGTGAAGGAGTGTCGGTCGTTCAGAAAGCAATGGAAAACTACTGAACGTAAACTTGCTAATAAATCACAGTAAAAAATGCCGGGGGTTGACTGCGACGTCATTTCCCATGGAATAAATTACTGTTTCTGGGTTTCTTATCTCTCACTTTTTTCGCAGGGGGCACAATTGTCTAATTGTTTTTATGTCCTATTGTTATATCCTGCTGTAGCCGTGACTTCTCTTATCTAGGGTGATAGCAACTTCCGAGCTGACTACGTCCAATCTCCAGAGAAATTCAGTATAGCCATTGCTTCTCGGCCATTTGACTAAGTTCAAAGTAATGTGTAGAGACACTAGAGATCTGGCCAGGAAGACCGGGAAAACAAAAACCAAACGAAAGTTCGAATCACAAAGTATAAGGCCTCGGTGGACCACACAGGGTTAAATGGCTTCAATATGGGACAAAGAGGCTCAAAAACAAACTTATTGAAAGACATGAAGGTAAGGAACCTATGACAGGTCTAGCGAACCGTTAGAGAATTTAATCCTAAACAATACTTCTCACGAATCATGGAGGAAATTGAAGGAAAGGCGCTAGTCACAGACGTTAGAGCTTCAATTACTCCTCCCCACAACGACATAAGTGGAAGACAACAACTGAAAGACATGATTATTACTTCGGACATGACTGGATTTCTGTTGATGCATACAGTGATGAAACGTCTGATTACGGTAAGATTAAGAGATCACGGGGACGTGTAATATCATTAAGTAATACTGGGTCTTGGGCAAATTCTCAGTCCTATGCAGGCACACCGTAACGTCCCTGACCACGGCTCACCCCGTCTCATTGCTGTTTAGTTTAGTTTAGTTTAGTTTATGGATCAACATCACGGCACACGGGTGCAACCCATAAGTGCTCCGTTTTCCTCCTAACTCAAACCTGAGTCTGGAGAAACTCAGCTCAGTGCACGAACTCCGTAGCACCGCCGAGGATCCTGAAATACTTGGGTAGATTTTTAACTCGAAATTTTGCCCGGGCAGCGCCGTTAGGCTACTCTTTTTCGATTTCCAACTGCCAAGGGATTTTTTACGTGCGCAACAATACACACGGGCGTCCGATCTCGCTACCCAGAGACCAGGGAAAATTACTGGAAGTCCCGGTGGATTTTTTAAATAAATCCTGGTCCTCACAGGGGCCTGAACCCGGGACCTCCAGCACTCGAGGCGGACACCATACCTCGAGACCACGCAGCCCCCTTCATGCACGGAGTATGTTTCTAATGCCTCCAAGAGTTTGCTTCTGCCCATTGTATGAACTGCCTTTCCCTAATCAGCTAATTGTGTATATCACTGTGTGTTTCATTAACTGATTCAATGCCGAAGGATAATACATCGCCAAATGTGACCTCCCGTTTGAACTGAAGGACGATCTATCACCGTACTGGGGTCATCATGGTTTTTTTTTTTCGTGGTATCTTCTGCAATTTCAATGCTCAGTGAATGGAAATTTACGTTATAATATACTTGTTCATTTGATTGTGTACCATGTTTGGTTCAAACATACCTTTTTGGGCACTGAATCAGCTCATTTATTCTGTCACTAGTCCGTACATATAGTTCCACTCCTTAGGCCGAAATGAGATGTACACACGTGTGGCTCAGTTACTGATCTTACCCGTGCTCCAGTATTTTTACATATTCAGTTAAAGTTAGTTACATGTCCTCTTGCAGGACGCTACAATCAACCTCAACATGTTTGGCTATATGTGCTTTTCTAGGCAACTTTACGTTCAGTACTTTGCTACTGCGCTCTGAACGGTCAACTCTCATAACGTTGTGAAAATCAATGCAAAGCGATCTTCTCCAACATCGCCTGCGGCTGGTATTGAACCCAGGAAGGTCGGGATTGTGACAATGATTCACAATCTCTAGGCCACAGACTCTGATATTTTAGCATTGAGTTCCCCTGTACACCCTCACATTATCGCTCTGGCTGATTATCTTCCATCTTCCGAAATGTTAACATTATTGCATTCTGCCGGTCATCAGGAAATCTTCGTTCTCACTATTGTGTCGTGGGGATTATTTTACACCACTTGACACCTATTTCTCTGCATGCTTCAATGGTTTCAGTTGTTATTACATCAAAACAGAGTGATTTATTTCAAGAACTAATCTTTATTACTGATTCCATATCCTGATAGAGCATTTCAGGTTGTTAGTGTACTTGATACGTTTGCGTGAATGTATAGTTTCATTGAGTTCCATTCTGATTGTGAGTTCTTGAAAACATACTTTACACGTCATCTTTCTATCTTTTCTGCTGAATACTAGACTTAAAAACAATGTTTTACCGCAATGAATTTGAATAACAAAGACACAAACAATAGACTGCGCGATTATTTCATAAATTGCCATTCATTTAGAAAAATCAACTTTGTGCAAACAAAAGACATGATGGCCAGTTTAAAATTACCGTGACAGACAATACAAATTACTGTGTGAATACATGTGTTGTATGTTTAAGCTCGAGGGATTTATCTTATTGCTTTTGTTTATATTGTGTGATTTCTGCAATATGTACCTGACGAGATGCAGCGAAATATATCGGGCATAAGTCGTGCAGTCTATTGTTTGCGCCTTCGTTATTCAAATACTAGACCCTTAGTTTTGTTGTTAATAATTGTTTTAAGTGTGAACTTTCATCCATAAGGCATTTTGGTATAACGTGTTTTAAAAAGAAAGCAAACAACAACTATTGTAAACTCAGTACAAAAGTCGACTTGTTACAATGTATTAGTGTTGGCTAAAGCAATTTCAACACCATAATGTTATCCTATTACCCACGACGCTTGACTGCAGAAGTGGAAGATGATGATGATGATGATGAATGTTATCCTATAGTTTTGGGATAAGAAAGGGCGTAAAACGGCAAGAGGGTCGACTTCATTGCACCGGATTTCATCCCATATAGCTTAGTCTCTTTCCGCAGAGCAGCTAATCGCCTGAAAGCGTCGCTCACGGCATGAGCTTCGTAGCTCCGACGACGACAACCTACAGTGCTCCCTGAAAATGCATCATTCGAGAACCGAATGACGAAGTCCGAAAAAGAACACGACCTTGGAAGTAGATAGCGTGACCACTTCGACACGGAGACCCCGGACTTGGGATACACTGATGGACAGATGAGTAGACAAAACCACGTAGGAAGATAGACGGGTGGTGCTCTGACACAGACAGAGGTAGGAAAAGTAGGCAGATAGGTAGGAAGGTGGGTAGGTAGTTTAGTAAGTATATGTTTAGGTAGATAGGTGCTGATGTAGGCAGGTAATTGGATATGTAGGTGGGTTTGTAGGTAGGTATGTGTATAGGTAGGTAGGTGTGTAGGTAGGTAGGTGTGTAGGTCGGTAGGTGAGCATATATGCAGGTATATAGATATGTAGATAGCTGTGGCTAAAGGCTTGCGAACGCGGTTCGTGAACCGCTTACCAGGCGTTCGAAACTCAGCTGCGACCGCTGTGTGCAGCAGACCGTGTCGCGTTGTGTTATAATGTGTTGATATTGGAGCCGGTCGTTCAGAAAGCAATAGCAAACTACTGAACGTAAAACTTGCCTAGTACATCAACAGCAGCTGAAAATGATGGTGTTGACTGCAAGGGATATGCAACATTTAAAAAAAAATTTAATATATAGATAGGTTGTTGGTAGGTAGGTGTATAGGTAGGTAGGTGTGTTGGTGGGTAAGTGAGCAGATAGGCAGGTAGATAGTATGCAGAGAGATAATTAAATATGTAGATGGGTTTGTAGGTAGGTAGGTGTGTTGGTCGGTAGGTGAACAGATAGATATTAGACAGGTAATTAAATATGTAGGCGAGTTTTTAGGCAGGTAGGTAGGTGTATAGATAGGTATGTGTGTAGGTCGGTAGGTGAACAGATAGGCAGGTAGATATATATTAGACTGGTAATTAAATATGTAGGTAGGTTTGTAGCTAGGTACGGGTATGGGTAGGTGGTATGTAAATGTAGCAGTTAGGTATGTAAATATGTAGGCAGGTAATCAGATATGTGGGTGGGTTTGAAGGTAGGTAGGTAGGAAGAGTTGTTAGGTAAGTAGGTATGCAGGTAAGCCTACAAAAGGTGATGGCGATATCACAACACAGGCCCATAGTAGGAAACTGCTTCAGGACAAATTATTATTAAGTATGCGGGTAGGTAGGTGTGCAGGTCGGTAGCTAGGCACATAGATAGGTAGGTAGGTATGCAGGCAGGTAGGCAGACACATAGATAGATAGGTAGGTAGGTAGGTATGCAGGTCGGTAGCTAGGCACATAGATAGGTAGGTAGGTATGCAGGCAGGTAGGCAGACACATAGATAGATAGGTAGGTAGGTAGGTATGCAGGTCGGTAGCTAGGCACATAGATAGATAGGTAGGTAGGTAGGTAGGTATGCAGGTAGGTAGGTAGACACATAGATAGGTAGGTAGGTAGGTAGGTATGCAGGTCGGTAGCTAGGCACATAGATAGGTAGGTAGGTATGCAGGTAGGTAGGTAGACACATAGATAGGTAGGTCGGTCGGTAGCTAGGCACATAGGTAGGTAGGTAGGTATGCAGGTAGGTAGGTAGACACATAGATAGGTAGGTAGGTACGCAGGTAGGTAGGTAGACACATAGATAGGTAGGTCGGTCGGTAGCTAGGCACATAGGTAGTAAGGAGGTAGGTAGGTATGCAGGTAGTAAGGGGGTAGCTAGGCACATAGGTAGTAAGGAGGTAGCTAGGCACATAGGTAGTAAGGGGGTAGCTAGGCACATAGGTAGTAAGGAGGTAGGTAGGTAGGTCTACATAACGGCATTGCGATGTGTGAGCCTAACTTGAGTAAGTATGCGGACTGTATGTAATGACAAACTTTAACAACAAACCGTTAAATGTGTTTATATCCCCTTACCCCCGAAATTCCATTTCTGCACACAACATGCAGAACATGCCTAAACACGTTTTTAAAAGGCAAGGGTGGGGGGAATGGTCTATTTCATTGCACTGAGTTTTATCCCGTATGGCTCGGTCCGGTCTCCCTCAGCAGGGCCCCTGCCGAAAGCTTCGCACAAAGCACGAACTCCGTAGTTTCAACGACGACTCCTCGTGAGAAAATTGCACTCATGTACCGTATGTCGTAGCCTGGAATCGAACCCATAACCTTCGGAACTCTAGGAAGGCGGCGTAACACTTCGCCACAAAGACTGCCTTGTTAGTGTTTAAAGGGGAAGCTAGTTAAACCACATAAAGTCTGTCAGCGAAGTTCAGTCAATGTTGAAGTTTGTCCCACAAGCCACATAACATTTCTGATTGCTGAAGAAATAGAGGGGATAGAAAATAGAGGAAGAGACCTTGAACATGACAGTAGAAATACTAATGATAGAGAAAAATTAAGACAGAGACAAGTGTGTATCTGCACCGGTTGTAGCATTTATGAGTGAAAACAATGCAGACATGGAAGATTATGCAATTTCAAGGATGTTGTATAGGAAGCCTTTGCATTACCGCTCGTTTCTTATCGATTGATAAGAAAACAAAGGCATCCTATCTCAAGCAGCATTATTGGTGATGTAGAAACTGACAGGCTAGCAAGTGAGTGAGTGTGAGCAGTAGAGATAAGTATAGATACTTAAAGAGATCCAACAAACAAGCAAAAGCTGTTAGATATATCTGAACCATACAGTTTATTTTGAAACTTAACATTGCAGCCAAATACAGGGTGTAATTTTAATGACTATGCAGTGTTTGAAAATATTGCCGTTCCAAGTTTTGTATTTACCTAATATGTTGCATGAACTCACTGACGCTCAAGCTTTCACTTCTGACAGCGGCTTTCTGGGTACGTTCCACTCGCCGGTCACTACTGACTTATAAGTTGACATAAAGTATCGTTCTTGACTTGGAGATGTAAATTACAAGAACTTCAGAAGTCGGAGTGGGTTCGCCTGAAAGTGGGGATCACTGGTAATAGAGAAGGATAACTCCTCACGCAATATCAGTCCAGTCTACTCACTATTAGTTGCAACTAGCACAAGTAGAAGTAGTGGTATTAGTAGTATGTGTGGGGACTTCGCTAGAATCCAAAGCGAGAGGACGCAAACAATAAATAATAATAAATAGGATTGTGAATATAAACAGGAATATACACATATATTGTGCAACCTCTGCATTGCTATGGCAAGTCTCCTGGCGATGTTTTGTACGCCTCTATTGTTTGTTATGGACTCAAGATGTACTTTCAGATATATTAAGATTGATGATTATAAACTCAATGTACTCAACTTACGTGGATATTTACTGTGATAACTAAACGGAAATGAAAATATGCCTCTAGGAAATATTCACCATGTTTTATAAATTTTCAAGAAAAATTATTTTGAACAATAGTTTCCATAATTTTTTATTTTGTTGCGTATCTCTTACGGGACGTTGCGGTCAACACCAGCATTTTACAGCTGTTGTTGATGTGCTAGGCAAGTGTTACGTTCAGTAGTTGGCCATTGCTTTCTGAACATAGCGCTAGATTCTAAGCTTAGAGAGGGGAAGTATAGTTCATCAACATGGTCCCCGAGAAGATGGTTCTTTGATATCAGGCAGACGAAAAAGGTACTATAACAACTTCCCCTGACTGGTGCAAGCCCTTTTCAGGACACTCGACATGAACGCCATTGCGTCGGACTTACGAGTTGAAACTCCAGCCTTTCAGGATTTGACTTACGAGTTAAAACTCCAGCCTCTCAGAGGATTAACTTACGAGTTAAAACTCCAGTCTTCCAGAGGATTCACAACCAAGCAACCAACCGGCCAGCCTCTTGTCCTTCTTCACTTTACGTTTACTAACTTAGTGAACGCTGTTGTACAATCTATGTATGCCAGGTTCGAAGCCAGCTGCAAGCGATTTGGCAGCTGATTGCTTTGTGTTGATTTTCACAATGATATTAGCGTTGACCGTACATATAGCAACGGCAAACTTCTGAACGTAAAACAGCCTTCAAAATCACCAACGGCCAATAAATGATGGGGTTGAACGCGACCTCCCGTAAAGGACAAGCAACAGGGGAAAGGAAAAGTTGAGTAGAAAAATAATAGACCATGGTTTTGTATTAATGATTACGGGAAACATTCATACGTTTTATCCCAACATTTACAGTTTAAACGTATACATAATCTTTAGTGGGGTATTTGTGCACGATAAGGCAGGTGTGGTCACGTTCATTATGGACCGTGTGGAAGAACAGATACACCAGCATTGCATGGAGGGTATGGTGGGGCAGGGAGTGATCAGAGAATGTCGCCGACACTCAGCTCACCAAGGTACTGACAAATATTCGGACTGCAGCTTGTACCATTCGAAGTAGGCTCTCTTCGCTGGTTGTTGAAGATGAGGACGGAGTGCGTATGGGAATGCCTTGAATGCTGTGATGTCGGTTCTTGACTCAACTCAACTCAACTCAATCAACTTTAGACATATTCAAAACCTCTCTCTCTCTCTCTCTCTCTCTCTCTCTCTCTCTCTCTCTCTCTCTCTCTCTCTCTCTCTCGCTCTCTCTCTGTGTTTTTTTTTTGGCTCTCGCTCACTTTGAACTCAAGCGTAGTCCTTACACACTCCGTCTAGTAGCACTGGACTGAATTTTGCGCGTGGATTAGCTTTCCCTATTACCAATGTCCCTCGCGATCAGGCGAATCAACTCCAACTTCAGAGTTACTTGCTATTTACGTTCCCAAGTCAAAGACGAGAAGTCAACATTTTAGTCCAGCTTACCGGTGTAGGGGTTGAACCCCTTACCTCAACATCAGCACACCGGGTGTTTAAGAACGACCGTTCTTATCCATTCGGCCATGCTGACCTCCACCGCTGAGTTAACCTCACTACTATTTTGCCAAGTCCTGTGATGTCATTGATAGGAAATTGTATAAGTAAACATGGCAATAAAGGGCACATTTAAATGCCTTCAGGTGTATTAGACACACAGAGCTTGGCGCTGTTTGTATAGACCAGTGGTTCTCAACCGGTGGGGAATCCGGGGGGGGGGGGGGAGGGATTAAGATTATTTCATGATCGCGTTAATACAAGAACCGATTACTTTTACTTGATATTGTTTTCCCCTCCATTATTTACGGTTCTGTACTTCTCGCCCTTTTGAAATTCATTTTATAACGTAAGCAGACCAGCAACTCACGTTTTATGTAGATGTCTAGATTTTTCTAGTATGTGTTATTAAATTTAGCTTCCATTTTTACGTATACTGTGTAGGGGAGAGGGAATTTATAGGGAGGAAATACAAAGGAGCGGGGGGGGGGGGGGGAATGACATTCTGAACATATGGTGAAGGGGTGCATGGGCCAAAAAAAGGTTGAGAACCACTGCTATAGACCAATTAGCACTTGCTGGGTGATGCGCCCAATATCACGCCTGTCGCCTTACTTCCCAAGTCATTTACAGGTACCAATGGTAGGCTGTGTCGACCTAGGAGCCTAGGTCAGTTTTAAATATTCGAATCCGCCCCGATGCGAATTGGAACCCAAGGCCCCACCGGACTGGCAGACGAGTGTCTAGCCACTACACTACAGCGGCTCAAAAAATTATAAGCTGTTGAAATTCCCGTGGGTCTGTCATCAGGGTTAAGGGAGACAACATGCTACACAGTCAACAGCTTGTTCTCCAAACAGACGTGCTCAACCTTGCGTTCTGGAGGGGGTATTCCATCGTCAACATTGCTGATGACAGGCGGGACAGATTCCTGCTCATGTGGCACGTCAAGAAATCATTAGAACGAGACATTCCATCTTCACCATTGCTGATGACGACAGTCTGGGAAGTATCCCGCTCATGTGGAGCGTCAAGAAATCGTTAGAACGAACCAACTAACTTTATTTTCAAAGGGTCAAGATTTTGGCGTGCAGACCCGTGTAACATTCTGCCCTTCTTCTTCTTCTTCTTCTTCTTCTTCTTCTTCTTCTTCTTCTTCTTCTTCTTCTTCTTCTTCTTTTTCTTCTTCTTCTTCTTCTTCTTCTTCTTCTTCTTCTTCTTCTTCTTCTTCTTCTGCTTCTTCTTCTTCATCTTCTTCTCTCTCTTTCTCCCTCTCTCTCTCTCTCTCTCTCTCTCTCTCTCTCTCCTCTCTTTACACAGACTTCTTCTTCTTCTTCTTCTTCTTCTTCTGCTTCTTCTTCTTCATCTTCTTCTCTCTCTTTCTCTCTCTCTCTCTCTCTCTCTCTCTCTCTCCTCTCTCTCTCTCTCTCTCTCTCTCTCTCTCTCTCTCTCTCCTCTCTTTACATATACTCTGCACTTTATACATCTATATTAGGTTTATCTTAAACAGTAACACAAATCATAAATAAACCATATGGGCATTATAAACGCCCAGGGAAATGTGCACAAATGAGTGCTATTTTTTAGTTTAGTTTAGTCAACGGATCAACATCACGGCACACGGGTGTAACCCATAAGTGCTCTGTTCTACTTCTAATTCAAGCCTCGGTCCGGAGAATCTCAGCTCAGTGCACGAACTCAGTAACACCGGCGAGGATCCTGAAATACTTTGGGTAGATTTTTTAACTCGAAGTTTTGCCCCGGCAGCGCCGTTAGGCTTCTTTATTTCGAATTCAAACTGCCAAGAGATTTTTTACGTGCACAACAATACACACGGGCGTCCGATCTCACTACCCAGAGACCAGGGGAAATTTTATTACTAGAAGTCCACGTGAAAAAATCCCGGCCCTCACCGGGGCTTGAACCTGGGACCTCTGGCACTCGAGGCGTACACCATACCTCAAGACCATTCATCCCCCAGTTCTATTGACTACGTCTTCTTCTTCGTCTTCATTCGTCCGAAATGTTTGTTATGGACGTAAATAGGTTGTCCCTGTTTACAGCAGAGCTGCAATATTTGCGCCTTTCGTTCGGCATATCCGACTTCTTCAGGCGTTTGTTGACTGGGGTAACCGTCCCAGGATGTGACTAATTCATGCTAATCATTGTTATGGTAATTATAATCAGGTTAAAGGATATATGGCGGGCGCGATGATGTAGTTGAATATGTCACGAGCACGCCGGACGCCCGTCAACAGAAGATGAGATGTACCCCGTGCATACAGGCCTATAAAATGTCATGGCTTGTCACATCGCAAAGTCATAATCATCATCATCAAGTGCCGTGCCAGCTGGCGTAGGCGTTCATGGCTCTCCACAGATCTCGGTCTTTGGTGTTCTGGATCAACTCTGCTGATGATATTCCTCCATGCCACCGTCTCAATCCGTCCAGCATCATTTCTCTTGGTCTGCCTCTGCCTCTCTTCCCATCTATCTTTCCATTTGTCACGATGTTCTCCAATGCCTCTCTTCTCATCACATGACCAAAGAAAGCTGTTTGTCTCTTTCTTATTGTTGCATATAGTGTTCTACTTTCATTAGCCTCTTTCAGGCAATCGTTGTTAGTTACTCTGGCAGTCCCAGGAATTCGCAACGTTCGTCTTAAAAACCACATCTCTGTTGCTTCTAAGTTCTTCTTAATTTGTTCATTTACATTCCAAGATTCGCTGCCATACAGAAAAACTGGTTCTATATAGCATTTTAGCACTCTCTTTCTTACATTCATTGATAGCGACTTATTGCATAAGATACTCTTCATTTTATGAAATGCTGCTTTCGCTTGCCCTATTCTGCTCTTAATCTCTGTTGTACATATTCCATCTGATGTTATAAGTGCCCCTAGGTATTTAAAATTATATAGTTCGTTGAGAATTTCCCCTTCTATTTCTATGTCACATTTTGGTGTCCCCATTTTCTTTGATATCACCATTGTTACTGTTTTCTTGATATTCAAGGAAAGTCCTTTCTGTGCACTCTCTGATACTACAATGTCCAACAATTGTTGTAGGCCTGTTGCATTATCCGCCACCAATACTGTGTCATGTGCATAGCGTTTATTGTTTATATAGCCATAATAGGAAATTGTTTTAGGACAATTGTTTAAACTACTCAGTGCCAAACAAAATGTAGGAATAGACCAAATATGGTACACAATTAAATGAGCAAAGCATAATAATGTCAGTTTGAATTCACCGAGCATTTAAATTGTGAAAGATACCACGAAGAAAAGCAATTTAATACAATCACTGCAGTATGGCGATATATCGTCCTTCTGTTTAAATGGGATGTCACGTTTGGCGATATATTATACATCAGTAATGAATCAGTTAATGTGATGTATGCCGTAGAACAAGGTAATAGATGGGACTGGTGGTGATGATTATTATTGTTAGCATTATTTTTGTTATTATTATTATTATTATTATATGAATCAAATGCAAGTATTATATGGACACCAAGTTTTCCGTTGTTATAATGAAGTCGATAATATTTGATTTGTTTGGTTTGTTTCGGTACTTGAAGTTTTAAAGATTGAGCACAACAACCCACTCCTGGCAACGTTGATCGTATACCGGCACAAATGTAAGGCCACGTGCACGTCAAATTGGAAGCACTAGATTTCAAGTGTCGTTCTCCTCTGAGCTCATCAGAAGTGTATATCCCTGACTGGACGCGGGATCGAACTCCGGATCACTGGCGCGTGACCTGTAATCCGGAGTTCGTTCCCGGGTCCAGTCGGATATACACTACTGGCGAGCTCAAAAGAGAGCGACACTCGAGTTAGCCGATACTATTGTCACAACCAGTCAGTTTGATATATATTTCATCAACTGATTCAGTCAAACTGTCATTTATTACCAATGTAGTATCTTCCGGTGTATGGCAAAGGGGGGGGGGGGGGGGGGGGGGGGGGGGGGGGGGGGGGGGGGTCTTGAGCCTGAGGAATTAAGACCGCCTGGCTAGTGCAGTCGCCGCAAACTGTGCAGGTTAGATTTTTTTTCTTTTACCCCCGACAGAAAAACAAACTCTACACCTTAGCGAGGATTCGAACCCGGGTCTCCCAAAGGAGAATCCGGCATTTTAACCACTCGGCCAGCCGCTCATCACTGATTCAGTGCCAAACGATAATATATCGCCGAATGGGATCTCCCATTTGTACAGAGGGACGATACATCGTCATCTAGGGCAAGTGACCTGCTCTTGGGGTAGAGGTTACGAATGAAATTCGTAATTCAGCATACCGAGTCTGAAACACAGCTGCAGGCGATTTGGCAGCATACCGCCTTGCGTTGGTTTCCCATACAAAGGTATGACTGCCGGACGTTCAGAAACTACTGAACGTAAACTTTGCCGAGAAATCCCGAACAGCCAAATATTGCTGGGGTTGACTGCAACGTCCTGTAAAGGACATGCACTATTTTGATTATTTTGTTTCATGGTATCTTTTTCAGTGAAAGGAAATTCCCATTATAATACTTGTTCAATTAATTGTGTACCAAATTTGGTCTAAACCTACGTTTTGCTTGGCACTGAATCAGTTAAGCACCCCGTGTTATACACATAAGCTGGGCACTACGCTGGGAGTGTTGAACAATGGAACTCTACCAACTCAGGCCTAATCTCAGACCGTCCTCGTGCCGTGCTGAACCGTGACCTGATTATTGTATGGTTACAGGGTTACGGACGCAGATCGTAATCCCGCATACCCGTGTTCGAAACACAGCGGGCGATTTGGCAGCAGACCGTCTTACGTTGGTTTTTTACGAAAAGGTATGGGTGCCGGTCGTTCAAAAAGCAATGACAAACTACTGACGGTAAACTTACCAAGAGATCACAACAGCAAGGGGGGGGGGGGGGGGAAATGCTGGTGTTGACTGCGACGTCCTGTAAAGGATATGCAACTAACTTTTTAACTTTATAATATACCAATCGGTAGATTGTAGTTTCAGTATGGGTGTTCCACACGTTGCTGGTTTATGTGCATGGAAAGCTCTGCAGCATATTTCTGGCAGAGGTGGTACTGTGGTACCGGGACGGGTGAAATCAATCTCTACATCAATCTTCTCCCAACAGATGCAAGCCAATTTTAGGGCTCACACTAAAGCTGCTGCTAAACGTTGTGGCTAGGCGTTCGCCTTCCGGCCTGAAGTCATCGGGTTCAAATTCGCAGTTCACGCATCTTACAGTTTTAATTTTTTCGTAAACCACGTTATAGGCAACTATTTAAAACGAAAATAAACTCAAAATTTCCAGTACCCAGAACCAGCTGTGTGTATGTAAAGTGTAAGGACCATCATATCTGTGTAGGCCTAATGAGTGTTAATTTCCTTTGGGAGCCGCAGTGGCGCAGTGCCAGGATCTCTGGCTTGCCGACCCATTGGTCATGTATTCGAATCCACTTTAAGGCGGCAATTTTAAACCAAAAAAAAAAAATGACACGAAATCTCAAGTGGACCCAGCCTAAAACGAGCACTAGAAGATGTGCTGGGAAATGAAGGCGGCATAAGTGATATTGACTACAACACCAGTTGAGTGCAGATTTGGCTATACAAATATGCGGCTAGCCCCGTATATGTCTCATTAATCCTTATGGCCAGGAAAAGGGCCGTTGTGGGGGTTCGTATTAAATTCTTTTAGTTTCTAGTTGCACAAGTTGGAACGATCAGAAAAAAAGCTCCACAATGAGCATTCTTCTTCTGCCCTTTATCTCCCATTGGGGCATATTTCCTCTTCCAAACCACACCAAGCCGTTCTATCCTTTGCCATCTCTTGCAGCTTCCTTCATGTCCTCCCAATATTATTCATATATAAATATCTCCTCCGTGTGGTTTAGATCTCCTACTATTTCACTCGCCCTGTGGGTTCCATACAAGAGATTGTCCAATTATATTGTCCTCGGGTTGTCTCGGTGCTGTCCCAACAACATTCATTTGACAATATTTTTTTTCCTATGTGAATAGGAAATGCACAATTTATGAACGAAAGATGAGTGATTGGAAGGATCGAATTTAAGACGGGTCTGCGTGCCAAATTTGTGACCCTTTGAAAATAAAGTTCGTTCGTTCATTCGTTCGTTCGTTCATTTGTTCATATCCATCGCCAGCATCTCTCTCTCTCTCTCTCTCTCTCTCTCTCTCTCTCTCTCTCTCTCTCTCTCTCTCTCTCTCTCTCTCTCTCTCTCTCTCTCTCTCTCTCTCTCTCTCTCTCAACTTTTGATTCACTGGAATCCCCTAGCTCAGTGGTTCTCAACCGGTGGGAAATTCCCCCCCCCCCTAGGGGGGAATTTTAGGGTTTCCGGGGGGGGGGGGGATGAAGACCATTTCAAGATCGCGTTAATACAAGAACCGATTACTTGATATTGTTTTTTCCTTCATACTTTACAGTTAAGTACGTCTCATCCTTCTAAAATTCATTTTATAAAGTCAGTAGACCCACAAATCATGTTTTATGTGGATGTTTAGACTTGTTTTAGTATGTGCTATTAAATTTACCTTACATTTTTACGTATACTGTATAGGGTGGGGGGATTTTTAGATAGAAATATGAAAGGGGGGGAATGACGTTCTGAAAATACGGTGGGGGGGGGGGGGGGGGCACGGGCCAAATTTTTGATAGGAAGGGGGGATGACGTTCTGAAAATATGGTAAAGGGGGGCACGGGCCAAAACAGGTTGAGAACCATTGCCCTGTCACACCTACCAGTTCCATTATTCCGTGCAGGCACCAAACAGGTAACGTTTGAATTTTATTAGTAACTCCTTTTGTTGTTCTCTATGTTTCTGACCTATACAGTAATACCGATTTAACACCGGAGTTAAAGATTCTAAGTTTGGTGCTATAAGTTTACCTTAAGGGCTGGCACATGCAATGTTAATGATGATAAAGCCGAAAGCGTCCCACAAAGCAGACGTGTGTGCGTTACGATTAGGAAGTCAAGGCAAACAAGAACGGTTCGTCATCATGTCTGGTGTGTTGTACTGAGATTTGACATGGCCAAAATAAGCCGTGGTTGCGTTATGGCTAGACGTTCGCCTACCTGCCCGATGGTCATCGTGTTTAAATTCGCATCGAGGTGTATTTTTAATACTGACATGCGCTTCCAGATCGTGTAGAGCAGTGGTTCTAAACCGGTGCGGAATTCCCCGCCCCCTCCCAGGGGGGAATTTTAGGGTTTCGGGGGGTGGGGGGATTAAGATTATTTCTTCTTCTTCTTCTTTTCGTTCATCCGAAGTGTTTTTTTTCCAGATGTGATTGCGGTGTGCGTTAGGCACCTCATCATCTCATCTCATCATGTTCCTCTTGTACCTTGCGGTGTCGAGGTGAGGTATAAACTTCGTGAGAGTGCCCGGTTATGGGCTTCGTATATCGACATTCCCATGGATTCTGTTATTCCCTATGTCCAACGTTTACGTGGTCGGCCTCTTCCTCTGTTTCCATCTGGTCTGTACAGCATTGCTTGTTGTGGCATACTGTTGACTGGTAGCCTACTTGCATGGCCAAACCATTTGACTTGCTGCTTTCTAATAAAATCTAGAGCAGCTTTAACCCCCACTTTAGTCCTGATTTCTTCATTTCTGATCTTATCTCTTCTTGATACGTTGAGTATTCTTCTCAGGAACCTCATTTCTGTTGTTGTGATTTTTCTTTTCTCTTTTTCTGTCATTGTCCAGGTTTGGCATTGGTAGCACAGAGTTGGTAGGAAGATTGTGTTGTAAAGTGCTTTCTTAGTAGTTATTGATACATGTTTGTTCTTTAGTATTGGTGCCATTTGTCCAATGAGTTGATTTGCCTTATTGCACCTATTTTCGATCCCGTCTTCTGATCTGCCATTTGATGATATTATACTTCCTATGTACTTGAAGCTCTTTACTTGTTTCAAGGGATGTTCGTTTAGGTGAATTGTTGCTGTTTGTTCTTCTTTAGTTATAGTCATTACCTCTGTTTTGCTTGTGCTAATTTTCATGTTATGTTCCCTACACATTTCGTTTAGACTATTCATGTGGTCTTGTAAATCAGCTTCTGATTTTGCTATTAGTGCTTGGTCGTTGTCGTAAAATACTGAGAGTTAATGATTCCCAGACAGACGACTGTATACACCGACTAACCAGGTAGAAGAAGGGTTAACAAACGAAGCAGTAAGGGTAAACAACAACGGAGTGACCAGGCGCATGTGTTTATAGGTCAAGACACAGAAGGGGCAGGCCAACAGCACAGGTAACCTGTCGCGTGGAAAAATAGGTTTGCGACAAAGGCAGACAGCATTATTGGACAGCATATTGCGGTCTGGATGTATGAATAACGGAAAAGTTTCAGATCTGTAATTTTCCACTAACGGTGATAATGAAGTAGGAACTTGAGGTGTCAAGCAAGGTCAAGGACTGTGCGGCAAAAATGACCTATAAAGAGTGGCAACTCTTTGTGGAAGTTTAGTGTGATTCTTGGGTTTCATGAGACAAAGGATTATGAAAAGGGTGGTGCTGCGTTCAGAAGAACGTTTGTGTATCTATTGTGCATTAGTACTCCCAATTCAGACTAGGATTATTATAAGGTATATTAGAGTATAGTTTTAGCATAGGAATATAGATGTGAGTGAATAGCATTTACCATGGCTTTCTATTAGTGGATAGTTTAGACTTTGGTGAATTCATATGTCTTATGCGGGTGTTCACTTCGGAAGCCTTGTCATTATGGCTGGAGAAGGACACTTGCATAAGTAGTAGTAAGGGGCGGATGCTTATCACGGGATCTGTTATACTTATCCACAGGTTCCAATCTCCTAGTGAAAGCAGAGAAGAGATGAAGAGTACTACACTGAACAAACAAAGTACCTACTTAGAACCAAAAAGAACATAGACATGGTTTAAGATGAAGAAATAATCAATTCAAATACAGAACACTGTATGCTCAAATGAATATACCACTAAAACACTTAAAAGGAAAAGATGTTAACCTGTGGCAAGCAGGGATACTTAAAACTACATACGTATAGTATGCATAAGGAAGAAAGAATAGACAAGTAAAACAGTGCTAGTAATAAAAGACTATAGGAAGAACTGTGACGATGTGGTGGTTTTTCGATGTTGGATACTTACCGTCATGAAACAGATTCAGGCGCATTCATAAACTTACGGGACTTTTATTACGGTACCTTGACTCAGTGGTGAACAGGTTTTGTTTCATTCAATAACGGATTTACCATCAGATTCAAGCATACGGATCATCCAGGGTGAGCTCTGTCCTGTTTGATGTGCTGTCCTGTGATCTTGAAGAATGAAAGGGCGAGAAGCAACACAGCTGATAGACATTCAGAGTTCATATCGGGCAACCACACTAGAAGAACATACCAACTACATAGACAATATCCATACATACACCAGACATAGTTTTTATTAATAAATCTTTTATCTTATCGTTGAAAGGAACTGTTGTCGGAGTATGTGTTGAGGGAATAATAGAGAGAGTGAAAGAAATAGATATATGGAAGGGAAGACAGAAGAGAGGAGTGTAGACCAAAGTCAGTCAATAATCCCAACAGATAATAAGTTTAAAGATGTGCTTGTTGATTCCAACCTCCTCTCGGGAAATTAACAGGACAGTCGTCCGCAAACAGGAGTTCTCTAATGGTTAGATTTGCAGATGGTTCTTCTTCTGTGTTCTCGTCATGCGGTATTCTTGCTGTCTCTGCTTGACTGGTTTCTTTACATATGTTGTCTATATATGTTATGAACAAGAGAGGGGACAGGACACAACCTTGTCGTACTCCAGATCTTATGGTGAAGGGTTCTGAGTGTCCTCCAGTTGCTCTCACTATGCATTCACTGTTGTTGTATAAACTTCTACATAGGTTTGTTAGATGTGTACTCACTCCATATTGTTTAAGGATTTCCCACAGCTTGTTTCTATCTACCCTATCAAATGCCTTTTCTTGGTCGACAAAGTCTAAGTAGAGTGTTTCATTGAATTCGATTGATTTTTCTATAAGTTGTCTAAGAGCAAAAATGGCGTCTGTGCATCCTTTGTTTTTCCTAAATCCAAGCTGCGTTTCACTTAGCTGGGGTTCTAAAGTAGTTCGTAATCTTTTTTCAAGAATTTTGCAAAATATTTTCCCAGTATGACTCAACAGTGAAATGCCTCTGTATTGTGTGCAATCTCTTTTGCTGCCTTTGTTTTTCCAAATTGGGATAATTATGGCATTTCCCCAGTCTCGTGGTGATTGTTGTTCTACCCAAACATGGTTGAATAGTCTATGTAGCCAAGCTGTTCCTACTTCTCTTGCTGCTTTAATTAGTTCATTTGGTATTTCATCCTGTCCTGGTGATTTGTTCAATGGGGCTAATCTGATGGCTTCTATAATTTCTTCTTTTAGTATGTCTGGTTCTAGTTCTTCGGTGACATCTGTGTTGGTCTCTTGAATTCCTGTGACATCTGATGGGATGTTGAGAAGTTGTTCGAAGTACTGCTTCCATCTTATTAGGATCTGTTTTTATTCACTTATTGGTTCTCCATTTTCGCTGTTAATTATGTCAGTTGGGTCAAAGGGTTCTCCTCTGGTTCGCAATGCACTTATCTTTTTGTAGAAGTTTCTGGTTGCCTCCTTGTAGTTTTTATTTACGGTTTCTCCATACTCTTCCCAGTCTTTTTGTTTTTCCCTCTTTACTATTCTACTCACATGTCTTCTCGCTATTCTGTATTCTCTATAATCACATTCCTGTTTGCTCTTCAACCACTTTTTATATTTTTCCTTTTTTTCTTTTACCGCTTTCTTTACTACTGCGTTCCACCAACTTGTTATTTTCTTTATCCGTGTTTTGCGTTTTTTCGTGGTTCCGCATGTTATTTTTGCAGTATTTAAAATGCTTGATTTGAACATCTCCCATTCTTCTTCCACTGTTTTTCTTTCCGTAGGTAATTTTTCAAAGAGTTCAGTTAGTTCTTTCTCATAATTTTCCCTTACTGCCTCGTCTTTAAGGTTTTTTAAGTTTACTGATTCGCATGGCATGTATTTTCCTGCTCTTTGTTTTCTTCTTCTGATTGTTCTTATTGTGGCAACGACTGCTTTATGATCTGTGTTTATACTGAAATTGGGCACTGCTCTTGCATCTAATATATTTCTCTTTCTGTTATTTCTTGTTAATATAAAATCAATTTGGCTTTTAGTATCTAGATTGTTCCATTTATACCAGGTGTATACTTGCGAATCTTTATGTTTATAGAAGGTGTTTGTTATATAGAGGTCGTGTTGGCTGCAAAGCTCTATCAGTCTACTTCCGTTATCATTCCTTTCATTTTGCTGATCTCCAAATGCTCCCAGGTGTTTTTCTATGCCCACTCTGTTATGTCCTAGTCTTGCATTAAAGTCTCCCATAACTATGATGTTGTCCTGATGTTGCGTTAGGCACCCTTGGGTTGAAAACCCTTAGGTCAACACATCCGGCTTTTGCGTGCATTTTTGACCAGGTTAGCATTCCTGGGAAGATTACTTCAAGATCCCGTTAATACAAGAACCGGTTACTTCATATTGTTTTTCCCTTCATTCTTTATTTTTCTGTACGTCTAACCCTATTGAAATAATTTTATAACGTAAGAAGACCCGCAAATCATGTTTTATGTAGACGTCTAGACTTGTTTTAATATGTGCTATTAAATGTAGCTTCCATTATTACATTATTACGAGGGTTAGGGTGGAAATACGAAAAAGGAGAGGGGGAATGACGTTCTGAAAATATGGTGAAGAGGGGCACGGGCCAAAAAAAGGTTGAGAACCATTAGTGTAGAGTGTTTTTCTGTCGGGGGCAAAAAGAAAACTTTAGCCTGCACAGTTCGCGGCGACTGAAATAGCCAGGCGGCCTTAATTCCTCAGACTCAAGACCTCCCTGCCATACACCGCAAGGTACTATATTGGCAGTAGATGACAGATTTTGACACTTCCAGATCAGCCCAGTCTAAAATGTACCAGAAAATGTCTTGGGAAGTCAAGGCGGCCGAAGTGGTACTGACTACATCGCCCATCGCATACCGATTGTTCTATAAAAATACAGGACTAGCCCTAAATGCGCAGTGTGCCTTAAAGCCTGTCACGGGGTCCTTTGCTTACTGTGGCCACACTTACAGTGAGAACAAAGACAAGCCGCGCGTGGTGACAGGCCAGTGTCCTGGTGAAGGCTGCACACATAAATCACTTGTCACCCACTTGGCTGGTTTCCTGTTGGAGCCTAGCAGGCCGGTAACGCCTGAAAAGTTGGGTGTTAGCAAACTGATTCAACATTTCATTGCGAGACATGTGTACATTGTACGATAGGAGTGTTTCCTCCTCCTCCTCCTCCTCCTCCTCCTCTTCATCTTCAGCCTTCTTCTTGTCACTCCTCATTCTCTCCCTCGTCTTCTTCCTCCTCGACTTCCTCATTGGCTACTATTCTTCTTCATCCTCATCCTCCTCGTCTTCATCCTCCTCCTAGTCTTTCTCCTCGTCTTCTTCCTCCTCCTCATCTTCCTCCTCCTAGTCTTCCTCGTTGGCTCCTCTTCTTCTTCATCATCCTCCTCCTCGTCCTCTTA
This sequence comes from Cepaea nemoralis, assembly GCA_014155875.1. Lineage (NCBI taxonomy): Eukaryota > Metazoa > Mollusca > Gastropoda > Stylommatophora > Helicidae > Cepaea > Cepaea nemoralis. The sequence continues at coordinate 723,443 of JACEFZ010025811.1, forward strand.
GTCCTCCTCCTCGTTTTCACCATTTGCTCCTCTTCTTCTTCCTCCTCGTCGTCGTCTGCGCTAAGCTTCGTTCTCCACCTTCTCCTCTTCCTTCTTCTTCTTTCGCCTTTCATCTCATAACGGAGCATAAACCCCCAACCGACTCACACTAGGCCCTTTGTAGACTAATTCATGATTGATTGCATTCTGCAGCTCAAGTTTTCTTCGGGACGGGATAGCCACCCTCGCGCCGGTCTGCTTAGTCGCCTTTTAGTACATGCATGGTAGGTTACAACGTTACAGGATATTTGCTTTCATTATGTGCCCCAGTAACACACGATGCATGATGTTAAGCCACGACATAGGTCCGATATTGTCGATCCGCACTGTGTCTCTTCTGGAAACCCCAACAGCCTTTCTCAAGCATTGCATCTCGCATGTGACAGGTTCTCTATGGCAAGATGTTGACAGAGACCAGGTCAAATATTTGTAAAACAGTGTTGAAATAAAAATACTATTAATCATTTGTTGCTTGACTTCCATCGTCATCCTCGGATGTTTTTTGTCTATTGGCTGGCATCTTGTGTCTGTCCCTTTATGGAATCTTTGGTCCTCTAAAAATGTGGCCCAGATATTTGAACTGAGACTTGTTTTATGTTTTTGTTGTTCATGTGTATATTTAGTGAGTCTGGCGACACGCTGTGTTTCATTGTTTCGGCCTTGTGTGCGTTAAATTTCATGTTGCATATTTCACTTGCTGCCGAAAGTAAATTGCTATGCTTTCACAATGGTCATCATCATCATCATCATCATCATCATCATCATCATCATCATCATCATCATCATCATCATCATCATCACAGGATAATCACTGGTCATCTTCATCAAGAAGTTAAGCTAGCGGAGTAAGCTGTTTAATTCAACGCTTTCTTGGCGTGCAGTGCTTCTTTTATTACAATTAATTAATAAATACACACGTATTCTTTGGCGCTCATCGAAGTAGGGATACAAATTAGAGACTAGAGGACGCACTAGACAACATAACAATTGAAAGCTATAGTTACCGACCGGGATTCATACCCGACACCTTCAAATGATGACAGCGCCTCGCTGCAGGAACAAGTATACTTCGATGTATGACCAACTAAGCGTGCACATGTTGACAGGTAAATCGTGACAGCATATACCAATGACACACACCTTGTGTTGTTGTTGTTTCGAATGTGTCTGTGGGTCCCTCAGTTGTTACTACCACCGTAATACTTTTGACATAATTCTCTAATGCTGCCTAACTGTTGCCCCTTTATCCCGTAATTTTATAAAGTGTTTTTCAAAAACTGTCGCTTAAAAAGTCGTTTAAAAGTCGACAGGGTCAACTTCATTGCACCGGGTTTTATCCCATATGGCTCGGTCTCTTTCCGCAGCGCGGAAAGCGTCGCACAAAGCACGAACTCCGTAGCTCTAGCGACGACCCACAGGAGTCTCCGAAATATTTAACTCGTGAACCGAAGGACGTGGCCCGGAATCGAATCCACAACCTTCGGAGCTCGAGTCAAACGGCTTGACCACTTCGCCACGAAGACTCCCTAAAACTGTCGAACTCTGGAATAGCCTATTCTGTCGAACGATTTTCCTGGTAGTAAATAGTACACTGCCGGTCTCCCTGGTTAGACGACTTTCTCCGTAATCTCGTATTCTCTCGTAAGTAATGTGACGTTGCGCGAGAATCGGTAGCGGTTCTAACAGCATCGGTAACTTACGGGGTATGTGAGCCAGTCGCTCAGAAAGCAATGGCAAACTACTGAGCGTAATCTTGCCAAGAAATAAACAATCAGCTGAAAGATGCTGATGTTGACAGCGATGTCATGTAAAGGATATGCGAACCAAAAAAAAAAAAAAAAATAGTACACTTAGCTTTTCTTTGTGTGCAGCTGCCCTTTCACTCACTTGCCTCAAGGTGGATAAGACATCATTGCAACCCATCACTCTTCTCAAGCGAAACTGCCAACTGCACAGTTAGGCAACTATGTGCCTTATTTCTTGTTCAAGTATCATCGTCATCACCACGTGCCCTGCCGAATGCCGCTCATGTCTCTCCACAGATCTCGGTCCTTGGTGTTCTCGATCAGTTCTGCTGATAATATTCCTCCATACCGCTTCTTAATTCATCTGGAATCATTTCGTTTAGTCTGCCTCTTTTCCCACTGATCTTTCCCGTTGTCACGATGTACACCAATGCCTCTCTTCTCATCACATGGCCAAAAATGCTGTTTGTCTCTTTCTTATAGTATATATAATGTTCTAGTTTCATTAACCTCCTCCAAGCAATAATTGTTAGTTACTCTGGCAGTCCAATGTTGTTCTAGTAAATTTCCATGTATTTGATCACAGTGGTTTAAAAACGAAATTATTGTACACATTCTCTTTCGTTGTCTTTGTCTTTCCACATTGGTACTATTATTGTTTTCCGCAGCAGTGTCAGTAAACAGATAAATGGATCGACATGTTCATCTGCTTTGTATACATTTTATATTCAGTACATGTCATAATTTTCGCACGAAAGCAGTCACCCATTCATATTTCGAATGCCAAGAAACTGTTATTTTTTTCCCCTGTGTGAAAAATAACAAACATACTGCTTAGCATAACGCTCATCAAAAGCCTACAGCATAACCCCATGACTTCCATTTTCCCATTAAAATAGGGGTTACGCTTTACAACTTGGGCCGTGTATGCAAATACACTGAGGTTTTATATCCGTGAACCTGCCATACAACTGATAAGATCGGTGGTAGAAGCCGCAGATTGAGAGAAACGATGCATGATGGACTGAGACGGTGGCATGGAGGAATATCAGCAGAAAGGTTGATCCAGAACATCAGGGATGAGACCTGTGGAGACCGGTGAGTGCCCACGCCATATGGCAGACAGCATGATGATGATGATGATGATGATGATGATGATGATGATGATACACCTACCGCGAGATTATGCGTATGATAACGGGGCAAGTAAAGGAAACAACGCGTAGTAACACTGTACCCTTGTCATACATGTCGTAAGAGTTTAGTAATAAGTATTGGCCTAGGGATAGACTACCGCAACACGTTGGAAAACTCAGCCACAAAATAGATAACTAAACAAATTCAAGTGAAACAAAAGGTGAGGAAAAGATGCTGGCCCTGGCAAAGACACATTGAGAAAATCTGAGGATCGTATACATAGACACTCCCTTGTTAGGAACCCATCAGATGAAAGAAATAGTCGGGAAACATAAAACACATTGAGAAGAGAATTAAAGACAGAAAAGGGTAATATGAGAAGAGCGTGGACAGAGATGGGGGAGATATCAGAAGATACGATATCTTGGCGTCAGTAGGTTGAGGGAATATGCGACAGCGGTGGATCAAAGACACAAGAAAAGAGACCTACTGTGAGACATACATTCATGGGTAGTTGATCTACCCTCGTCGATGTAAAGGGAAGAATTGCATATTAAACAACACGCACGACAATATAAAACTTGAAGGCTGTGGCCACACACGGATTCAAACCCATTGCTTTAAATTACGGCAGTGCCTTTCTCAAAGAACATTTCTGTAGTAGAAGAATCTTCCAGAGAGAGAGAGAGAGAGAGAGAGAGAGAGAGAGAGAGAGAGAGAGAGAGAGAGAGAGAGAGAGAGAGAGAGAGAGAGAGAGAGAGAGAGAGAGAGAGAGAGAAGGAGTAAGTGATAATGTGACTTAGAAGCACAACATCCGCCTCTTACTGAAGCAGTATCATGGTATGCGACAAAAAAGAGTTAACTTAAAACTCAGCATAAAAAAGGTTAATATAATAACAACTGTCGGGGGCAGAAAGGGTTAGTTCTGGCCACTTACATAAATTTTACGGAAATGTACGCAACGGTGCAGATGGCGTAATGGTTTTGGTTTCAGTGAAGGGTAACCAACAACTCGGTGGCATGCTGCAGGAAACTAGCATATAGGGTCTTCAGTGGCATTGTGTGGGAACTAGCTTATTGGGGCTTCGGTGGCACTGTGTGGGAAACTAGAATATTGGGGCCTCGGTGGCACTGTGTGGAAAACTAGAATATTGGGGCGTCGGTGGCATTGTGTGTGAACTAGCTTATTGGGGCCTCGGTGGCACTGTGTGGGAAACTAGAATATTGGGGCCTCGGTGGCACTGTGTGGAAAACTAGAATATTGGGCGTCGGTGGCATTGTGTGTGAACTAGCTTATTGGGGCCTCGGTGGCACTGTGTGGGAAACTAGAATATTGGGGCCTCGGTGGCACTGTGTGGAAAACTAGAATATTGGGGCGTCGGTGGCATTGTGTGTGAACTAGCTTATTGGGGCCTCGGTGGCACTGTGTGGGAAACTAGAATATTGGGGCGTCGGTGGTATTGTGTGGGAAACTAGAATATTGGGGCCTCAGTGGCATTATGTGGGAAACTAGAATATTGGGGCGTCGGTGGCATTGTGTGGGAACTAGCATATTGGGGCCTCGGTGGCATTGTGTGGGAAACTAGAATATTGGGGCGTCGGTGACATTGTGAGGGAACTAACATATTGGGGCCTCAGTAACAAAGTGTAGGAAAGTAGCATATTGGGGCCCTATGTGGAATAGTGGGAGAAACAGCATACTGGAGCGCTAGGTGGAATAGTGGGAGAAACTAGCATATTTCTGCCTCGGTGGAATAGTGGGGAGGGAAGCATATTGAGGCCCTCGGTGGAATAGTGGGAGAAACCAGCATACTGGAGCCCTAGGTGGATAGTGGGAGAAACTAGCATATTTGGGCCTCGGTGGAATAGTGGGGAAGGAAGCATATTGAGGCCCTCGGTGGAATTGTGGGAGAAACTAGCATATTGGGGCCCTAGGTGGAATGGTGGGAGAAACTAGCATATTGGTGCCTCGGTGGAATAGTGGGAGAAACTAGCATATTGGGACTCCAGTAGAAATAGTGGGAGAAACTAGCATATTTGGGCTTCGGTGGAATAGTGGGAGAAACTAGCATATTGGGACCATAGGTGGAATAGTGGGAGAAACTACCATATTGGGGTCTCGGTGGAATAGTGGAAGAAACTAGCACAGTGGAGCCCTCGGTGGAAAGGTGGGAGAACTAGCATATTGGGGCCGCGGTGGAATAGTGGGGGTAAATAGCATATTAGGGGCCCTCGGTTTCATGGATAAATGACTGGTTAGTGCGAGATGTGGTTGTATGGGGCATTGCAGCATCCATGGTGACATTGTGGAAGCTGTGGTGGCATGCTGGGATACGTAGTCTATATTTAGACCATCGGTGGCATTACTGTGGCAGTGGCGAAGTAGTGGGACCATTTGTGGTATGGTGTGGCAGTTGCCGTGACATAGTGGGAGTTGCCGTGACATAGTGGGAGTTGCCGTGACATACTGGGTGTTGTCGTGGCATAGTGGGAGTTGCCGTGGCATACTGAGAGTCGCCGTGACATAGTGGGAGTTTCCGTGGCATACTGAGAGTTGCCGTGACATAGTGGGAGTTGCCGTGACATAGTGGGAGTTGCCGTGACATACTGGGTGTTGTCGTGACATACTGGGAGTTTCCGTGGCATACTGAGAGTCGCCGTGACATAGTGGGAGTTTCCGTGGCATACTGAGTTGCCGTGACATAGTGGGAGTTGCCGTGACACACTGGGAGTTGCTGTGGCATAGTGGGACACGTGCTGGCATAATGGTTAGTTCTCCTGCTTAACAAGACAGTTAGTTTCGGGTTTAATCCCATGCTTCGATACGATTCGTTTTTTTTTAAAAATAAAAATCAGTGTTACTTTAGTGTTGACCCAGTTTTTCAAAATGGATAATTTTCAGAATTTACATGACTGTATTTTAGATGGAACGTCCACGATGTATAGAACTGGCCACACCACCTCTTGCCGTGTCCTATAACTTGACAACCCTCTCATAGGACAGGACCTCTCATAGGACAGGACCTCTCATAGGACAGGACCTCTCATAGGACAGGACCTCTCATAGGACAGGACCTCTCATAGGACAGGACCTCTCATAGGACAGGACCTCTCATGTGACTAACTTTAAATTTGTAAACAAAACCGTAAAAAAATTAAACAATGAATTCATCTCATCTTGTTCCTCTTGTACCTTGTGGTGTCGAGAGGGAGAATTCCCGTTTATGGGCTTCATCTATCGAGATTCCCATGGACTCTGTTATTTAATCTGTCCATCGTTTACGTGGCCGACCTCTTCTTCTAGTTGGTCTGTACATCATTGCTTGTTATATAGAGTGTATTTTTAATGACTGTGCAGTGTTTGAAAATATTTCCGCTCCAAGTTTTGTGTTTACCTAGTATGTTGCATGAACTTTACAGAGGGTGAATACAATACTTGGACCGGCAATATTTTCAAACACTGCACAGTCAATTAAAAAAAAAAAAACCCACCTATCGTATACTGTTGGTTGGTAGCTAAAAGCAGTAGCTGATGCTTAAGTCCATGGACATAATTTCTCGCATTGCATTTACAGCTTTTTAGTTTTCGTCTAACAGTTTAGTGAATCTCTCAATGGTGAAAATACCTTCTTGGACC